>NTHP01000241.1:511864-574905 GCA_003416845.1 Oplegnathus fasciatus
GTGGACATCCAACCTATTAAAACCCACCTTTGTAGCAATGTTTGTAATGGTGATATTGTTACTATAGTGCTAAAGTTTTCCAAGTTCCAAGTTTGCCCCCAATTTGCCACCTGACTTCAATGTATCAGTGACTCCAAATCTACATCAGAAGCATATGAACTGACTCTGATTCAAATTGAAATCATTTTTATAACAACCAGAGAAGTAGACTTAAATTTCAGCATTATAGTCCTTTTTCCTCAAGCCATGCAGCACATAAACAGTGATGAGCTCATTTTAAAGCAGTCCTTCAGTTCAACTGAGGGCAGTGTCTTGCATGGTATTTCAAGAGAAGTACATCTCAAAGGCATCAGGATTCCCCCAAAACAATTCACGGTTCCAACAAGGAACATTGCTTTGGAGTTTGATATTTGTTCTCATCTTGACGGCACTTGACTACTCCTTCTCTTCTCTTCTCTTCTCTTCTCTTCTCTTCTCTTCTCTTCTCTTCTCTTCTCTTCTCTTCTCTTCTCCAGCTTGTGCTTAAGGGTGACTCACCCTCAGTAGTGCACCCCATCCCAAGCTGTCTGCCTGCCAGCTCCAGCTTGTGATCTCAAAGCCGTGTCTCTGCCGCTCAGCACCCTGTAAGTGGTGGAAGCTCCGGCACAGAGACGGACTTGAGAGGGACTAAATCAACATGCAGCTATACGATGCTGTTTACTTTTCCCTCTCAACTCACGCCTAAAAATCATAGACTCAGTTAACATGATCATTTGCCAAATTAGGTTTGGTCCCTGTACTGCTAAAAGAGGAGCTGGCACACACTGGATCATCATACAATGGAATTTTAAAGCATATATTTTCAGAAATGAAATGCTCCAAAGGCTTCTTTCATCTTTGGTTCCCTCTTCTCCCGTGCCACTGTCTCACTTTCCAAATGTCTAACTCTCTCAAGACGGTAAGGCTAAGCCTAAACAGAACAAATCCACCAGAGCTTAAGGGGATTGTCCGTGAATCCAGACCACTCACACACCTGTGCCTGACCTCCAAAATCCCACACACACAAGATGGAAGATCAGCTTTGGCTGAAACCAATCCTCCCTCTTTATCTGTGCAAACCTGTGGACTCAGTGCGAGGGCAGAGAGCGGACGCGAGCCTCTCGCCGCCTCTGCTCTGTTAAATAGCCAACCAAAAGCTCTGATGGAGCTTTCAGGAGAAAACTAATCCCAGGCAAATGCTCTTACAAAAATCACTTTAGAAATCTGCTGGAATCAATGTAAAGCCTCACAGGGACAGTGAGCACATGCCAGCCTTTAGGGGATGTGTCATATTCCCCCGCTGGTTATGCACCATGCAGTGAAAGCGCTCATAAATATTGGAGTATTTCGTTAGAGCTGGGTAATGGTTGTGGAAATAAAAAGCAGTGGAATGGTCATTTACATCTGGCTAACAACCTGATTTATTAATTCACTGTGATGCGATGTTGTTACACACCGCATTCATGAAACATTGAAAAGCTACCTGGTGTGAGCATTTGTCAGCATAATGAGGACATATTAGAAAGACATTCAGCTTTCATGGCACAATGCAGTTCATTATAATCAGATCCTCTCCAAGTATGCATTGCATATGTTGATTAACTCTGTATATAACAAAATCTATTGTGACCTATATCTAATTTGATCAATTATGGGTTTTGAGCATGTTTAACATGCAAATTTATTAGTAACGCTCATCCGCATTTCAACACCAATTACAATCCTAATCACATTATATATAATACTATATATTCTGCATCATACATTTTTTATGAGAAACATATTAAGAAGAAGACAGTTGGAAAGAAAAAGTCAACAGCAACATAAGCAGACAAACAAGACGGATTTTAAGAAATTATAACAAGATCATTTGGATTTAATTTAGGAAAGGTTACTGCCTGCCTGTCTCATTATAATTTGTTGTGTTTTGTTTTTTGCCTGCTCCAAATTAGCTTTTAAGGCACCATAAACATATCAGAAACTAATTATGATTACTGCAAACAAGAATTATGTATTACATAATAGGTATTAAATGGTGTGCTATTGTGGTATTAAGCTCAATGTCCTCCGGTGATGTTTGTTTGATGGTTATGGTTCATTAAAACCCCTTAATACTATCACTATCACCCTTTTTTTGAATATCTGTTGGATTTTAAACAGAAATAACATTCATTTGGAAAAGTGATATTGTTTATAATAAACTGCAATTATATCTATGTCCAGCTATTTGTTGCCTCATCTGCTGCCTTTCATGGATGCTGCCACATCATTAATCGCTACATCATTAATCGGTCCAGGAGCTCACTCCAGTCTCTAGTCTGGAGTTGGGATCAGAGGTGATCTGACTCAGACCAAACACTGAGATACGAATCAAGCAAAGCAACATCTCAGCACACAACATCACCCCAGTTTCCTCTGGTTTGGTCCCTAATGAAACAAAGGTTGCAGCCAAGCCGAGTCAGGTCAATTGTTATTGCTCTGTGGGGAAATTTAGTTTGCCACCTATGGATATTATCCATTGTTGGGACGCATAGCTTTGAACTCCCAGGTCAATTACATGCAGAACAAAGGCACATTTATTGGAATCATCTTTCAACACGGTCATTCATTATATTAATGTGATCCGTTCAGTTGGTTTTGGTCCAGAACATTCACCAGCCTACTTTCTGTAATTCCACTGCTGTGTTATTTTAATATTTGGCAAATGTTTAAAGCTGATTTTTAGAATATTTACTGTATTTATATACTGCAGTATATATAATATATTACCTGTATGACAGTACATTGTGTTGTTGATTACTTTGTCTGCAAAAGGCTGTTGTAAGTGAAGATTATTGTATGTGATATCATTAGTGCTCAGCGCACTTTGTCTTATCTGTCACATACAAATCTACACGTGCACATGCGCGCGCACACACACAAACACACACAGACTGTTCATACAGTATGTCTCTGTGCACTGCAAATTCTTCATGCATTTCAATACCCAAATACATCCTACTCACCCTGTGTCAAGCAGAGTGCCCAAACCAAGATAAATCCAAGCCCATACACCAGCCAGGTATGTAAAGTCATGGATGCAGCACAGTAGTGATGGTCAGTGGTCAGTGCTGGAGGAGAGAGAGCCAGAGATTTCCTCTACTCTCATCTAATAGTCCACCAAAACAGACAGAGAGAGAAATCCAGCAGAGATCCCACTTTCCAAAGCCTGAGCAGCCCGACTGCCTCTCTCCACCCCAGCCTCAGTGAAGCTCACGCAGTGTGTGAGTGAAGTGCCAGTGAGAGTCCAGTGAGAGAGGGAGCCAACCATCCAGGCAGTCAGTCAGCTCAGCAGCCAGTCAGGCAAAGAGACGAGGGGGAGGAAGATAAATGAGTGAAGGAACTAAATAAATGAATGTCTTCCTCAGCGGTCTCCTCACGTCCTGAGTCCGCTCTTCTCTCATGTCACCTCTTGAAGAAAAAAAACCCTCAAAGACCCATGTTCTCTCATCACAGAGATGAAAACAAACAGTGTAGCAGTGAGCGTGGTCCTTTTCCAGTTGGGGCAAACACATCAATCAGGATTAATTCCTGATTGATAATCCATCGCTTCTAATAATAGCCCTATCACAATGTGTTAAAAGCCCAGGAACAGAACGGGATGGCACACCAGGGGGGCCAAGTGTGGTGTGTATGTGAGAGTGTGCATGTGTGTGTCTCAGAGAGGGAGGATTGCCAAAGGACACGCAAACACACACTTTCCCAATGGGGCAGGTTATCTCTGCTCGGTGTATCACTGTGCTCGCACACTGGGGAGAAAATTCTATCTAATCAAGAATTAAAGAGTAAATCCTTTCTTAGAGACTGTAATGCCAGAGGATAAGGCAGGCTTTGCGGTAAGCCCTCTTTCCCTCCCCACCCAAAGCAACATATGGTCCAGCCTGATAGATGGCTGCCAATGATCGCTGTCATTCATATTAAGACATATTCACAGAGGCAAGTGCAGATTTTTCCACATTTGTTTTGATTACAGTGGAATGCAGATGAGCTAGTTTTTCATTAGCGCTCATTTACAAAACAAACAATGCCTAATCATGTCCTGCAGTTCATCTTTTTTTTATATGTGTCTGCACACACACACATATATGTGCCTCTTTTTATCTGTAAGTGTGTGCAGCTGTGTGTGAGCTGTCTCTCCTCTCTGTTTGTTCATGAGTCACTGTTTGTGTGTGAGTGTGTTTGAAAGAAAAACAGGGCGAGAGAGGAGAAATGCCAGCAGTGTGTACTATCTGTGTGAAGCATATGGTAGGTAGAAAGGGTCATGTGGACAGTTGTGTGTGTGCATGAGGAGGTGAGGGAGGAAAAGATGCTGTTTTAAGCTTAGCTTTAATCAATATTTCTGTGCATGTGTGTGTGTAAACTGTAACCTTAAAGGAATAGTTTGATATTTAGGGAAATATGGTTTCTTGTCAAGACTTAAATGAGAAGATTAATAGCCTACCATTCTCATATCTATCCATTTAATGTGAAGCTTCAGGCATAGTTAGCTTAGCTTAGCATGAAGGCATGGAAACAGGAGGAAACATAAAC
The DNA here is from genome assembly GCA_003416845.1 of Oplegnathus fasciatus. Taxonomy (NCBI): domain Eukaryota; kingdom Metazoa; phylum Chordata; class Actinopteri; order Centrarchiformes; family Oplegnathidae; genus Oplegnathus; species Oplegnathus fasciatus. The sequence continues at coordinate 516,452 of NTHP01000241.1, forward strand.
TTCTCATCTAATTCTAAATAACCACAAGCTATTCATATTTCCTAAGATGTCAGACTTTTGCTTTAACACTAACTCTTTCAATAATAAAAGCCTTATCTTATGTGATATACTAACATTACATATCGCATGCACACTCACAAAATCACACACCCACACACCACTCAACATCCCGAGATTCCCATTTGTCATGGACACGGGTGATGAATCTATAATGTGAATTTTTCATATTGCATCAACACAACCGAGTGGTGCGAAGCATAAAAGAGCAGTCCTTGTAAAAGTCCCGATGCTGATGTGCACATGCAATTTTTGTCTCGACCTTTTTCTTCCTTCCCCATCTTACAGCCCTTATTCATTTATATTCTGCTGAGCTGCTTGAGCCTTTGAGTGATAAAGCCCTGAAAGAGAGAGTGGGAGAAGGATGGATTCGGAGGGGGAAGAGGAGGTCCGGCAGTACTACAATGATGAAAGTGAGTCTTCCCCAAGCTGCTCCTGACTTATCTTACGACACACAATAGCTGCTTTAAATACCCTTGAAGTCCCCTGCGGTGGCAGGTTTGGAGTGACAGTGACAAGAATGGGGCAGGCCACATTGCTTTAAATTCTTGATGAAATTGCAATTAAGACACCAGAAGAAGAAGTGTGCCCCAGGCCTTGCAAGCGACAACCAAAAAGAAACAACAAGGATGTGAGGAGGAAATACATGAAAAGTTAATTCTGCTCAGTGGGCTTTAATTCTGGGAATCTGTCATCACGTATAACCCTCCCCTAAAAATGTAGAAGAGATGAAACTGGAAATGGCCATTAAGTCTTGTGTATTAACTACAGCCCAGCGGGTTCTCCGCAGAGTTAATGAGCAGTAATCCAGTAGTGTTTGACCACAATACTCTACAACATGGGAAGATATTCTGCAGGGTATGTGCAGCTATATCAAAACATGAGACTTCACTTCCAGGGACTTTGATGCCCCACCAGTTTGGCTGCTTGGAGAAATCCTCAGGGGTCTCTTTTGCTTCCCTTTAGGGAAAGTTTTTGTGCTTTTGTCACATGTCCCATGATTATCGCCTTAATGCTGGCACTAGCTGTAAGATTAACTGCTGAAGCCTTGAAGGGAAACTGCCTTTTAGCACCCAGAATATCAAGTAATTGAAAGTTTGACCGGATGTATGTGCATCTGCAGTTTTACACCAAAGGGAGTGCAAAGCCGGATTCTCCTTATACAGCAAACGAGACGTCTCAGCAAAAGGCTTAGCTTCAGTTGTAGAAATGTAAGCACTTCTGAATTTTGCTTCATTGCCCTTTAAATTATGGTCCCCAGCATTTTTATAGGAATTACATATACTCAGGTTTCACTGCACTCATTTATTACATGAATTAACAAAATATACTCTTTCTATTTAATGCATGGACATATTGTAATTAATACATTCCCGTAATTTATTGAAATATCAGCTTGTCTCCTTGCAAGTGTGTAATCATTTTTGCAGTGTGGTAGCACAGATTATTCAAGTATTCTCTATATCTTTTGTACGTATTATAATATTCTACATCAAGAATAATAAAATTTGTCTTGCTAACACCTCCTACAAATTTTTCTATGGCAATCCAGCCAATGCCCTAGTGAGACTTCCCTTTTGCTGACCTAATAAGCTACAATGTCTACCATGATGGGCAAGTGGAGGGTCCAAAGAAACTACCGGGTTAACATAATTATACGTCTTCTCAAGCATGTAAGCGCTGCTCCTCTCAGCGTCTTATCAGCCCATGGCATCTTAAGAGGCACGGTCCAATCAGTGGCCCTGTATTTTGTGCATGGCTGCTCTGTCTCCCTGCCCAGGAGCCCTGAGGGTAAAGCCAGGGGCCCATCACCATCTGCTGCTGTCACTGGGGGTGGCACTATCACGTTCGCCGTGCCATGCCAGCCCAGCGAGCCCAAGACCAGGCTTTGACCCTCTCTTCAACTGCCCTGAAACATACTGTCTTCCTCATCAGGTTATTCACAGCTGCATGGTGCCCACAGGTTGCTAATTCAGAGGCACATTCTGCAGAAAGTACCGAAAGTATTGGCTTACAGAAAAGTATTCAGCACTAAAAACAGCAGTTTTCACAGTAAATCTCACATTTTACAATTAGGATGTAATCATTTCATGGGATGCAGCTGCAAAGCTGATATTTCCTCTCATGCACCCATTTCAAACTTTTTGAGGAGCTGTTATCAGATTTCTGAGATTAATTTGCCCCTTGGATGTACAGCGTCTGGCATGGAAAATCAAACCAGCATTTGAAGGCTTGCTGGAGGGACATGCCTGCCTGATACGCTGCAGCACATCACTCGCAATACTAATTGGATGTTTGGACTATTTTTATAAGGTCCACTGAACCCACGGCCAGCCTTTTTAAGAGCGGTTGATAAATAATTAAATCGACACAAACAGGGTGGAAGAATATTTAACTGCTACCCCCATTTACAGGCTTAGCTTTACAAACCATCAGCTCAATAATCTCTTAATTTAAACATTCCCCTCAATCTCCAAGGCTTAGAGGCAGCATCTGCTACACACATACACACTCTGCTGGGGAACATCTTTATAAAACTCCAACCTGAGACATGTTGACATCTGTTTTCCTAATGACTTTCAATCAGTGCCCATTTAGTCACTGACTGCTTCATGAACCAGCATATTTGTGTACTATCTAAAACCATGTTATCACTCACTTAACTTACACCACAGACTTTTGAAAGGTCATATACTCTGCTTTAAACCCCCTATAGCTCCGGATGCAGCTTAGCTTGGCCTACATTAAGTCCTCGTGTATATTTGTCATTTATAGATCTTATCTTTATACTTTGTGAAATCAATGACAGGGCTCTCAGGGGATTTGTAAGAGGTGGGGCGTTATCTAGCCATGGTCCCAGTAGGAAAATTAACTCATGCTGCTCTATTTTCTTTCATCGCCTATGATACACGTCGACATAAACATTAAAAGCCCTGCCTCAGGAATAAGAAAGCAACATCAGAAAATAAATTGCCTGAACCACATCATGGGGAGATGAAGCATTGATTCAGGAGCATGTTTTCAACACGAGGGCTTGACATAGTGGAGAAATTGAGAGTTAAGACACTGCCAGGAGCTTTGGAGGCTGACCTGATAGCACACTGATGCCAACACCCGGTTTATTTGAATGCCAAGTCGAAACCACCGCAACCTTCCCATCCCTGCCAGCTTCATATCTTAATCCCCTCGGGCTTTATCACTTAAATCACCTTTGAGAACAAAAGCAGATCCTATAGGTGGCTTTCTGCACCTTTTGCCTGCGTGCAAACCCTGCATCCCTCTCAGCTCCCTGTGCAGATTTGGCTTTAGGCCACCGCAGCCCGGCTCTGTGAGGGAATATGAATGGCATTAGCTCCAGGCTGTTGCCATGGTGTTGACTTATTTACTGTACATCAGCCCACTGACTTCAAACAGCGCAGTACATGTTTTGGCTGCCATATTAGTGTCAGTGTTATCATCCAAAGGACACATTTCCACTGGGTGATTTAAAAAATTAAACTGCAGCTGCTTATAGACAACAGAAAGTTATGAGCAAATGCAAAAAGTCCTATAAGCTGTAGACACACTGACCAATAAAAAATGTACATTATTATTATCTTTTGCCAAAATCCAATCCACACTTTACATATTGGTTTTCATTAATGATACACATAATAAAAAACATATGCATTCCGATGAGATCAAAACGACAATGTTTATTAGAAATAGGAAGAAAAACACAATTGAGATCTTTTCTTCATATTGGCTCCTAATGAATAGCACACTGTTCATCTCAGAGTTCATTTGGGTTTTTGATGTTTTGGGCAGCTGTTTTCTTGAGCAGCAGCTGGCCTTGCATTTTGATGAAACCACATGTGGGATACATCACTGACATTTAAACTGCCCAATAATCAACGTGCAGAAGAAGAAGTGAATGCATGGATTACTGGAGACAAAATGACTTATCCTAAACCATTTTCGGCAAAATCAAAATCAGAATACAAGTAAGAAAGTCACATTTGATCCCCTTCTAGATTCGACTGGTTGCGTAAGATTAAATTTAATTCAAGGCTGTCATGCGAGGATATTCCATATAAGCTTTGCCAGGGCAATATTTATGAATGGTGTGAGAGCTCTGGTTTGTTCAGCAATGGCATGCTATTATTTGACAAAGGATGACAAAATACGGCCTGGTGTTAAATACTAACACTATTTAAAACAATGGCTTATGATACTATGTGTGTAATAAATATGGTATTTAAGGACAAAACCCTAAAATTAGCATAGTACATAATGCCTGCTGAAACTTAGCTATTCTGTCTCTAAGCTTATGTTTGTGCAGTGGACTAAAATCTGGTTTTTTTTGGGGAGAAATCTCGTAGCATATTTCAGGATTCCGGTAGCATAAGTGTGACAGTTGTTGCATGGATGGGTAGGCTTTGCCTGCCAAAATGTCCTATGCAGTCACTTCATGAAAAGTTATGCAACAAAAATAAAAGCTCTCATCGTCTTCTTTGGCCCCACGAGTTTTGAGTTAAATATAGTCATCACAATAAAGGCATATTTCTGTAGGGCTATGCTCTTACAGTACTTTTTACTTGAACAGCTTTTTTTCTGAGACTGTTTTTGCTAAATGTGCAACCTAATGACCTTAAAATGAGTGTGCAGGACAGTGTTACACTGGAGCTGCAAGACATGGGAACTGCCAGCTTTTCTTGTCACATAATGCACTACATACATGGAAAGTACACATTTTGATAATATATTGTAAATACATGTGGATAAAGAGGCTAATAAAGAAAATAATCCTTGTCAAAGTTAATTCAGTTCATTTAATTGATTAAACAAATAATGTTTACGGTGTTATTTGCTTTTAGATGACTTGACTTGTCCCTGTTCTCTTCAGTTAAACAACTTCAGAGTGTTCAGCTGGATGTTTGGTTCAAAGGAAACAAAGAAAAAAGTATCGTGGGGTGTAACAAAGGTTTGGAATTTATGTATAATGACTGAGGAAGAAAAATAAAGCACCCACTGTGATTAAATTTGTATTGGACTGTGTATAATACATCTCAGCAGCAATATCTCTGATGCTGAGATGTATTATACACGGTAACGTTAGAGTGTAACCAATATTCAATAAGACTATGTTACGAGACATCTGCACCAGCTCAAGTGTATACGTAGAAATGCTAACACAGTACAGGAGGCAACAGGGTGAGGATGCTGTATCTACTCTCTCAAAAATCAGGAAAAAAGCCTGTCTGCTACACAAGAAATGTTCATTCCTTTTGAATTGCCATGCAAACAAAACATTTCTCTCTGGTTCTATTTGTGCAATAAAAGGATGAACAATGGGAGGAAAAATGAATAGATGGATGTGACTCCACTCTTGCAATAACTGATTTATTACTATTAACAGAAATTAAGTAGCTTGACTAGAAATAAAAAGCACACGTTATGTTCAGACTTTTATAGATGAATCAAAAGAGCCCGAAATCTGCTAATCAGGAGGTCGTGCTCCTCTGCTTCTGCTATATTTCAAACAAAATATCAGTCTTCTCCACTGAATTAATGATATTCATTTGGGCTTTGAGGGGGATGGAAAATGCAAGACCGGAAAATTCTGTTATATGGTTAGATTTAGCTGCTGCATTATTGGCTTTGAAGTACAGTTCATCAAATGTGTCAGTAAATGAGATATTATTACATCAGAAACTAGGTTGTAAAGAGTTAAAGATAATAGATATGACACAAACTACAATATAAAGGCCTAAAAGGAAGTGGAGGTGGAGTAGAATATGCATAATTACAGGTGTGAATAGAGTGTATAGAGAGGCACACACTCCGGAGCAGCAGATGGCGGTGTTGAGCTTTAAATGTCATAGCAGCAGTCATAGAAAACGGAAGAAGAAGAAGAAGAAGACGCAGAAGAAGAATCTCACACGTGTTTCCAACATGTCTGCCCACCGTGTTGTTGAGATGACATGAGCTTTGTTGAACACTAGTTTGTTGTATTTCACAATCCGCACAGTAAAGTTACCGACCGCAGTCTTAAACGAGCTTTAAAGCCTCAGGATGGCGCAGAGAAAGAAGAAACTAACGAAGAAGAAGAGACACACAGCCAGCAGAGAGCCGGAGGCGGCTGACTCTGACAGCGGAGACTTTGAAGTGGCTGCTCAAATTAAGGACGATGATTCTGTAAGATTATATTACACTACTTTAAAACAACTTACTCAGCCAGTGTTATATATATTGATATGATATCAGCGTTAATTAACATATGGAAGTAGTGTTACTCTTTCACCACTCATGTATGTACAGTTGGGGGTATAGCTCAGTGGTAGAGCATTTGACTGCAGATCAAGAGGTCTCCGGTTCAAATCCGGATGCCCCCTGTTTTGAGAAACTTTCCTCATGACACACAAATATTTACAAGGGTTATTATCTACACAGGTTTGGTATACACTAAGCGGTGAAATGTTAACTCTGTATACCTATTAAATACATTCATAAACATGTAATGTGCTTAATAATTGTTGGAATATTCAGTTATATAAATTATAGCGTAATATCCTCTATATACTGTACAGTGCACTGTGTGCTTTGTTTTCACCTCATCTGTTTAATCTCTGTCACTTTATAATTACACTTATTCAGAGACCTGCACTTTGCACAAATACACTGAAACAAATAAGCAGTTGCTGTGTGTGTGTACATCACATGTTATGTACATTACTTACATAATATTATAGAAATATACCATTTTAAAATAATTTTTACTTGTTTACCTACCTCAGGATACATTTGTGTTTAAACAGCTGTTAATTGTTTGTTGTCAGTCAACCAAAAAGCAACAATTTTGCTAACCAATCAATCCCTTTAATGTCCATTTCCACTCAAAAACATGTTTTGCTTATTGTTCCTTCACTTGGATGTTTGAGCTTCACTGTGCAGAATGATGCATGTGCACTTTGACACATGAAGGCTGTTTTCACATGCATCTACTGAAGGGGAAAAGTTTCTCTGTGTTCACCTTTTTTGGACCAGTCTAGTATGCAACTTACACAAGTGTGATGTGGAAACTTGAAACCTCCAGTGCACATGCACTGAGAAATGACTTTTCAGTGGAGCAGGAGACATCCTGTGTCCAGCAGTTAAACAATATTTGCACACTGCTTAAACACTTCGAGCAGTTTAGAATAAAGGGGGAAACCATTATATGGATTAATAAAATGTGATCCTATCTTGTCAGAATTATCACAGGAAAACATGTACTCCTCTACATCAGTAGACATTTGTTGTTTTAAATTCAGAGGTGACGATTTTGCATGGATAAAATTGGTGTAAGATTTAAAAAAAACAATTTTTATGGTACCTGTGTCGCATTGCTAACAAGCCATTGTCATGTTTTCTCATTGGTCTCACAGCCAGGGAGGAAACTGCCGCGGTTCCCCGCCAATTCAGACTGCCTGTCAGATGTGGAGCCTGACACCAGGCAGCTGGTCAGAGCCCAAAACAAGAAGAAAAAGAAGTCTGGAGGCTTTCAGTCCATGGGTAAGACCCAGTGAAGAGTGTACAGATAGTCCTGCATGTCCACTGGTTACTCACAGTATTTAAAATCTACCTGTGTATGTATTCATGTGAGCTGAAAAAAATCCGTATAAGTAAAGTCTGATCCACTTTTTCCCCAGAGGCCGTATTGTTTAACTCCATAATGTATGATTTCAGGTCTCAGTTACCCTGTATATAAAGGCGTCATGAAGAAGGGTTACAAAGTCCCTACTCCGATCCAAAGAAAGGTGAGTCAGTACCACTTCAGGATCCCGTACATCCTGAACATTTGTGACTTCTGACGGCACAATATTTCATGCCCAATCCTTCTCTTCCCCGCTTCAGACTGTCCCAGTGATTTTGGATGGCAAAGATATAGTAGCCATGGCTAGGACGGGCAGCGGTAAGACAGCTGCCTTCCTGGTGCCCATGTTTGAGAAGTTGAAGGCCCCTCAAGCCCAAACAGGAGCCAGGGCCCTCATCCTGACCCCCACCAGAGAGCTGGCCCTGCAGACCATGAAGTTCACAAAAGAGGTCAAGAGGTGTTCAAGTTGGCTGATGTTACATGTGACTGTATTTTCTAGGTTATAAAAATGTTTTTTTTCTCTCACTGTGTTGTGGTGTTACAGCTGGGGAGATTCACCGGCCTCAAGACTGCCTTAATCCTTGGTGGAGACAGGTGCGTGACTTCTCGATATTCTCGTGCTGTTAGTTTTCTTGTAGTCTGAGATCCGTACAGTTGTCCTTTAACTCTGAAATGAATGTAAATGTCTCTGATATTTTCCAGAATGGACGATCAGTTTGCTGCTCTTCATGAAAACCCTGACATGTGAGTTTTTTTGTTGTAGTGCTAACTGATAATGCTGTTTCTACCCCATCCATGTGCTGTATGTTGCAGTCCTGATTGCTGTGCTTTTCCCCCCAGAATCATCGGTACCCCCGGCCGTCTCATGCACGTTATCAAGGAGATGAACCTGAAGTTGCAGAACATGGAGTATGTGGTGTTTGATGAGGCTGACAGGTGAGAAATGGAATTGTGGTGTCGTTTTCATTTCGCAACTTGGAATTAATTGTATGCATGCATGTATGTATGTGAACGCGTTGTTGTTCTTCCTCCACTCAGGCTGTTTGAAATGGGTTTTGCTGAGCAGCTTCAGGAGATCATCCGGAGGCTTCCAGACACCAGGCAGACTCTGCTGTTCTCTGCCACTCTGCCCAAACTGCTGGTGGAGTTTGCCAGAGCCGGTGAGATCAACAATCAGTTCTGTTTTTACATTTACATCCGTCATGATTTGAAGATGTTTTTGAAGACCATCACCTTAATCATCATAATAATACACATGATAACATGAAGGTGCTTAAGGCCCAAGCTAATTAAATAAGCTTTTTTATATTTCCAGGGCTCACTGAACCAGTGTTGATTCGTTTGGATGTGGATTCTAAGCTCAGTGACCAGATTAAGGTAAAGAAAGGAGTTTATTGAACATGAAAGAATTGGCATGAAACGAGGAAAGGGGAAAACATAATTTAAATTTTTACATGAATTGATACTCTTATTATGATAAAACAAATTCTGCTCAATAAGAAGTTTTAGTAATGCAGCATGTTGCAAAATTGTGATGTCTTATTTTTATCTTATCTTAATTGTTATTCATTATTTAACAATTGAAATGAAAGGTTTGTATGTTGCCTTCCATCAGGGAAGTGGAAGCGCCATGTAGCCTTCAGGTTCTCTTTGCAAGCTCCTACTCACTTGATGAGTGAGGAAGTCATAAGAATAACTTGTTGTGTATTCAATACTCAGAAATGACTGTTAAAGTTGCATGATGCGTCTAAAGCTTGGAGTTAAATCCTCACATCATATCTGCCTAACCTCTTAACCCTCTGACCCTTATATCTTAATTTCTCCCGTCTTCCCTCAGCTGTCATTTTTCCATCTGCGTGTGGATGACAAGCCGGCACTGCTGCTTCATCTGCTGAGGAACGTGGTGAAGCCTCAGGAGCAGACTGTGGTTTTTGTATCCACCAAACATCATGTGGAGTACCTCAAGGAGGTAGGATACAAACCGCAGAATAACTCTGTTGTGTCTGTGTATTTTTCCTTCTCACACGTTCTCAGTAAATCCAACATCAAAACAAAACATCGGCTTTGATTTTATGTTAAATTTTACATTTCTTTTGTTTTGATCTCCAGCTGCTGTCTTCAGAAGGTTTGGAGTGTGCCTACATCTACAGTGCCCTCGATCAGACTGCCAGGAAGATCAACATAGGGAAATTTGTGCATCGGAAAGCCATGGTGCTAATTGTGACTGATGTCGCTGCCCGTGGTATAGACATCCCCATGCTGGACAATGTCATCAACTACAACTTCCCCTCCAAGGCCAAGCTCTTCTTGCACAGAGTTGGTGGGTGGTTTATACAACGAAGTGATGAGGTTGATATGATAAATGAGGATTATTTGGCCGTTGGTCATCACCTCTTTTTTTTCCCCATCAGGCCGTGTGGGACGTGCTGGGCGCAGTGGCACAACCTACAGTATGATTTGTCAAGATGAGATGCCTTTTGTCTATGACCTACACCTCTTCCTCGGAAGGCCCGTTCAGCTCGCCACACTTGAACACACACAAGGTAGGCTTTGCGGAATGGCTGCCCGGTCTTCAACTGACGAATGAACTGATGGATTTATGTGCTACACATCTGAGGCAGCTAGTAGACTTGTTAGTTGTCACAGTTTTTGCCTCTCTGCCGTCACTTTCTCCAATCTAAACCTCTCCTCCCTCCAGATTCAGATGGTGTATTCGGTCGGGTCCCTCAGAGTATCCTGGATGACGAAAGTTCTCATCTGATCACGGCTCACGAAAACTCCCTGGACCTGCAAAACCTGCACCGTGTCTCGGAGAACGCCTACAAGCAGTATCTCAAGTCCAGACCAAACCCCTCACCTGAGTCCATCAGACGGGTCAAAAGCACAGATCTGTCCATCATGGCTGTCCATCCGCTACTAGGTCAGTTTGGAGGAGGATGAGCTATGAAGAGATCAGCGATGATGATACTCGGACAGTAGTTGCTAACGGCATTTGGTTAATCTTGTTTCAGGATCAGGTTTGGAGAAAATGGAACTGGAGCGCCTTCAGATAGTTGATGCCATCAAAGGCTACAAATCCAAATCGGTGAGTTACAGTTGATAATAATGCAGATATCTCATAGTGCTGCAATTTCCTGCGAACCCTGTGATAAAACATAAAATATTTCGTCTTCTTGTAGACTATCTTTGAAATCAACTCTAGCAGTAAAACACAGGCTAGTGAGGTGATGCGGACCAAACGCTCCAAGGACACACGCCTGGTGGACAAATTCAGCAAACAGAGAGACGATCTGGCTGCAGAAACCCGGCTACAGCGGCCCATCAACCCCACCCCCACCACCGCTGACGATGATGATTCCACAGGCAACGAGGAGGACACTCTACAGGTAAGAGCTCTCATGTCTTTGTGGTATTATGATTTGAACCAAGCTTCTACAGTGTGTTTTTGTAAAATCTGCATGTGGAATGCTGAGAATATAGAATATATGAAAACTTCTTGTACCAAGGCTTTTACCACATCTGGTGTGTTTTGGTCATCTGTAGTGCATTCAGGTGGAAGAAATATCATGTGCCACTGTCCCACATTCAACTGAAGTAGGAACAAAGAGGATCTAATTATCCATTATATATCAAAAGGCAACAGGGCTGCAAAAGATAATTTTCATTATCAATTAATCTGCTGATTATTTTCTCGATTTAATTGTTTAGTTTTTGAAATGTCAGAAAATGGAGAGAAAAAGCATAATTTTTCACAATCACAATTTCCTGAAGCTGTCTTCATATGTCTTTTTTTTTTTGTCTGACCAAGACTCCAAAACCCAAAGATATTCAGTTCATCATAAGAAAAGCAGCAAATCCTCACAATTGAGAAACTAGAATGAGTGAATATTTCGGCAAAATAGTTCAGCTAATCAATTCAGCTCTAAAATATATGTATTATAAAACGGCAAAAAGTTTTCACATGCTTAACGTTGTGTGCAAACTTTAATTAGACAGAGCTGCATCTCGACTATATGTTAATTATTGTTGCAAATCCTCATTTTGTACACTTTAAATGCCGACCCAGATGTCAGTTTTTGACGTGTAATTCTTCATGTTTCCACCAGGGGGTGTTCTCTGAGGTGGTAGGTGGAAAAAGGAGAGGGCTGCAGGAAGATGGGGAGGAACGGCCAAAGAACAAGAGAAGCAGACAGTCAGGCAAAGATGAGGAGTACTACATCCCATACAGACCCAAAGACTTCAACTCTGAGAGAGGGTGAGGCACGAACCATTGAGATTTCTGTAAATGTGAAGTAGAAAAAATGACATCAGACATGATTAAAATGTATTCTCCGTGTGTTATAACCTGTGACTCATGTTCTGTGTGATGCTAGGTTGAGTCTCGGCGGAGAGGGCAGTGCTTTTGAACAGCAGGCCTCCTCAGCTGTCCTGGACCTCATGGGAGATGAAGGAGACCGGTTAAACCAGCACAAAAGCATGATGAAATGGTGAAAATTAAATTCACTCCTTCACTCCAAACCTGTCTCTTACTGACACCTTATGCTTCTGATTTTGCCATTTCATACCATAATTTAGTGCCTCTCTATCATTTATAGGGACCGTAAGAGGAAGCGCTTCGTGAGAGAAACAGGAAAGGAGGATCAGAAGAAGAAGATCAGAATAGATGGTGGACAGGTCATCAGCAACAAGAAGAACAAGAAGAACTTGTATCCTTCCAACAAAATCTCTCTTTGTGTACTTGTACTATTACTGCTGTTACTGTTCTCTCTCATTCTGACAATATTTAGCTGTGTTGTTGAGATGTTGTGTCACTTAACGACATGTCAGTTACGAGGAGTGGAAGAAGAAATACAGGATTGATGACGGAGGATCTGGCTCAGATGGAGAAACAGGAGGTGGAGTACGAGGAGGGAGGAAGCCAGGAGGAGGTAGGAGAGCAGCTGGAGTCACAACTTAAACAGTTTAGAACTAATCCATCACATCTGATGGGCTGTTTTGTTAAAAAAGTAATAATTAACAAAATTTTCTACATTTCTACATTGCAAGTCTATACTATGTAAATGCTGTATGTGCTGTACGTGTACCATCAAAACAAATAAGTAATATTTTTTTCTTAATGCTTGTTTCTGTATCATCCGTCTCCCAGGTCGCGGTCGTGGCCGTGGTCGGCGAGGCCCTAACTTCCAGAGCCCTAACTTCCAGAGACCTGCAGGACCGCAGGTGACACCAGGTGGCCGCAGAGTGCGCTCAGAGCTGAAGACGAACGAGCAGATCCTGAAGCAGCGCAAGAAAAGGCAAAAGCACCAGTTCCTGCAGAGTGGGGGCCTGAAGAATCTCCGTACCAAGAACAAACAGTGGCTCGGAGAAGTTAAGAAGTCAGGTTTCGGACGGGGTGGTCAGAAAAAGGGTAAGATGAAGAAGAGACTCTGAGGAGGACACAGAGGGAGGACTTTCGTGGAGGGATGATGGTGTGAGATAGTTGAGATGGAGGGCACCATGAGGGACTGGATGGTGACTACCATTACCTTCCTAAACCACCATAAAACACAGTCTTTCATGATTGTGGATTAAAGGAGAAGATGAGTTGAGGAAAGTATTTCTAAACTGTAGAGATGAACTTCACCTTTTTCCATCATTGCCTACTGGACTCTAAATTTGACACAGTATGTTTAAAAACAATCCAGTGAGCTGGATTTTCCTGTTTTAAGCGTGTTGGCAGATAAAATGTTTTTGAGTACTGAGATATGTCTATACACATTATTAAGTGATGGTAAAATACAGATATGAATAAGGCAATATTCTGTGTCGTCTTCATTTGCAGTCAGTTACATGTTGGTACAACAAACAAAAGTGTGTTCATGATGTGATGCGTAGGTTGGTATTTATTTGGCAAAGTGTGTTTTTCATGCACAATTCTTCTACAGCTTGTTTTCCTGACATTAATCACATTCAAGGGGTACTACAGAGATTTTAACATTCCACTTCTATAAAGTGGGAATACTTGAGAAAGACAGCAGAGGCCGACATATGCTTACTTTTTTTCCCCAGTAGGGGTTAAGCTCCCAAAACGCCGGATCCTACGTTTCCCATAATGCAAAAAGTGACATATTTTCGTTAGACCATCCCTGCCTGGTAAACACCCACATTTTTTAAACTCTATATCCCAGTTTGTAATGCGTTTTTTTTTCTTAAAAACACAAAGTCTTTAAATGATAAAGCTCCTTCAGCGTCACAGAAGACATTATACTGTAACTGTTTCATAGGTAGAGTAGTACTTCTGATAACGAGTAATCACGTGTAAAATTGGTGGAGTACCCTTTTAAGTATCCTGGCATAAGGACATTTTTAGGAGGTTATCTCAAGTCTTAGAAGGACTTATGAGGACCTGTTCTCTCCTCCAGGTAATGTATGGTGGAAAGTTGGCGTGCTAGAAAGCTGCGATGTTATGGCAGCAGACAGAGAAAGCTGAAGTCCCCCCTCTCTGTTTAATGAGGGTCTATCCAGTTCCAACTGTCTTCTCTTTCCAAAATATATGCATTTTCATTCTTGAAGCTGTGTTTCTTAAACTGAAGCTTTCCAAGTCTTAACCAAAAGGGCTCTATGCTTCACCAAAGGTATGAGGAGGGACTGTTGGGTGTCATTGATGTATGGATCTGTACGGTCTCACTGCACTAGACAATTCAGGTTCTGGTCCATAACTTTTAAAAAGCAGGAATCTTGTGTCTGGAAGGAAATCGTTTAAGTTCTGAGAAACTCTGGCTACATATGGGATGACAATATAGCTGCATTAAACTGGGTTATATTGTCAGGGGAACTGTGGTCTGACTTTCTCTATGGTGTCTTTTTGTACATTTAGTTGCTATTTTAATGAAAGCCCAGTCAGGGTAACCGCAGACTTTGGAAGGCTGTTTGATGTGACTTTGTTCCCTGTCTTCGGTCTTCATATTTGTCGATATGTCGTTTCTTCCTGCTGGTGTAAAGTCTGGATTGCTCCCAGTTTGTGCTCCAGTGGATGGTGTGAATGAAAAATGAGGTACTGGTTTGTGCTAGTGGGTTTTCTGTGAACCTCAAAACTGAGTTCACCCACTTCTTAAGGGAGACTGCACTGTCCAAAACATTCAGCTTCTCATCACTCATCTCCTTTGCTAAACACATTAATTTGGTGGATAACAACATTATCTTTACAAAGTCCTTGAAGCCACCAGTTCTGTGATATGTAGGCCTAAGATTTTCTACTTTCTAATACTTATAATTACTGTTTTGAAATAATACAACATCCTCATAAGGTACGATGCTGCACTCTCTTGGTGAAAAAACAGCACTGCAAGTGTATCAGTGTGTCCCAGAAGTACGAGACTGCTGTATTCCACGGTTTACTCACCACCACTTATGGTAGGTCACTCGCATGTATGGCAAGAGAAAGGCAGGAAAAAGAAGAAGAAAGGGGAAAATTGAGGTGGCTTATATATGTTATGAGATGCAATGTCACTGGGACAATAACTGCCTTAAATATACATACAAAACAGGATTTATTTACTTTATTTATTACATACATTTATTTACTGTAATAGATTCATTTTAGTATGAATAACAACTGACTTGTCTTGCTTTTTACATCTGGATTACTTTACTAAGTTTTTATTATGTCTTTTACGTAGTATTTCACATAATATTTCCTTCATATCAAAGCTTGATATGTTTGAATTTTCACAGGTTATGCTATTAATTTAATTTGCATGAAGACATAAATTGTCATAGTTTAACTTTTTAAAAATGATCATGATTTGGGATTATATTCATCAACAATATCATACTAAACTTGAGTTTTTCTGTCATCATGGACTAATGGACTGGTCTTCCCACATCTAAGAAGCATCACATCCGGCTGTTCTTTCCTGCCGCATGTCAAATGATCGTGTAATTTATTTCCTGCAGAGGATACACCAGTCGATCATCCGGCAAAGGAGAATTCTGTCATTTCTTCAGCTGCTGGGAAGGTGCAAAACATGACCACATGCACAGCAGCCTCAGAGGAAAGAGCAGCACTACACCAATGAAAGGGAGGGAGACAAGTTGCTCAGTCCATCTGGATGTGGTTACAGTGCTAGCTGTTTTTTGATGATACGCGCACATGCTATCATAGGTTATTCATGGCTGCAGTTAGTCGTGGGCGAGGCTCTTCCATGAAGATTTGTGCCTTCCAGTCGTCTGTGTGAATGCTGCTGAAGATGGATAAAAATGGGTGGTAGGTGGGTTATGTATTTGGTCCAAACACAGCTGAGTCACCATGGAGCTTGTTGCTGGACACACACCAGAGCACTGTCATATTTCATAGCAGGGGGATCTTCCAAATAACATCCATTCATAAAACACACCAGCTACTCTGTCTAGGAGGTAAAGCAAGCAGTTTAGTTTGCTGTGCAGTTTATCACCAGCCACAACTATATCAATATTCATTCTATTAAATAAAACAAATCCAAAGTATATTTATAACTTATTAATGCCTGGTATTATTCATATATTTACAATATTTTTTGATACTAATAATTATAGTATTTTTATACTGTAAATAAAGCTATGTATTATTATAAAAACTAAAACAATAGATAATATTGTTAATATAATATTAACAACACAAACCAAATGCAAAAATATATTAGCACACATGTAGCACAAGATTATTTGATCTTTTAATCATATATGTGTATACAGTAAGAATTACACAATTAAAGAAATTACACTTTCATGTAGTATGCATGTAAATACAGTACATCCCATACTTTATCAAAACATTTTAAAATATAGATACATTTATAAATGAATTTTGGACTACGTATACAGTGTCTTTCCTCAGATATAATACTTTGCAACATGAGTTTATTCCAGGAAATTATCCATGAATGCATTTACAGATTTCTTTTAAGTACAGATATTTTTAAATATTCTCTATGTTCTGTATTTTTGTGTTAAAAGAACTGATTATGTGGCATCTTGATGAATATTGGAGTGGCTAATTTCCTTACATCCAGTGTCTATAGTATTAAGACATCTAATTGGAGTATAGTTATCTTAAAGTTAGATCAGATTTCAGCAGGTTTGTTAATTGAGCAACAAGAAAAGGCATTTTATGGTAAATATGAGACAAGAGACAAACACTTGACTTCATCAAAACAAAAGACCAATGCTCAGAAGTCAATCACCAGGAACAGGTTCTTCTGTGAAAAAAGGGATGTCTGCATGTCTGTGTGTGTGTGAGAAAGAGAGAGAGAGTAATGGGGGGTACATCAACTGACTGATGAAATACACACCTGAGCAAACCATGGGCTAGCTATGAAAAGTTATTTGTGGAGAATAACATCCAGATAGGGCATTTGTACTGTCTGTCCCCTAACTATCTGGGACCAGAACGAACTGGAGTGAAGGAGGTTACGTTGCCTACGATATCAGTTAATCCGCACGCTGAGATACCGAGCTACAGCCTGCCTTTACCTCATATCCCGTCCTCTGTGAAACCATCCCTCACCCTCCTTGTCTATCTGATGGCCCCCTCTCCCCCGGCCCAGCGCTCTCCAGTGCTACAGCAGCTCTCCAGTCATCAGGAACGGCAGCTTTATCTTTGTTTAGGGTTCCCAGGACTGACACAGCATCCACTTGAGATATGGCAAAGAGCATCAGAGTACTGCTGCTCTCATAAGAGTGGGATATAAATGCTAGGCAGTAGTTACAGCGGGACTGTGCCGTCTGTACGTCCATTTTTTTGTGTGAAATTGAAATATTTGACCAAACATTTTTAAGTAAAGGAACATACCACTGATTATAGATTTTTAGTTCATGGATTACAAATCTGTGCAAACTTTGCATTGCTGCTGGTCATTGTTTTGCCAACCAACTCATACCATGTTCCACTGACCCATTCATGTCAATGTCATGTGCACTTCTCTCCATGTTGGTGCTTTAAAGGACGCCCCAGCAACACGATTTTTGTTAGGCTTCTTAATCGTCCATGTTCGCTTTGTCTTTTAGGTTTGATTTTCTGACAACATGGCAACATGAGCTGACTTTTAAAACTTGGCTGCTTCTCCTTAGGTTCACTAACAAGGAAGGTTTCCAAACAGTCTCTGCTTGCAGCTGCATTGCTACATCATAACATTTCAGGTCTCTCTGCAAGTTGATTTTTCACAACAGTGTGAAATTAATTTTGACTAGTGTCTGCCTGGAAGATAGAAAATCAATGTAAAAAATTATGGTATGGTTTGGAAATGGACACTGTACTGATCGCTCCCAGTAAATTCAATTTAACAGATCTAACGCTTCGATCTAATAGAGATCATCATCACTCAGGTGGTGGTGATCTGCACTCTCAGACTGGACAGGGCAGAACTGGGTAACACTGTCTGATACTCCCATATAGAGGACAAAACCTGCCTATATGGACAGGGACAGAATAGAAAGAAAATACTCATATTGAATTTAATGGTTGAATCTAATCTTATGGTTTAGAAAAAGGTCAGCACTCATGTAAAACATACTTGATGTACAGTTAATGGGCTAAGACATGGTAAGAGGTGGCCCACCTCTCCCAGTTACTTTGTGTTGCCTTCAAGGTGTATATGAACAATATATTGAGTTTGTTTCCCGTAGTTATCTCATTAATCCTTTATCAAAGCAATTATCTGTTTGCAGATATGTGAGTGTGTTGTGTCTGTTTTATTCTCTCCTGAGCAGCCATCCCTGCAATCTGGCTCTCCTCTCTGTGTGCTCCCTCCGATGATAAGATTGCTGCCCTTTCTCAGGCTATCGCTTACGAGGCAAAAGGCCACTTGAGGAATGACAGGGCCAACATGACTGACATTAGCCGCTCTCGCCTCAGCAATTTCATTCTCCTACGTAGGAAACTGCTGACAACTCATTAGCGGATGAATATCTTCAGTGGGATATTCGTTTGTTTTCGTTTTCTTCACAAGGGTCATACAGTGGTGCTCCCTCAGACTGGGCGGCTCTGAGACGCTGTAGGTCAACTGCTGGTTAGCTCGGTTTATTGTCGTATTGTAATTACAGTGCTGCGGCTTTGTTTTGGAAACAGGCAGCTCATGAAGATGTTTGGAACAACCTGCCATGCAGACGCTTAAAGGGAACCTTAAATTAGCTTGATCACAAGGAAGAACTGTAGTCACTGGGACTGTCTCGGGGCCAGAAACGTCCTAATTAGAAATAGAAATGTGTGTTGAGGTTGTGTTGGCTGTAGGCCATTTACAGTGAGTTGAATAGGAACCAGATTGGGAAAATGATCACACAGATCTGAATCCCTTTGAAAAATTGAAATTCCTCTGATGAAGTGTGACAAGCTGAAGTTCAGAAACAGTTAAGATGTTAACCCATTGTGAAAGGAACTATACTTTTTGAGACAGAAATCTACTATTTTTTTCCTAATATTTGTTCACACTTGTTGTATACCAAACTATGCTCCATCCATTAAAAACCCTCTCTCTTTCCTGGTATGTTTCAATTATTCCTGATAACTGGAACCCTCCTGACCCCCAGCATTCACCTAACCTGGCTAAACAAACTACATATGCATTGCTTGACATGTCCTCTACATGTATGACTTAAGCGACCTTCTCATTTGTAATCATTATTTTGGGATGTTCAGTAAAAGGTTGAAATGCCAAGAAACCGATTTCTCAACACCTCAGCAGCGATCACTTTAATATGTCGGTGACTTACTGTAGGTTTGAAAGTGTCAGGCACAATTTAAGATGACTTAAGATTTACAGATTCATGACATAAATGTTCTGCTGTCTTATTATAATCCCCTCCTTAAATTTAAGTATCCAATCTTATGCTTTCTGATCAAACACGCAAAATCATGCGGGCCTTTGAAAGCACCACCTGCCAACTATAATGTAAAGAACATCTTTCATTGCAAGAGAACCGTGTCTCTGCTATGATCTGTTACTGCTGTCAAGCTGTAAATCTGGATGCACCCTCTGAGAAAGGAAAGAGGCTTTTCAGCAGGGACTATTACGTCTAAAGCAAGCTGCAAGACAGTGTTTCCGCTGCTTGCCTTTGTGCCATGAAAATGAAATACAGTCAGCACGCAAAGGCCTCTTTTTTGCACCTCTTTTTCTTTTTTTATTACCCTCAGCATCTTTCCAATCTTTCCATATTTTGTGTCATTGACCGCAAACCCTGAAAATAGAGGTTGTTGGGATTGTTGTGTGTATTGTCGAAAAATGGACCCATCACTGGGGTTGCACATGAATGTATATGTGATGAGGTCACAAGTGAAGGGCAGAGTTCAACAAAGTCCCTTGAAAGTTGACAATTTGATCCTGCAGGTCTACTGAAAACACATGAAATGTTTCCAAAGTTCTTCCTTTTTCTTATTCATACAATTAATCCACAATCAAAAAAAAACATTACACACAAGAGAGACCACTGTGTGTTGTGCTGTTCAGGGGGAAACATGCTGGCATGGAGCCACAGCCCATTGGATCAGGACTCAGAGAGGGTTATTTTTGGGGATGTTCAGGTGCCTGGGGCCCCGTCAGAAAGCCCTTATAAAGAGGTCCTCTCTGGGTGGGTGGAAACTGGGTTATCAGCTTCACTGTCGCTCCTCGATGGGGCCAACTCGTTTGCATCTAGTCAACACCTTCTGCCCCTCTCTGGCACAGATCCGACCCCAGCTCCCTAAAGCGACCCGTGGCCTTACTGAGCGCTTTGCATACATCTCTTTCTACCACATTTCCTCTTACACTTCTTATACCAGTCAATTCAATTTCACACTAAATACAGTTCTTTAATGATTTTTTTGTAATTTTGTCATCCAAAATATGCTCTCCTCAACCCATCCCAAGCCCTATCTATCTCCCCTTCCTCATCTGTTTTACATTATTGATAAACAGCAAGAGCAGAGGTGTGTCATGCTTTGACCACATCATGAGAATGCCTTGGGATTAATGGGATTTCAGTGTAAAGTTGAACTAAAATCGCTGTACTTATTTAGATGTGCACATTCAGTGTAAGTGTGATTATGTACAATGTCAAACTTCTGATTGTACAGCAGTGAGTGTTAGTTCATGCATTTGCACTACAGCAGTGAAAGTGTACCAAAAAAACTTGGCTTATATGGTATGAAATTCCATTTATTTATCTTAATGCTCAATGTAGTGCGTCCTAATCTGAGTTGTCAAATTTCGTTTGATATCGTACAAGACTGAGCATACCATTACCACATCTTTCCGTTCCTCTTCTTCTTCCTTTTCTTCCCTTCTCTTCTTTCCTTGTCTAAGGAATGTTTTCCCAGACTCTCTTTTCACCCTCCGTGAGTGCTCTGTCTCTCTGTGGTTACGCACTTCATTTGTCTTCGCCAGGATCAGAGAAAAAAAAAAAAAATCAAAATAATCACTGGACACTGGAGAAAGGAGAAAGCTTAAGACAAACCCTGGATAACAAGATGACAAAGCTTGTTAAGACAGAGCTCCTGAGAAGCTGGCCACTCCAAACTATTATTTCATTAGTCATATTTCACCAGTCTTTCAGGATTCTTTAAAAACTCTAAAAACACATTTTATTACTTTCACATTATTAATAATTTATGTTTGATATTGTAAGGCTTTAGAAAGGTTGAATTATTAAGTTGTTGGCCGAAAATGTATGTACAGCATTTTCATCCACAGTGATGAGCACTAATTTAAAAAATAAAGTAAATAAGGTAAAATATATTAATCATGAACATTTCCATCGCTCTAATATTGCATATTTCAACTTGTCAGTGGTACCAAAAAGATAATACACAAGGAGTCTCTTTAATACATATTCCATTTTATAAGCCTGCATATAAAACTAGCTTTAATCAGCTTATTTCCTCCAGCTGATAAAAGCTTTTGATGCATATCTGTGGTCACATAATCCACTGTTATCTTTTTAACATTAAATAAAATTGTTGCTGTACTTTGCTTGGCTTTCATGTGATGTGTCATCTATATTTTAATCTGTTCTTTCTCATATTATTTCTTCAAGCAATTTCTCTTTTAAATGACTGGGAAAAAAAAAAGTTTTCTTAGCGTCAGCCCAGAGAAAAGCCTTTTCACACATCCTCATTTGCTGCCGCACTTCACTTACCTACCAAAAGATGGAGCTACAGCCATTGTCCAAGGTCAACACAGAGAAGGCTGAAAGCCAGTGAGCTTCTCTGGGCCTCCCATCGAGGTTTGAGTTGTGGATGTTTGTGAGAGGGTTTGAAGCGATCGTAGTGTCGGGACAGACAAACTGGACAGAGTGGAAAAGTTTGCGTAAAGAGCCATTCATCAGGGATTACTCAAAGTTAACAATATGCAGCATCTTTGAAAAGTGGCCACGACTTTTCAGTAACATCGTGTAGGGTTGAGTGGCTGTAGGAGTCCCTTGAAGCCTAATATACGTACGGCCAGGTGCAGAGCTAACAGGTTATATACTTTACATCTGGTGTGTTGAGTAATATAGATGTGAAAGACAGAATGACCTAAAATTACAGTTACAGTGACTGGAGAAGGGGAGGAGGGGTGCTGTAACCTTTTCCATAAGGAGAACTGAGGGTTGTGATTGGTTGAAGACTATTTTCCCATCTCTCTCTCCCTCATGCTTCCTCCCCTCCCCCTCACACCAGACCCTGGATGGCACGCAAGGCCCTGACCACCGCCGCAGCATGGCGCCGAGGGGGTACAGAGTTTGTGTGTGTGTGTGTGTACATGTGTGTTTGTGTGTATGTTGTGTGCTTCAGCCAGCTCGGAGGGCCGAGACCCCGGATATGTTGTGGAAGTGTGCAGTGGACAGGGGCCAGACAGGACGTGACCTTCTGGAGGAAGCTCAGCCGGCCCTATAGGCCAAGTGGCTATCAATCAACACCCTTTGTCCCGCCCCTAACTGACCACTTCAAACACAAAAGAGGATTAGACCGAAGTCCAGCTCTTTTTTATTTATCTTTAATATAAATTACCAAATTATGTCTGTATCAGTCACGATCAAGGAGACTCTGATAGAGTTTTAATGAACTAAACCATTCTTCAATAAGAAAAGACAAATGTACAGATCACAGGAAACAAAACATCTTGCTATTTTAATTATTCTTTTATTGATAGAAAACCTTGAAAAGAACTGTTTATGTTTCAGGTTGGATGAAATATATTTGATTTATACCTGTATTTTTGCTGGTTTCTGTGATAAATCTGGTAATATCTATTAATCCACCAGCAATCATCTTTGCTATTTAATTACAGAATGTGACCTAGATTTGTACCAGTCACCTGTAGCTGGTGGACATGATTATTTATTAGTCTTTTGAACCCCACTGTAATTTAGCAGAGGCACTTTCATTACTCCCAATCCATGGTAACAACAGATCAAAGCTCCAAGTTGATTTTCCTCCTCTGCAGGCTGTCCGGAGTCTAACCTGCACTTCGGACAAATGGCCAACAGGTCAGGAACTCAGTTCCGCTGAGGGTAGAGGCCAAGGACCCGGGACTGACCCTGGACTGATGCCACTGTGCTGTGAACTGTGTCTTATGGCTTTCAGTTTCAGACAAAGCAAATCTTTTGTTCATTGGTGGTGTAGAGATGGTGGCAGCGGTGATCATAATGATGAGATGATGGATTTATAATGACTCATGTTTTTATTATCTGCATTGTGTCACTGTTAGTATCCAATGCTGTGATAATCATATCTTTGTTAATGTTGACAATAAAGGGGTCAAAATGAAAACTGTGTTGCCATGGGTTTGTAATTTTTTCCTCTATTGTGGCAATTATAACAAACATCTGGATGTAATGGAAAGTTCACAAGTGTTGCTATGCGCTGTGGAAGAAAAAAATCGGTAACACTTTCTATGAAGGTCATGTCTATAATGCATTATAAGCATATTCATAAGACATTATAATGCATTTTTAAGGCTTTATAAAACTCTATAAATGTTTAGAATCATGCATGACAACTTATAACAAGGTTTATAAAAAGTGGTGGACATAATGTATTATAAATTCAGCATTCACAATGCTTCACACCTCCATACCAAAGTGACAACAGTGAATCTGAGTCTTGGGTTACACAGCACATAACTTTAGCCAGTTATAAAGACACATAGAGAACTGCTCTAACATATCATAACAGATTAGAAATTCTTTTCGTTTCTGAAATGGAATAATGTCTTATAAATATCAATAATACACAAAGTCATGCTATAGCGCATTATTGATGTTTATAAGACATTATTCCATTTCAAAACCTTAGAATTTATAATGCTGTATAACCCAGGACTCAGATTCTTCTTTCAAACACTGTTGTCACTTTGGCATGGAGGTATAAAGCATTATGAATGCTGAACTTATAACACATTATGCCCACCACTTATAATACTTTATAAACCTTGTTATAAGTTGTCATGCATGATTATAAACATTTATAAAGAGTTTTATAAAGCCTTATAAACGCATTATAATGTCTTATGAATGTGCTTATAATGCATTACAGACATGACCTTCATAGAAAGTGTTACCAAAAAATCCTATCCTAAAAGAGAGCAAATCACCAGTTTACTAACTGTAACTCTGATTTTCTAATTCATAATTACATTTATGTTGCACACATGATGATTTAATTTATTCCTAATCTCTCTCAACTACCCGCCAATTCAATTCTGTCTTGAAACAGAGAAATAGGCTGTTATATAGGTGAAACCTTTTCCTCTAATTTGGTATTTTTGCACAACAGAATATCAAAGAAAAGCCAACTGGCCATACAGGCTAAATATGCGGAAAGAGGACAGGAGTTAATAGACATATGAATGTCTTAGTGTTGTCCGCGTCTGGGAAAAAAGGGCTAAAGGTGCTAATTAACAGAGCTGTCAGTGGTTCCTTGAAGTGAAGTGAACTTGCCGATAAGCAGAGTGGCCGGTGGAGGGAAACTGATGGGGCCCCCAAGCCATCTGGACCTTGTTCTCCCAGAGAGCGGGGCCGTGGCACAAAAAGGGTATCGATTGTAAAGCCTGCAGAATATATGAAGAATATATGACTTGATTTTGTTTTTCAACCAAGAAAACCAGTGTCAGGTAACAGTGTTGACAGGTGTAAAAGGTAAACAGGTAATAAAGTTTGGCAAAGTAAAGATTTTGCTAGCATTAACAGTTTCAGGCATTCATATGTATGTGTAGATTCATGAATAACCAGCAGACTTTGCTGACTAAATTAACATCTGTTTGTGAAAGTTGCAATCTTTTCAAACAGCTTTAGATTTTTGGTAATTTAATTTGCTGGCTTACATTTATGCCACAACATTTTTGGGACACATCTGTTCCTTGTAGCACATTTGTTTCAGAAATTACTTTCAAATAAATGTGTACTCAAAGGTGCATAGATAATAATGTGAAATCATGATTTAAATTTATTTAGAATTACAAATGATATGAGTTCATTTAAACGTGTGAGGTCTTATTTTCTGGGCAATTCTAGAAAAGAAAAACTCAATTTACAAACAAGACAGAGATGGATTTTCTCCTTCCTTCTTTCTCAGTCATCTTCAGCAGTGTAGCTCTCCAGCGCTGAAGTGCTATCCTGTGACTCGGGAGGGCCCGCGTAGCTCATCTCCTGCAGGTAATCAACCATCATTCTTTCATGAGGCTGTGAGTGTTCAGGAGAGACTCTGGATCTCCCCTGCTGCTTCTGCCAGCAATACATCCTGCTACACGTTAGGGAACATGACAACTGCACTCCCTCCCAGCTCATTGCACCTGAACACACTCCTCTATCTCATGACATGATAGGTCAAATCGGATCTCTCACTGCTACGGTTTGGTAAGTCAGCCTGCTTCAAGGGACTGAGGTAGGAGTTGTATAGATTATTGATTTCTATCAAATTACACCTTGTACAGAATCAGCTTGAGAAATAAAAGTAGTTGTGCACTTCTCAGATCTCATTCTTCAGTATGTTTGGATTTTTATAGTTTTCTACAAAGAACAAATGTGATTGTTAATTTAAGCATGCTGAATTGTACTACCAACTAACATACCTGCTGGTTGTGCTCTGTGTTGTAAAAGTAAAGTAAACGTATGCTTAAGAGTTGTCTAAATAATCAGAGCAATTTCATATTTGAATGTAAAAAGCACAGTCAGTATAAAGCTGTAAATTTTTAAATGCTGCAGAACTTTTCTTTGACACCCCAAAATAAACAACAAAAGTAAAGAAATTTGAACCAGCAGAGGGCAACTTGATAACTTTGCTTCCCTATTAAATGAAAAGAATGTCAGTATTTTCCAAAGCTTGTCAATGCCCTCTGTAAATGATCATGGCATCTGGAGTTTGACATTCATTATTATTTGTGTTTGTAGCTCTAAAGAAGCCAAAATTTCTCAAACCATCTTTGCAGAATAATATTGAGTTCACACTCAGGATGCTAGCAGTAGGCAAATCACACATCAAATTCGTGGTGTTAAGCTAAAGGTAATTCTACACAAAACTAGTAGCTGTTACTGTGAACTGGGTAGTCCAGCAATGTTGGTTCAGAGCCACAGCGCTACTATTAGCAACACACTTTTAGCACACTGACTGCAGACAGTGTCAGCCTACAAAATGTCATCCGACTTCCAATGACAAATGACAATATAATGTGGCACAATCAATGTGCCAAAACCAAACTGTAGTAGTATTGAAATATATACAATATATATATATATATATATATATATATATATATATATATATATATATATATAAAACAATTATGCTCTATATACTCTGATAAACATAGTTAGTAAGACATTTAAAATTATTTCAACATGGATATTAATAACTTTCTGAATTGTTTTGAAGTGTTTTATATTTACACATTTGTTATAATTACATTCCACAAAATACTGAGCACACTTGATCTGTACAACTGCACATGACAAAGTTACTGTATGATATACCTCTTAACTAAATACGTCTGTCAGTCTAACAAGATTTCTTCTGCTTCTGTTTCTTCTACTGTTTTCGTATTTTTGGTCACTGACAAGGGGCAGTAACACTTCAATAAACTAATCAGAAAATTAGACGTAGATTAGTTATTGTGATAATGAGGAGAAAAAATTGAATATCTGAAAATTGCTGCGAAATTTTCAGCTCTGTGTCCTCACTCAATGGTCACATTTGTCATTTGTTTAAATTAGTATAAAAGTAATGCAGGTTAATTGTACTGTTTTGTGACCATCTGTTAATCGGCATGAATCAGATCCACCATTTTATGTATTCCTCATGCAAACTAATTCAAAAGTTTGCCACAGGAGATTTTGATTAAACAGATGTGAGGAAAAATCAAAAACTTGTGGGTCCAATCTTGTGGGGAGGTGAAGCAGCATTTTCCATTTCCTCATTGTTCACTGCTGATGTGTTCTTGAGCAAGGCACATCAACACACAACTGACCGACAGATGAAATTGTGCTTGGGCTGCATTGTGAAATGTGAATGAAGCAGAATGTTGCTGCAAAACAGCATCATCCTGCAGCAAACCCAGCATAGATAAAGTTTGAAGAAGCGTCAATCTACCACCCTTATCTTCAACACCACCGCATATTCACTACTGCCGCTTTCTTTCTAACTTTTTCTACATGTAGGCTACTTAATATACCAATACAGTACACTTTGCTGAACTTCCACTGAATATTTGTGAAATCCTGCTCAAACTGCCCCCAAATATTGAGTGTTTGAATGTTCAAAATAGGATTTAGAATAAACACTTTATCCATTTACACTGGGTGTGGAAAAGTGTGGCAACTGGCAAATTCCTATGATGTTAAGATGTAAGGAAAGGAGACTTAATTGAACCATAAGCATTTGATCATCATGCTCTATGTTTTTCTATGCAAATTTCATACATAACACATTACCATCAAGTGGTTTAGCTTTTAGGTTACTTAACTGTGTCTTAAACCAAGAGCTGTATGGAAGTCTTGTGACATATCGCTTACTGTTTTCAGGCCTACTGTGTATGAAGACTTACCGCAGTCTCTTTTTCTTTTTCTCTCACTTTATCCCTCTGTCTCAATATCTTTTTTACTACCAAGTGTATATATATTGTGCCTGTATGTGTGTCTCAGTGTATGTGCATATGTGTGCGTGTGTGCACACATCATTTGCACGCCTGTGTTCGTGAGACATGGTATTATCAGTGTGGTTCACTGGTTCAACGAAAACGGTTGAAATGATATCCAGAGCTCAGACATCAAACACCAGAGGCCAGTTGAGTTATGGTACATCGATCGACTGCAAGAACAAAGGGAGCGATGGTTAAAGGGATGGAAATCGTGGAAGAAAGAGATAGATGAAGCAGACAGAAGACAAGCAGCCAGGGGTCTGCGGCGAATTCTGTTTGGGGTCTGAGGCTCTGGGGTTTATGTCAGTCAGGATCTGGAGGAAAAGTTGCTCCCTTGAGAAAAAGAGTGGAGAGCAAAAGAGAGAGAGATGCAAGGGGATGTGTGGGGCACTAAGGGTCTAGATGATAGGTGAAATTAACCAGGTGCCCTCCTGGCCCAGCTGTCAATCCATCGCTTTCCCTTCTGCTCCTTTACAGTATAACTCTGTGAATGGTTATTTAAAAAAAAAAANNAAAACAGGGCCCAAAGTCAGGTGCTCTTTCGAGTATGCATGGCTGGTGAGTTCCTGTCTGTCCATGTCTGTTTTTCTAAGCTGTTAAAGTTGTGTACGGGCACATGTCGGGATGGTGATGAATAACCTGACCCTCCTTGGTTATCTCGACTTCCTTTAGAGTTTCAAGTGAGAGCCAGATGTAGCTATTTATCTTAATCTTTCCTCTCATTTAGTCTTGATGTAGTTGGAGGCCATTCCGCTTTTCATTACATTATCAAACATTGGAAGGACATCTTGTTATGAGAAAATAATCTGGATGTGTTGACTATATTGTCACCACTGCATATGAAATAACAAAAATAAAAAAAATGTGTGCAATAATAGCTGTAAACTGAAACAATCTAGACAGTGTATGACAAAAGATGTTTGACCTGAGGAAGCCTCTTCATGTACACATAAATATTTAATTTCCTGTAGTCATATTAATGCTAATGCATTTGAGATGTACTGGAATAAAAAGCTTTGGAGACAAAGACTCCCTGAGTGTTGAGTCAGAGGAGATGGGACTTCTCACACCGGTGTAAATGTCATGCAGGGTTTTTTAAAGTGACTATACATTACATAATAAAATATTCAACACTGTTCACACTTGACTGATCTGTAGTCTCCTCTACTCTTTTGTGACTCCTTAAATATAGATCTAAAATCCGAACCTTTGCTAAGTCTGACAAAGCTTCTTAAAAATGTATGTACTTCTGTTAATAAAAGGAAAATGTATACAAAATGTAATCTCTCACAAAATAAAGTTGAGAAATGTACAGTGTTTTCACGCAGGGCATTTTAGGAAAGAAGCAGAAGGCAGGCACTTCCTGCAAGAAGTTATAAATTTGCCTCTCGCGCCACAGATTGACAGCATGCACACTTGTGTGCTTACAATTAACAGATTTTAAACGATGTCATCCTCAGTGATGACAGACCACAAGCTAAGGAACCTCTGTCAAACTGTGGCAAGGGACATGCTTCAGATATGGAGACGCACACAGCACATGCCTGCAGCTTCTGTGTTGCAAGATGATAAAAAACCACGCTTTGATCACAGAGTGGCAGAGGAGTGTCCGGCCGCTCGCGTGAGTAGTGTCATCTCTTACCGTGTGGTTTTCACTCCATTCATGGCTGCTTGGGAGGGAAATGCTCATTTAGAGATGTGACCCACCACAGAAACAAAACAGTCTGCTAACAAGCACCTACATCTAGCCTGAGGCCAGCAGCTATGACAGTTACTCTTGTTATGCTGTTGCAGTATTCACTACATACTGGTTTGGTATGGGAAATTATCTGCATTCATTTTAATGCCAAAATAGATGAAAAACATTGACAAATCAAAATATAAGTTTTAATTCGAGTATACAAGCATTGTTTCTTATTAATGTCGAAACATAATTCAAATTTTTACTTTTTTTAGGCCAGAACCCTTAATTCTAACTCACACTTCTAACTTATACCAAATTTAAAACCACCATAATTTGACTGAAGAATTTCAGCCCTGTTACAGTATTGTTTTGTTCGGCACCCACTAAAGTTTGCCTTTTTGGGATGATTCCTCTGCCTCATTTTTCCCTTCTTCCAAACTGCTAATTAAATCTAAGGCATCTTGGACATTGTTCTTGACACTGCTGCATTTCACAGCACATTAAACATTGAACCATGTAACCGAGAGCTTTGTAGAAAGCAGCAGAGGTGTGTTCAGACAGCAGTAATGAACCAGGCGAGTGAAGAAGAGAGGACTCTGTGTGCACCGGGCATGTGCACATGGCATGCAATCCTTGCAGAGAGAGGCACATGGCTGCAGCACATGTATGTATGTTCACAGTGTGGCTGCATTGTGCCGCAGTAATTGATAATAAACAGGTCTCATAGCAGGGATTTTATAGCTTTTCCAGTCTTGTTAATTCAGAAAAGAAGTGCATTGGTTCTTTCCTCTCTGATTTAACTGAGGTTTTCATTGGCTGGTTCCATGAACATACCTTTGTTATGGGCACTGGTGGCCAGGCCGCTTTAAACGGCTGTGTCAATACCAGAGACGGAAATCAGGTGGCTGCCATGTCAGGTCCAACACTGGATAGAGTGTTCGATAGGGGATGGTTGTGTGCCTGGTCACAGAACTGTGTAGTAGTTTCCTTTTCCAACAGCCAGTTGGTGTTGTATATTTTATGATATGATATACAGTAATAAAACTATATTTTGAGCAGTGAGACCACAAGAACAACATGCAAGTCCTCTGGCGTACAGATTATAAATGTTTTAGTTTCATAGGGAAAATGTGCCTTATTTTGAGACAATGTGAAACAAACAATATTTCTAATTGAAGATTTTTGTGAACTGCCCTGTTTCCTGCAAATGGACAACTGAGTTTTGTATTCTTTCAATTAAGCATGTAACAGCCATTATCATATACTTTGCAGCTTGAATGATTTTAGCTGCATGCATGAATAAATTTAAACAATTCAGCGCAATCACACACATTTTCACACGCAGATTTTTAAGCCCAGTATAACTCACCGTGATGGAAGGGATGTAAAAACAGACTGGCTAGTATTTTATGAAACATATACAGTTATAGCCAGCCAGCAGGGGGCATTTGTTCTTTGCAGTAGCCAACTATTTTGTGTGAAATCAACCATCCAGATTACGGCCTAACCTAGCCCTTTGTGTGGGGGATAGAGGTTGAACAGTGGTGAGTGGGGTGGCAGGAAGAGGGAGGGCTGGGAGCGAATTCTTGTCCAAACATTCTGCACGCGGATTTGTATTCATTGCACCCCTGCTGCTATTGATATCATTACGCGGGGTGCACATGCTGCGAGGAGGGGGCTGGGACTGGCAATGGGGAGGTCATGGAGCTGCAGGCCCTAACGAGAAGTGACACTGGCTCCAGGTCGGCCAAGCATCCACCGGATTTCAATGGGAGCCGCACTTTCCCAGTCAGCGCATTAGATCAAAGATCATTACCTGCTAATCAAAACACATGAACGTAAGGGGCTTCCCTTCTTACCCTCTCTCTTTTGCTACTCTTTGCTGAGATGGAAGGGAAGACAAAGGAGGAGACTGCACCAGCTACCGGACTGGATGGACCTCCATGGCCCCATGAGAATGGAAGACCCCCATGCTATCACTCCCTGGACTCATTCAGGTGCCTCAGCTGTTCCTGCAGCTTCTACCAGCCACAAACTAACTTTGTGATTTAGGTTTAAGTTTTGGGGAAGGAAATAAATCAGATCAACTTACAAAACTCACTCGTCTGTACTAGAATCTCTGTATTCCCATTTGATAAGCAACACATTAAAAGTTCAAATCTTTAACTGTCCGAACCCCATTTTTGACCGCCAGCCTGTCCCCTGCATTTCTGTCATTTACCACATTATCAATACCTTCCACCATGCTTGTGGCTTCAAATTCTTGTGGGAGCTTTCAGGGGATGTGCACCTCTGTGTGGATTTCGCTCTCTATCTTTTCCCAGGCCCTGTTGTCTCATTTGGTGCTGCGTCACCACATTTACTGGGGGCCAAACAGGGCTGAGCGGCTCTTTACCAGAAGACATGATCACAGGACTCCTGTCTTTTTTAGATAGTGACAGAACTTCTCTGTCTCTTGCTCCTTGAAACAGCCTTGCAACCCTGCTCATATGTAGATATCTCAGCTGTAAAAAAACTCAAAAATTCATTGGTGTCAAGCTTAAAACATAGACATAGCAGTGTATTGAGGACAGTAAATAAACGTGCAGGGGTCTGTCTGTCCTACTGTTGAATCACTCTCCTTTGGTGCATCAGGCTCTTCTGAGATAGTCTCGATATTGATGTTGTGTTGTCCACTTCATTCAGTTCAGGGATCTCAGTAGAATTGGGGTAAGGGGGTGGCAGAAATATGTCGCCTCGGGGTAGAGGCCTGGGTCTTGAAATGTCGAACCCCCTCGGCCAACATGGGACAGAGCGAGAGCGAGGGAGCACAGAGAGGGGGAGCGGTGGTGGGTATTTTGCTGCTGTACTGAAGGCTCCATGGCCCATTAATCGTTTGTTTGAGTTTCCGCCCCGGCGAGCATGTCATGTCTCCATTAGAGAGGGTTTGTTTCTTCTTCCTGTCCGCCTCTTGGCAGCAGGGGGCTCTCACACATCTCATTTGGCCGTGCACTGCTGTCTGGTGCCAGGCAGACTGTCCTGCGTTTGTGTGTGTGTGCACACGTATGTGTGTGTATGTGTGTGTGCAAATGTGCATGGTGAATTTCATGTTTTCGGGCTACTCATTTCCTAGAGGTGAACGTTAATGCTAATCGAGTTAGGAGGGTGCTGATTCCAATGTGATCTGTTGTACAAACCAAATCCCTCCTAAAGACTGTTGTCAGTTATTTAAGCCCTCTGACTACTGCAACTCATGGATTACTCATAATTGGATTACTTTAGTTATTTTTGTCTTACTTTGCTAATGCATAGAATAATGTATAAAATCAACAGTGTATTTCAAATCACCATCTCTAACTCGAACCCAAAGTCTCACTGCTACTTTTTATTAACTGCAATGCACAACAGCTACAAATTAGATTTTTGTGGATAGATAAACCAGAATGTACAGCTTATCCCTACATCCTGCAGAGTTACAGTTAAAAAACCTTGTAAATATTGTGTGCTGAGTGTGTCTGATATGAGCACCGCACATGGCTTCATCTTTGCCTTCCAGCTAGCAGCGAGTAGATTAATACTAGAGGTGGGAGGACTGAAGGCTAATTCTTAAATCTCATGTTTTAATCACATCTTTTAGGCGGATGATGACCAACAGGAGACGTCATTTTGTGTCATAAAAGTTGCTGTTAAAAATAATCAGTCTAAAATTGTCAGTATTGAAGGATGATAATGATTTAATCTTCATTAATTCACAGTCATGTATGTTATTGGCAATGGGCAGGACTTTTGTAAGATATTAAAGTTCAAATCTGTAATGTTGTAATTTGGCACTTCCACCACCTCTAAAACTGCATATTGCCAGAATCTTCCTCCAGGAATCAAATACTATGAATCAAAACTAAGAGAAGGTTTTTAAATACTGTGTTAGATTAAATTATTAACCTCATTGTCTTTGCAAAAATGTTCTTGGTAAAATGCTAAGATACAACATTCCAGTCAGTCTGCCGACTTACTTATTGGGCTCTCCGGTGTAGGAGCTGACCCACACTGCCACGGCCTATCTTGATGTTAGTTTGACCTTCGACCTAAGACTATGCTGTAGACATCAGCCTGCTGACCTGTCAAATGGGCCCCTTTATTCCCGTGACCCATGGAGCCTTCCCCTTTAAACTGAAATATGGCCGCCAAGCCTACAGAAGCCAGCCAATTAGGAAGTAGAAAGAAATCAGAGTGGCACAATGAGCCGAGACTAATAGAGCCCTCTTTATCTGCCGCCCGCCCGTCTGCCTGCCTGCTGCCTTAATGCCCTCACCGCTGCTGCCATTCTGCTGCTTGTATCTGTGTAGGACTGAAAAACTGATGATCATACCTGTTACTTGATTGATTATGCCCTCTTTACATTTAAGCTATTCTTGACAACTTAATGTGCAGAGACTCAATAAAATAATTGAAACACTTCAGGGGAAAATAAATTTAGCTCTGAAGAAACTAAATCACACTTACAAGCAGTGCTACATGGGAATGGATTAAACGTCAGTTTGTCTGTTATAAAACAGGTTTAGCAGAAAACACTTTGATTTGACTTTTCAGGGCAGATGAGACAGCTAACAGATCATTTAAGACATTAAAGGGATATGTCTTGAAAATCATGATGTCATGCCAAACAAAGACAAACCGAATTGAAGAACAAAATGAAACCAACAGAGATAAGAAATATAATTGGCCTGCATCGTGGCCTGGTCTGTTTTTGTAGCAGTGGTTGCAAAGGTGATTAAGTTAATTTAAAATTTACATTAAGTTTTCATTTGTTTCTGTCAAAGCTTGCTAACAACGGTGCTGAATATCTGTTTGTAATTTAACTGAAATAGGACATGAAAAAAATAACTTATCACAGATGAAAATTCCCATTATTTCTGACATGAGGTCAGTTTTGACATTTTCATCTGCAACTTTAGGAACGGTTCCCGGTTTCTTTCCTGTAACTGCCGGTTGCTACGCCTCCTCCAATTACTTTATAAAGAAAACAGAGGAAGAAGAAGAAAACAAAGCAACAAGGAGCCAGAGGAGCATGATGAGATAAGAGGAAACATACTGTCACGACTCTTACAGTTTACAAAAAACACACAACTTAACAAAATCATGTCAACTTTATTAAAACTACTTATTGTGATAAACCCAGAGTTTTAGGGTGATATTTTATTGTTATAATGGTGTTTGTGCATGCATGTGTTTGTCAGCACAATGACTCAAGAACAATACGTGATTGAAACCTCGCACCAACTGCCTTACTGCGTATTCTTGCATGCTAATGGGGAAAAACTTTTTATATACTATATATATATATAAACTTCTAACTTACATCAATTTATAAAACTTTGTAATACTTTAACATTCAGGCGGCTGAAGTGCCTTTTGTTACCGAAAGTTGTCTGGCTGTTGTTGGTTGCTTCAGTGCTTCTCTGTCTGACGTGGCTGATTTTTGTTCCCTTCTGCCCTCCATCTCTTTGCATGTCACTGACCCTTCCTGATGTGTGTGTGGATATACAAGGTGCACTTATTGCTTTTTTCATTTTCCTCACTCCTGTTTGTTTTCAGGTCCTTGTCTCTTTCTCTTTGCACTTGACCAACTGAGAGCAAGTGTTTGCATCCCTAAGCAGCTTAGGGATGCGGCAGCAAACAAAGAGGGCTATTGTCTCAGTTTAAAAAAGGGGCAGCCATCTCTGGAGGTGTTTCCCTGAATGATTCGCCACACATTTGAGTTACTTGTTCAGTGGCGGTGTCCTTTCATCCCGCATCCCAGAGGAGAATGAAAGAGTGCCACCAAAGGCTGCAGAGTGTCCGGAGCCCAAGAAAAACTGGTGACAAAATCAATAGCTCACTAGAGTGGAACTATTGTAGACTGTGAGCTGCAATTTCTCACCTTGTTTGTTCTGAAACACAGCTAATGTTCCCCCTTGTCCTCTCCCTGTGCTGGACTGATATCTGTTGCGCTTCAAAAATGGAGGTAGTTGTTCCTATTAACCCTTTCACTTTGTCTGTCAGTCACAGAAATAAACTTTAAGTATGCCCTGGCCCCATTTGTTTCTGTCGTACGGCACATGGAAGTCAAAAACATCAACAAAAAGTAAGTTTTTAATAACTTGATCTCCTTCTTAAGAATTACAAATTTGTAAGTTACAAATACATTTGCTTTACTGCCTTCAAAAGGCTTACCTTCAGATGTATGTCTATGGAAAGCATTTTATACAATGTAAAATTCATTAAATTGTCTATATTTGGGAATTCCCTGGAACTAAAAATATTTGATTGTCCGTTCTTTTCATTTCACACTTTTGCTTCTGTCTCGCTTTTCACTTCTTTTGGACTGTCTCAGCATTTTACTATTCCTGATCTCGAGTCAAACAGGACATCATAGTAAATGATTTGTAAAGCTCACTGTAAAAATACTTGACAAATGCAACATAACTACCTTTAAAAACCCAACCTTGAGATTATCACCCACAGTATTCACCATCTACTAGCACTGAGTACAAATAAAGCACAACATTTTGTGCCAATTTCTCTCTTTTGTTTTCCAGTAAAACATTTTTCTATATCAGTAAGAATTTGAGAAATTGTTTCTATAATTTACAGGCAGTTTGAGTGATTTGAACGTGTCTTTCATGAGAAATATTAAGAAAATGATTAGGAAAGTTAAACTACAAAAGTTTTTTTTGATATATTTATATACACCATATATAAATGCAGTTGACAAATCTCAGCCACGGCTCCATACATTATGCACTCGCTCATCCTGTTGAATGTATTTCCAACGTCAGATAAGAGCATCACATTGATGAGAAGCAGGCTTGGGTATTTTTACCTCAGGATCCACTTCTGTCCATTGACAAAGATAATAAAGATGGACTCGAGCAAAGATTACCAGCAATTCCTGCCAGCCCCTCTCATTTTTCACAGCACTCTCACTGAGCATAAGGTACTTTGTTAAGTACTTGTTAAGTGTGTTATTCTTTGTACACAAACATCACCCTGGTAATAGCACACCTACACAGCACTTGAGCGAGTGTTATTGTGTATATTTGTACGTAGCTTTTTTTATATCCAGACATTGTGCTAAATGTTGCCATGCTAGATTATTCCAGAGGACACCAGGGGGAAGACACAACACTTCTGTTTACTTACACGCAGTTTTCTAAATTCATGCAATATAATGATTTCACAACATTTAACAACATTTTCCCTCCTATAATTTTGTCATTCTTTCGGTTCAAACTACGATTGTACATGCACTTGGATGTCAAATGAATATGCATCGGACCATGCAAATCAAACAATTGTTGATACACCTTTTAAATCTGACTCATTTTCTTACCAGTTTATGACACTT
The DNA here is from genome assembly GCA_003416845.1 of Oplegnathus fasciatus. NCBI lineage: Eukaryota > Metazoa > Chordata > Actinopteri > Centrarchiformes > Oplegnathidae > Oplegnathus > Oplegnathus fasciatus. The sequence continues at coordinate 553,273 of NTHP01000241.1, forward strand.
GTGATGCAAATGAGGTTATTTCAATTTTGGCAGTCTGAGTATACAAAATTGATATTGACGTTGGGCCTAAAATTAACCTAAAGTAAGAGTACAGAACAGATTAGTGTTGGATTTGTCCATAGAAATTAAACATTTCAAGTGAACATTTGACCTTTTTGCCCAATTTTTAATTGAATCCCAAATGGGAGTGAGGAAAAGAGATTATGGTTCTTATTGATACCGCAATGTTTTTTTTCTTTGCAATGCTTTTGGAGAATTTTGGCCTTAATTTGTGTCATTTATTCACATCCTTATCTGTTTATTTTGTTATGTTGTCATAAACTACTTCTCTCAATCTTTGAGCACAAAGCCAAATGTTTGGTTAGCAGTGTTTAAGTGAGGCTTAGAAGAATGATCATGTCCATAACTGCTCAATTGTCTGTTTGTACTTAAAGCCCCATGTGTTTGTTTCGGTGGTGTATACTGTAAAGTGTACGTGATTTGTCTTCTAATACAGACCTGAATTCCCCATATTTCTTCACTTCACCTCATGCACTTAAAATACATATTAAAGCTTCAAATGCCTGCTTCCCTGTTTCTTTCATATTTTACAGTCAAAGTGCTAGTGGGCCTATATGAGAACTTTCTTTTGTCCAGCTGTACCACCGTCCTGCAGCACCAGCCCTCTGCACATTCTCACTGTTTTTCTTCTGTCAAGGCGGTCCATGTTTCAGCACCCAAACTTCAGAGCAGATCCAACAGCAAGACGGAGGGTCAAGAGGGAAAGTGAGCCTTGAAAGAGTGTACCGCTTAACCTTGACCTTGGGCTTGCATTTCTCTAAATGTGTGTGTGTGCAACTACAGCTGCCCCGCTCGCCACTTCAGAGAGTGTTTACATTTTAGGAGAGGTCTTTATCTCCCACAGGCCTGGGGTCCCTCTGGGTGAGTTTATACAGCCAGCAAGCACACACACACACACACACACACACACACACACACACTGCATGGCTCAGTGTGAGCCTCCCATAGAAAGAGTAAAGGGAGAGTGCTGTCATACACTCATCCATCTCAGCTACATTCTGGACCAATGCCGGGCGTAGCAGTTCTCTCCCTGAGAGCCCAAACACTGCAGAAGTAGGTTACCTACAGTCTGGATCTCGGACGGAGGGAAAAAAAGATTGTATAAACAACACCAGCAAGGGTATACATAGACATAGCAGCGACTATGATGGGAATTTCTGTAACATCATACCTTTTTACAGACTTTAATGGCAGTATCTGACTTCATAAATCACCAGATTCTATATCTGCAGCACCTATTTTTTCAAATTTCCTCCAAAAGACTCCAGTAGTTACTTCTTTGGTCACTTGCAGTGTGAAAACTACTGTAGTGGTTCATGTATCACCAAAAACAGACTAGTATAATCTAAACGACACTTAGAGATTACAGTTATGTTTGTGTGCAGCATTTAAAGACTCGGCTATCATGACTGCTGTCTGTCTGTTGTCCTATCAGTCAGTTTAGCCATTTAGTGTCCTTTCAGACCCATCCATCTTGATAGGGCGCTCTGTTAAGATATGGGACCATGGGGTGTCTTCCATACTGTTACTGTCAACTGTCAAGAGTTAACTTCACACTGCTAACCATTAACCAATGATTTCAACATGCAAATGAATTCTACTGACTATAAAAAGAGGTGCTGGCTTGTTCTCAGTTTGATTTGAGTCTACACTCACTGTTAGAAAGAACAATGTGCCTCACATGCCACATAAATCTCTTTCAGGCTTGTACAACAAATACTAAACCCTCTCACAGAAGACCATAGGTTACAAAATCTGCCTATGTGGCATCTTGAAACTTGATGTTGTATAAGTGGGAATTAGTCTTTCACAGATTGAGGATTTATCTTGCCAAAGGGCCAGTTTGTTTTTCAAGTGTGAGAAAGGAAAAGACCACCAGCATGATATCACAACCTCTCCTGGACTCTCCCTCTCTCTCTCTCTCTCTCTCTCTCACACACATACACATTTACAAAAGTGTGACCTTTTTCACATGCGTAGATAATAAGCTGTTACAAAAACCAAACAACCTGTCAGGGATAAGATAAAAACAGAACAGCTGATTCACAGACGCAAAAAGCTTGGTAATCCTCAATCCTTGGTTATCCTGCAGTCCACCTTTACCCTTGGCTTTACAACAGCTTGATTTTAAACTCCACAACACACAAAATTAACAGCCTTGACCAGCTGTTTCAGTTTTTAACTGACAGCTCATACAACAGCTCCTAGGTCCAGTTTTCTTCCATTTTAGACAGACTCTGAGCTGTCCTCTCTGCTTGACTTTTCTGCAGTCATTCATCCACTTCAAACATTAATACTTTTCAAACCCACTATGCCTTGATCTGGTGAGCACTGTTGCTGACTAACCCAGAACCCTAAAGACCAAGAGCACAGAGCAGAAAAAAAAATGAAAAAAAAGCATAAACATGAACTGGTATGGATTTGAGAAAACCTACTGGTGAGATATTGAGTGTTTGTCTCCTCGAGGGCCTGCCTCTATCAAGGTGATTCATCGCAGAGGACCTGGCTAACCGTGCGGGACGCGATGGAAGTCCATCTCAGATGATGGTTTTATTGATGGCATCAAGTCACACATCGGGCCTCTGTGGAGGTGCTATGCTGGCTGCTTAGCCCGGGTGGCGAGAGAGAGAGATGGGGAGTGAAAGCAAAGGGCAAAGGGGGTGGGGGGTTTGGGGGCTATACTGGCACACAGAGAAGCCACAGTGTCTCTCCAACAGCAACATGCAGACACCTGCATTTAGGGAGATCAATACCATGCCACAAACAGCTCAGAGTGCCTCTGGAGAATAGCATTTATTGATTTGGAACTGGTGTTAATAGAAGGAGCCGATATTGCTGATATTCTCCACTCAAGTCAGCTCTTTTTATGTTTCTAAAACAAAACTGTAGTAATCCCATAAGAGACTCACCCATTCCTGTCACCTTGTAATGTAATAGTTACACTGTTAACAGTATGAAAGACAATATAATTAACTCGATGCATTTAGATCAATACCATTTTTTTTGTAAAAATTGTAGAAAATGTAGTTATTAAAAGAGATTAAATGTCTTGACAACTCATGTAATTAAAGCATATACAACAGCATTTTGAAACCTTTGATAAAACATTTACTCTTTTGACAGATTTAACATAATTTGAATGAACCACTTTCACAAGTCTGGCTGTGGCACGCATGATGAGTCAACTTACTGTCCCAAAATGTGATGGCCCCATACTGCTGCTTCTAGACGTATTGACCTGCTGTGTTGGCACACTGTCTCTGAAGGCCCAGAGGGGTCAGGCGGGGTTGTTGCCTCACTACCCTTGGGTTCAGTTACTCCGTAGGCATGGTATTGATCCCCCAGCAGTTACAGAGCTCCCTGTTGAGTATTCCTATAGAGCCATGGTTGTGGTCACGGCTGAGGTATCCCATAGCTAGTTCATCACATGCAACAAGGTTTTTGCACGAGGGCGTGGTACACTCTTGTCACAAGGCTGCTCAATCGACAGCTTTGTATGACCAGATTATTTACGCCCTCTATGTCGTGCTGGCATTGGATTAGGTGTGATCGGTATTCATGCAACCTTGTTTAACCAAGATCTCCAATCAATTTGAACATTTACAGTGTGACCATTTCCATCTGTCGTGTCTAAATGAACAAAGTAACTGTGAAAGTAATGGGAATGGAGTTGAATTCAAATATAATATTTGTTTTAATAAATTGAAATATTACACAGTCTTAGCTAAACTTTGTTTACTTGTTTATCTTCTTCGTTTTCTACTTTTTAATTGCCTCTATTGTAGCTGCTTCTTGTTGTCCACATAAAAGACATTAAACATATATAAAACATTGGACAGACCATGTATAACCAAAAAAAACATGAATTAGAGCACATTCCATTTTATTGCAACTTGAATCTTATTTTCGTAGTTTTGGTTATGGTAACAATGTATTCACCAAAGTAACTGCTGAGAACTGGGAACACAGTGACATTGCAAACAAGCAACAGTTTAGTCAGATTATCTGAACCACTTTATTTGGAAGTAAAACCAAAAGGCCAAAATCCTTCATTGCACAGGAAAACTGTGCAAGTGCAGTGGGTTGAACCAGCAAGGTCTGAAAACTGTGATGGATGTTTACAATGGACAGTTTGGGTGATAATTTTATCGTTTGTCTATGTTTTGTCTTACAAGCAGTCTGGGTAATCTGAAGGTTTGTTAAAAGCCTGTATGTAATCATCTGACTTCTTGCATTCCTTCCCCTGTTGGAGTTTCCTTTGAGAGATGTTGCAGCATTTCCAGATCTTAGCAATTAACTTGATGAGTACAATGTTGTTATCATCAATAAAAATGATGTTGTAATAAACTGGAATTATCCTTTAAGGCAATTAAGAGTACTTGTATGGTCAGTTTTTTAAAATAATAGCTGTCAGAAGTCTACTGCATCATTTTATGGCTCTTTCTTTTACTGTGTAATGTGTTCTATTTGTTCTGTTTCACATGATCTTCCCAGGAAAAAGCAGATAGAGATGTTTAGATTGAAACAAACCAGCATGCTCAAGATCTCAAAGGACTGACACAAGTCTAAATGTGTTCCATATGGGGAAACTACTACCCAGGTGGATGAGAGAAAGGGTTGTTTTCTATTCCCCGGTACCTACAGTCTGTACCTGTAATTCCCACAGACTGAGCGAGGAATGGAGTGAGCCTGGCCACAGTGCCTTATCAGCTCTAATGATGAGACAGCTGGAGGCCATTTTCCAGCTGGGCCCAGCTTTGACATTGAAACACTTATGGTCTACCCTGCCCGGTCTCCCCATGACAAGGATGGATGAGACTTCTGCAATGTTAACCATTCATTCAAATCTGATATGATGGCTTTACTGAGCAAATGCTATAATTTCACTCACTCTTGGTTATCTTCCATGGAGAGCTGAAGTTGAGAGCAGCCTTTTGGTTAAAAATGGCCTGTCATTGCAGGGCAGTGAATTCTTTTTTTTGTTTGATGAAAACATAATGTTAAAATCAAATCCTGATTAATGCGGGCTATGATTAAAAAGAGTCTCCACCAAGATGTCATTGTGCAACTGATGAATAGATGTGTGTTCTTTGCACTAAACCAGATAGCATGGTTGGTATGGCACAATATTTCACCCGACTGAACTGGCTTTTGGGATAAGAAATGTTGCACAGTCATAATTCACCTGTCATAGAAAGACCTCTCATCAGTTACTGTAAATTGATTTGGCCCAGAATCACACAGGGTTTCTCAATATTCTTTTACATGATAAAAACAATTCTTCTCACCAGCACCATAATCTGTTTCTTGTCAGATGAAAGGCCATTGAGACTCTTTCCCCAACTCTTTACTTTCTGTCTTCATGTCAGTCTATTTTCTAACGTGTTAAAACTCTGCCATGTCATTGGTTTGTTAATTATGCTTTATTTGTTCAGGGATCTTGATCATTAAGATCAAGATCATTCATTAAAACAATCACTCAAGATTACTTATTAAAGCAATAGCAAATACTATCAAAAATATTGGCAAGAACTGTACCTCAGAGAAATTAATGTCTCTAATTTCAATTTGTTTTGCAGTTCAGTCCAACAGTAAGGTGCATAGTACCGGAAACCAGTCCTCCCCAGGTCAGAGTTGGTATGAGGAACTTTTAAAGCTAACCTATCTATGATCTGGTGTCATGGGTGTTCACTTTGAACTCAACTAAAAGAAACACAGGAATGCTGAAAGCTTCTAGATGTCAGTGATGACCATCCAACCTTTTCATATAACTCATAGCGGGGAGTTATCTTGAGTAATGAATCGAATGGCATTACAATAAATGGCTTCCAGTGGTTTAAGAGTAATGGGAGCAGCATGAGCATACATGGTTTCTCCATAATCCAGTGTTGAAAGGAGACACAAACTTTGTTCCAGTATAAAAATCCAATTTGAATTTTTAGTTTTTGAGGTGTTCTATCTAACCCAAATCCTAAGCATTTATAATGCTGTGTTGTGTCGACTATATCTCCCTGAGAGCATGGATCACAGTAGGAAGATAAATAATTTGTGCTCTTATGAAATGGATACATTTTGTCTTTTTGATGTTCAGAACAAGCTTCAAATTAATAAGAGGGGTGAGGCGGTCATCAAAACCAGACTGTAACCTGGAGAAGGCCTGGTTTGTGGTAAGGCATACAAGATGGTATCGTTAGCAAAAAGATGGATATTGCAATGTTCTGCTGGAAATAAATATATTTGAATATATTTTAATAAATCGGTAAATATTTATGTTAATATATTTAAATGATAAATATGCCTGAATATATTTACTCTATACAAAACTATTATTCACATACGGAGTAAATATCAGGGGACCGGATATTGATCCCTGTGGGACACCTTTAATGTCCATCTGAGGAGTTGAGAGGGTAACAACAGTCTGAACCAGCTGATTAGATCCAGTTGTAAGCAGATTCATCAGAACCCTTGGAAAGTAGTTTATTTACCAAAATCAATAATATTAAAAGACAAGTCTATAAAGAGTGCAGCTCAGTGTTGCCTTTATCAGGCAAGTGAACAATGTCCTTCACAACAGCAGTTATTGTGCTATGACTAGGTATAAAGCTTGACTGCTGTGGCTGAATGATCTTATTATCCTTCAGAAAGGCATGTAGCTGTGAGATGACCAGTGATTCTAGGATTTTGCCCTGACAAGACAGCTTAGGTATATGCTGATGACTGTTTAAATCACAAGTGTACTTATGTGCAAAATTGCACAACCAGCAGCTTCAGTCGAAAGTTCCCGGCTACTGAATGGACACGTCAGCTCTGAGACACTCTTTGGTTCTCACCCTATCAACACAGCACCATTCACGTCTGCCTCCCTCGGAGGACGCTCCCTGCCTTCCCCCTTCTCCTCCCACTCTCTCACCAGGACTCTGGCCAGGAGTGGTGCTGAAAGACTGAATGGTGGGAGATGGAAGGGTCTGTGCTCCCATTTCAGCGCTCCTGTCCCAGGACTTGTCTCAGCCGGCTGTGGAAGGCAAAAACCGGCCGCTGTGCACAGATGCAGATTTCACATCATGTTGATGCATGTCTCCGTTGATATGCTGGACATCTTTACATGAACCAGAAAATGTGTTATCTGATGGAGGGCTCTCCTAATTCCAAACCGACCCCCACTGCCACCTCACCAGAAGCTTCAGGCCAGGCATCAAACATCTGCCCTGGGAGTGTGCCAAGAAAAGTGTGCTGGACTTTATTTTATCTGCCAGCAAGAGCAATATTAGCATTTGCCTCCTCATGTGGATGGCCCAGATGCTCTGTCGATTGAGGCCCGGGTTAGACCCTATTTATTAGTATTGCATTGGAGAAGCACAACCCCGTGGTTATCAGGAGAACTCACCTCTTTGTCTCTTTCTCTCTTTGTCTTTTTAAGCTTAGACAGAGCCCTCTGACATTGATGTCTTAGCTTGTTGTCTAAAGGTTTTCAAAAGGGGGCTCTCTGTTTCTAATGAAAGACGTAAAGTTGACTTTTCAAACAGATGTTTGTTACTCCTGCACGAGATGGATTTGATTCTCTGAAAACCCTCTTTGTGCGAGGCGCTCATCCATCTGTGGTGATCTGTGTTTCAGTACATCTTAATAAAGTAATCCCCTCCCTCGTTTTTCTACCCCTAGGAATGCTCTTGTTCTTGCACTCTTCTCCTTTGTCATGCGGGGCACCCAGACTATGATTTGTTTAGGTTCCACATTTAAGGTTGACTGAGGCCATGACTCATCATTACTCTGAGATGACTTGTTTTAATTTCTCTCTGCTGAAGTAACAAAAAGATGTACGGTTTACTGAAAGATAGTTGATGTAGATATAGGGAATTCAGTGCTGTTTCAATGTGCTTGTATTCATTTAAGTGTCAACATATCATAATAAACAGTTCTCCTAAGTTGCACATTTTCCCCACTTTTCATCATATTCAATCAGTTTGTAGATAAAAGCATTGTTTCTTTTAATCGTATCCAACAATATCAGCCCAGGTATGGCAAAGATATACACTCATAATCCAAATAAACCAGCAATGTACCAGTGTGAAGTCTCATTCATCATCCAGGCTTTCCATTCATTAGACATTCATTTGTTTTCCTTCTGACATATCACCAGACTTTCAACCACTGACCATGATAACTGAAGCAGTGGCCAAAGGTTCCAGCTCCCCTCTTTGAAAAGCTGACCTGTTCTTTAAATGTTTAAAGAGCCTATTGCATCATCGGTCCTCGCCCACACATGCATGTTTGGGTGAATCGGGGTGGGGATGCATGGGGGTGGGTGTTGTGATACATCATGTGTTTAAGCAGTGGAGGAGAGGCCCAGGTTGTACGGGGTTAATGACTGGCCCTCTCTGTGGGCTGTGCCGGCTCTCGGAGAGGATAAGACTGGCGGTGTAGGGGCATCTGGAGCGCAGGGGTCACATCGCTCACATCAAAGGAAGCTGGGAGTCTAGGTCACTGTGTTTGGCCACGGGGTGGTGGAGAGAGTGGAGGGGTGGTTGGAGGGATTGGGAACAGGATCACGGGGAGTAAAAGAGACGAAGAGGCAGAGGGATGGGTAGAGACAGTGAAAGATAAATAGGAGCGAAAGCAAGAGACTGTGAGGGTCAAGTGATTGGGGGAAGGGAAATGGACAGGGCAGGGTTTGTCATTTTCTAATTTCCTGTAAACATTTCAATTTCATATGTGGCCTTCTTATGTCTATATGTTCAAGTTCACTCTTTCACCAGTTAATGAATGGATGAATGGAATTGCTAGATTTGCTCAATGGGGCAAAGTAAATTTGTACAAATTTTTCTTTCAAATGTGCAATGGATTAAGTTAGTGTTGTTTGTTAGCTGTGTTACACTATCCACTTTTATTTAACCCTCCCCTGCATAAACTGCTCCACAAATGAGAAATGGTTTGCAAACAGCCATGAGACAGGAGTCGGTGGTACAAATACACCTTTAGAATAAACTATCTGAATTTATTGTCCATGCATGTTGTAAATTTGATGTAAAGATGTTCCCGTTTGAGTGTGTCACTTGTGTGTTCTGTTTCCCTGGCCTAGGGGGAACAGGTTTGACGTACCTGTAGTTGCAGGACTGGACCGCTAGTAAATTTCAACTGGCGAAATCTAGTGTGACTGCACCTTTAGGCTGAAAATTGCTGCTCTTTGTGGGACTGATTTTTGAGCATGTTGTACTTGTGGCCACTAGAGGTGTTTGTTATATGTACGAACAAATCTTTACCCAGACTTTTTAAACTGAACTCACTATACTGAATCACCATTGTCACTGACCCAATCAGTTGCTTTTAGCAGAGAAGTTCCCCTCACTGGTGACTGAGAGCACCATTGTCAGCTTAGACGAGATACATTGTACTTCCTTGTTAAAAGCTTATTAAAAGACCATGAAAGCCACAAAAACAGATGATCATGATGTGATAACTGTCACTTCGTAGTCATGCAATAATTGCCTGCTGAGCTATTAACCTCATAAACAGTGCTTGTGTAGGCCCAGTTTTTTACTGAACTCAGGCCGTATGAACAGTGATGCGTTCACTTACTGCACATGAGCAGAGATGCAATCGCTTAGCTTAGAAATTAAGTTAACAAACTACATAGTCAGTGACTACGAATCTTTGAAGTGAATGAAATGACTCGAATCAGCAAAGTCATTTGCCACACCTCAATCACGGCAGGTGTTTTCCGTTAGCTATGTGGCATCACTAATTAGGTTGAGGCCAGAAATGCAACATGATTCAAAGCTTGACCTCAGTGCAGCAGTAGTGTTATTTAACATCTAACTCTAACATTTGTTTAACACACACACACACATGAAATTTATCAGGGGTTGTAGCTCTCGAGGAGTACAGGGTGGGGAGGTTGTCCAGACAGCAGACATTTAATCCTCTGGATTAGCTACTGGGTAAAGGGATGCTGGGAATAATGAAGTGTAATTGCTTGCCATCAACAACTGCATTTATCTGTTGTAAACTCATGTGCTGCGTTCCAAATCGGATAATGCGTTCCAATTTTCACTTTTACTGCAGCTGCCCTTACAAAGTACGTACTGTTGCATGCAGTATGCATACAACTGGGACATACTACTTTGTCATTGGAACGGGTGCTACTTTACTTAACGTTACCTTGGAGATACAGCAAAACACCATTCACTGACTTCGCCAGAGATGAAGGTCAACCCGGAGAGCTCTGCTGTTGTTACTTTGTAAAGTATGTAGTTTTAACTTTTAAGGTCGATGTGATGTATCTTCTGCTGTGCAGAGGATTGTGGGTCAGAATAGCCAGAAAAGCATGCTGACTTGCATACTGCAAAATGTGACCAGATGCAGTATGTTTGGCATACTATGTATTGGGACATATTAAATCTTTTTCTGGCATACTAAATAGTATGGTAGTATGGGTATTGGAACGCAACCATAATGTTGGTCTAAAGACACAAATTGTACAGTTTAAAGGTCCTGCACATCCACACAGGTGACCTCTGCTCAGGAGGAAAGTGTGCAGAACTATGCTGAAAATTCACTAGTCTCCAGATACTAATAAGAATGATTAAGATTTAATTTGTCCTGCCCTGACAGGGGCAGCAAGGCAAACAGGAGAGTCAGTAGGATGTCAATCAAACTCAGCGGTGCATGCCAACACAAGATAGGAGGAGGATAGGTCCACTCAGCCAAAATAATTAAACCTCATGTGTGGGTTTGTCTTTAGATAGCACAAATATATCTGGAAAAATGGAAACAAAATTCAGCAAGAACAGACAAAAGAAGACTGCTTTAGTTTTTTTAATTTATTGCAGGTATTCTGTTATGTACATGTTTATTTACAAAGTTACCCATGTGTTTCAATCTTATTTTTATATTTTTGACAGCTGTATAGTAATCTCCTGATTTCTATATAAGTATGATTAGAAAATCCTATAAACAATCATAAAAAACAGGCTATAAAAAAAAGAAATGGGACCATCTATCTTCGATACATGCAGGAGCAAGCTGATTTACATAGTTGAAAAATAAATACTATTGACAAATAGCATTCTATCAACTATAAGCATTTAAAAATTAGCCTTTGTCCACATGTAAAACATACCTCTAACATACACTCATTTGAAGGGTGAAACTGATCTTTGCTTCATAATGTGTATAAAGTAAATTTTGTTTGAACTTTCAAATTTACATTCTATGTGGTGTCCAACTGCTACTTTACATGTTGATTTAGTTTGATTGTCAGAGAAGTGCCATTTTAGGGGTTAATACAAAGTATTTTAGCGCACACACATTCATTGAGTACAGCATGAGACTGCATGAAACACACAACTAGAACTTACACAGAGATAAGAAATCACTGCCCAACTTTTGCAGGGTTGTAATGTCAGAAAGAGGGCGAAATATTTACGGTGTTTTAAATGCTGTTTGTCTCTACATATCAAAATAATTCAGATGCGGTTGAACCAGAGTCACAGCAATTTCCTCCATGGAGAGTGTGTTATATTATACAATCCAAATAAATAATAATGTTTAAGTTCTTCTTCCAATGTAACATGCATGCTAAACACACAGACTGTGGCAAGGTTTTGCAGCATGGCGGTGCAGAGCAACAGCCCATCTTTGAATGTCAGGTAGACTCAGAGAGAATCCATTACTGTATACTTGCCAACTAATTAACCAGTGTGTGGTTGGAGTATGTTTCTGAAGAGGAAGTGGGATGGGGCCAGAATGGGCAGCAAAATTAGCTGAAAAAAACACTTGATGGCTGCACACTGAGGACACTTTTTGAAACCTGTTTTCTCTGATTTTCTTGAAAATGTTAACATAATGGCATGGAAAATATGTTTCATCATATAGAGATCATATAAACACATTTAGAGGGTTAGGGTTAAACTGCTCTTTCCTATGATTAATTTGATGTAATTAAGCTTTTTTTGTGGATTGAAATCTTGAAACAATGGCTATACGAAAATACCCGCTTTCATGTAATTTTGCATACTGTTTACTGATGGTAAACTACTCACTCATAAGTCCTCTTCACTATGGATTATAACTGTCAGTGGTTCCATAAACTCTCACTATACTGTTGTGCAAATGTACCAAAAGATGTAAATAAAAACTGAAATGAGTTATATGAGTTATGTTATAACTGAGCATATTTTAATTATGTTTAGATCCTAATGCTTTAATTGCAGTATTAATTATGTTAACCAACCAAGTGACAATTTAAAGTTTTTATCCATCTCTTCAATAAATATGTTTTAAATCTGGGATTTATTGTCCAAAAATCTGCTATTCTGACCTGATTGTCATCCGTTTCTTTACTGTGGAGCTAACTACCACTCGGCCAGGTAGCACTGTTCTCAATACTATCCGGTGAAACCAAAGTGAAACTGAAACAGTGATCAACACATGCCCTGAATAATTACAACTATTAAAGCTGCATTAATGATTTTTTGGCCACTTGAGGGCAGCAGAACACCACAACAAGGTGACAAACCCACAGCCCTGACATATTATCACCTTATAAAGTTGTAATGTGTTAGCAACCCTTTGCCTAATTACATCCAGTAGACACAGAGACACATTAACATTCATTTGGTGTTGTGTTTCACTAGTAATTTGATTCACTGTTAGTATAAAAATATTGATTAGTGGATAGTGAAGTTGAATATTGATAGAGGAGCTTTAGCTTCTGACAGTCCATTTGGTTTTCTCATTATTGCTTCCTGCAATATTTTATGTTGTTTTTTTAACTTGTTGTTATGTCCAACAATATTCTGTATGAATCAATCTCAAATCAACCAAAAATAAATGGTAGCAACATTTTTATCAATTTTGTAAATGGGCATCATTTTATTAGTATGAATATACCTGAAAGATAAAATGAGAGCTGGATGTAAGCAGTTCAAATTACAGTGTGGGTGTTATGGTGCTGAAAAGAAACATTTTATCAGCAAAAATCCAGTTATTACTGTATTCTTTAATGTCATGTTAATGTCATTGGCTACATTGTTGCGCTTCATCTTGTATAGCTCACCTGTGACTGGTTGTAACATCGGGTGTCTGCCCGAAATGTCCGTGCATGAATAAACAATTTAATTGAAGTGCTTTCCTACTCGTGATTTTTACTGTTTCTCATTATGGCATCAAGGTTACATGTTTGATGTGCATGTAAATGTACCCAGCAACAGGAAAAAAAATTTAAGAGCAAGCAGATTCACCATAGAGCCACAACAAAAGCTCCCATCTGCTTATTCATTTTTTTAACTTATAGCAATTTGACTACAAAGTAAGTTGTAAACTACAAAAACTTAAAAGAAAATGAGAACTCAGGATTATGTGACAGAAGACACATTCATGTCCCGAATTACATGAATTCAGGACATGAATACAAAAGAAGTTTTGTACTTGTTAAAAAAAAAGATGAAAACATATTCACTTGTCTCTGAAACACTGACATCCAAAAAACACCACCGCACAAGAACGCCATCAACCTGGGGACTGCTGGCAAAGCATCTGAAGCATTTTTTGTTCTTCTGTGCAGTGTCTGAATTTCCACTGTTCACTTTCTCTGCACTTGAGCAGTCTTTGCATATGTTCTAGTCCAGCTCCTCTTCGTTCATGTTTATGTCATTTGCTTATAAGTGCAGATGCTGTCACAACAAATTAAGTGATAAGATGCTTGCTTTCCTACTCAGCACCCTCTTACACATATTCACTGCTGTCAGTGAGCCAACACTGATCTCGTTAACATGATCAGCAACACATCCTCTAAAAATATAAATATAAATTCATCTAAACTCTGCCTTATTTTGGTCCTTTTTTGTTTTTTCCTTTTAATATTTTTTGTGTGACAAAAAGCTCTTTTAGCTGTTCTCGTTCCACTCTGGCATGATGCTGACACTATGTACAGTGTGGTACTGGTGTGGCGATAGTGTACGTGGTATGCCGTGTGTATAGAGGTACTCGTTTCCCTGTAGGCTGGCTGTTGGCGACTGGATCCCAGCCCCAGGACTGCACTGGCGGCCCAGAGTCTGGTGGGTCATGGAGCTCTGGTACATGGCGGCGTGGTGGCCATCACCCAGCTGCGGAGAGGCGTGGCCCCCAACTCCGCCAAGTCTGGACACCAGAGACCCTGAGGTGAAGTGAGCGGAGAAGTGCTGGTAAGGCAGCCGCTCCATTGGCTGCATGGTGGTGACGGAGCAACTCCCATAGGGTGAAACGCTGGCCCAAGTGTTGCAGCTGATGTCCTCCAAACTAGGAACAGGCTCAGCGCCCTGCGAGGCACTGGCATACATACAGGCCTGCCGCTGGCTGGATTCACTGCGGTAGGGCCCGCCGGCCAAGCCGAGGCTCTGGGCGTAGCCAACAGGACGGTAGTAATGGTCCTCCTCACTGGACGAGCTCTCCAGATAGGCCTTCTTATAGCTGTGCTCACCTGAGTGACAGTCATCCTCCACTGCAGGTGGAATTACAGAGTTAAAGAACAGTGTTACTCGAGTATTACCTTTACATTTTGTAAAGTAAAACATATGCAGTCACTCCATGTCACTAACCTGTGACAGCTCTTTTTAAAATCATGCAATATTGTCTATTAATTCTCTTTATTAACTGACACACACACAAACATTTCCACTATTCTACTACTACTTAAATGCTTGTCATAAAAACAAATATATATCTAAATATTTTTTGCTTGGATGTTTATTGTCCCTTTTATGCACATACATAGGATACTTTGTATATGCTGGGCTATTACCACATTTGTTTTGTATTTTACATACAAAACATATAAGTATGTGGAAGCTTACACAAAACTGGGTCTGCAGCTGATTCGTCAGTTTTGGCAAATTCAGGCATATTTACATTTGAATACATTTTGATTAAAAAGTGCTGTTCCTGAAAAGTATACACACAAATACAGATTTAGCTTAATTTTACATAAAATCTGTGTGAAAGTGGGTGAATCTACATGACAGAATATACAAACATAGTGTGTCCATATATAAAGAAGGTAATTATAAAATGTACAAAATATGTGACTCTTACTGATCACTCGTTAGTGGCCAAATTACAGTACACACATTTTTCTTTGCATATCACTGAAAGTATGTTCCCAACTAATTAAAGAGGGTCAGATTGGAAAGTTAGCTATTACTGCAATAGAACCATAGCATTAACATCAATGGATATGAATACTGACTGCTGTAAAGACAGTTAGATAAAATCTCTCAATGCCAACACTGTCTGATGTCATCCTTTTACATCAAAGCAGAGTCTCCTACCTTTCCTCTTGATGCAGTGGTACTCCTGGCCGTGCTCATGCGGCAGGGGGTAGGAGCCCGACTGAGGCAGCATGTCCTGTGAGGTGCTTGTGACCCCGTTCTCACACTGGGAGTACTGGGAGCTCAGGGTGCTCGGGGTGGCCATGCCTTGGACCTCCCCACTGAACGGACTCTGGCTGGAGCCCACTCTCTGGCGCACTGTACTGCGAGGCACTACTGGATACTCCTTGGTACTATGTGCAGACACACACACACAAACAATAATTATTGCAGCTAATCCCCTAAAATATTATTGAATACACAGCACATGTAAAATCGCTATGAAAAACAACAATAGCAATAGTTTAATGTTCTCAAAGACAATCAACGACATTCACCAGGAGTGAATCACACCCACTTAGGACACACAGAGACACACTCCTCTGGGGAAAACCCTTTCCTGTGAAAATGCCAGCATGTATTTTAGTCCTATTAATCCACAGGATCCGTCAATAGATCATTTTGCTACTTTTGGGTCTTTGATTTCAGGGATCGCCTCAGTTGAAACAGTGACCTGGTTTTGAAATAAGCTCTCCCTTGAAAATTGTAACCAAGAGCAGACGTGCATAGCTTACTGTACTTTGGACAATGGCATGTAAGATTGATAGTGTGGTTTGGACTCTCACCATGCTCTATACATTTGCAAGGTTTGATAGGTGAAACGCATTTCACTCAAGACGTCGTATTAAATTGTGGCATGCACCTACTTAAAGTAACTTAACGTGTGTCTGATACAATCAAGCGTGCAATTTTTAAAAACTTGAAAGTACAGAAATCTCCTCTGATTTGCAGGGATTTTTCTCCACAGCATAAACCCTGACATTAATCTGAAATGCTTAATTACAACGAACTTTATTCTGCGGCTCGTGAATAAAGGTTATGGGAAGGAGGTAGGGTTTTAGCACCTTGTGGAAAAGCCAAACAGCTTTTCCAGTTTTTTTTCTGATTTGGGATTTCTACATTTGAATACACACAATGTCTGTATCAGCTGCCCAAGAGGGGGGTGGGTGGGCTGTGAGTTTCAAAACCAGATTTTCTCCTTTGAAAATGTGTTTTCCACACAGTATAGACGCATGCTCCATCCCTCATCTGGACTGAATAATAGAGAGAGAGCAATGTGGTCGTGTACTGCCTTGGCTGCCGGACCAAGCGATACCACTAGTTACACACACACACACACACACACACACACACACACACACACACATACACATGCATACATGCAGCAGACACATAAGCAGTTGGAACATCCTGGTAGAAAGAGCCGTGTGGAAGGGAGATGTTGCAGTCGTGTTTCAGAGGTCTTGCCAGATCAGCCATAAAAGTCTTCAGCATGAAAACTGGCCGAAGCTCAAGAACTACACTTACATCACTGAAAATAACACTCACTGAAAATAACACTCATAACTGGCTTGCATTTGGATGATTGAAGGATTAAAGTGGGGCTTGTTAAGTGACAGTGTGACCAGGATGTCAGTAATCCCTGCAACATTTATCTACTCATTTGACATCATTCAGTTTGTCTCAGTGTTTCCATGTATCAGAGCCCAGGATCAATTAAAGGAATAGATTATGAATAGCACATATATACACGTGTTACAAAGTGAAGAAAAAAGACCGACGTAAAAAGCTTTTTCCATAGCTACCTTTGCATTCTGGACATCCGGTGCAGCTCCATGTCATCACTTCCACGAAAGCCTTTTGCAAACGGATTGTTCTCAATCTTCAGCTGGGTTATCTAAAACAGCAAAAACACTTAATTAGTAACATACTGTGCAATAAAAGCCATTTGTTGCGTGTCATTACAAGATCTTCAACTATGTAGTGTTTTAAAAAAGTCATATGGGCCCAAATTAAAATCAACCGACATATGCATCAATTTGGTTTTTCAAATCTAAATAAAGACTTAGTAGAAAATGCACCATTCCAGTGTCTGCTGGACTCCCACAATAGACCAGAGGCTCATATGATGACAGTATTACAACATGTTTTTATAGTTTTTTTTTTGGGATACATCTAACTGCTCACGAGTTACCCAAGAGAATGAAATAATAGATCGGATTTCCAGAAACCTAAGATGCTTTTAGGGATCCTAAGCTAAACAATTCAACAAAAGCATGTCTCAATAAGACACATTTTCATTGCATAATTTATAATGTTACATTTGATGGTCTCTGGCTTAGCAGATAGTTGGCGCATGCTTGACAGATGCAAATGATGTGATTTATTACATGACTTTGCGTTTTGGTAGAAATGTCTTTGTAAATATCAAACAAAATAAGTGCAGAGAACCACCCTGAAATAGAAAGTTAATCCCAAAAGAGGTTAAACACAATCCAGGGATATCCCTCTCATGAGCAGTGGTTTCTGGCAGGTAATTAGTTGGCAGCTCTTGTGTGCTTCCAGCTTTCTGACAAGACTGGAGGTTTGTCTGCACGCTGGCTGACACTTTCACCAAACCTTGTAAAATCTCTCGCGTGACACTTTGCTAGCTTCTTGTTAATGCAGGCAGCCTGGCAGAGCATTTACACATTGTTTCATCTTTTTAAACATTTGGAATAAAAAAAGTTCCCGTTGCACTCTTTTTACCCTCAGCAGGCGTTCCAAGAAAAAAATAAATAAAATACAGCTAGACAAGTAATTACTCATTCCAAAGTGATAGCCTGAGTTCAGCTTACAGAAAAAGAAAATAATGTATTTTGCGAAACACATGTGAGTTCTCCTACTGACTGGGCTCAGAAGATGGAAATGATCAGAGCAGAGAATACTGTTCAAAAATAATTTAGAAGTCAAGACAATCATGAAAAATTCATTCACAACTTCAAAGACTGCACAGTTTTACTAGACTGTATCCAAACTATGCTCATTAAAATAACTGAGGCCTATGTAAACATATTTCCAGATGCTTTGGGCTATTTTAGCCTAAAGAAGAAGCGAAGTACTTAAAATACGATTTATTAAATATAACTTAAATAAGCTCTGGAGTTGTTGGTGACCATTTCTTCTTGAAGAAAACATATTATTTCAGAAAACACAGTTTGGAAAAATGTTTTAATTACAGCTGTGACAGGAGAGACTTGAAACCAGAGACTTTGACCCTTTTCATTAGCTGAGAGTCTAACAGGTGAATTGGACACATGCCTGCAGCACATATTGCTTTGGCAGATGTTAAGACTGTTTGATTAGACAGTTGTGGTAAAGCGCCTGGAAATCAGAAATGCTTGTTTTTCTGCAGGTCTGGAAAGCCCCAATAATTAGCCCGGGGTTACGATCTCAGCCCCCAATAAGATGTTTGGAAATAATGAATGGTTTCTACAGCACGTCGGTCATCTGTGCTTCCTGTTCCCAGAAGCGGGGAGACTTCGGATTGGCTGCGGGGACATTATGAGCTTTCGCCCCTTTTCTCCCATATTCCCCAAACTAAAAACATATAGGCCCACACGGTCAAATGATGTTAAACAGACGCTGTTTACACATATCTGTATTCCCAAGAATTTTTTTTTTCTCCAAAAGTTTGTGCAGAGTAAATATTGAGTTATATTTCTGCTTCTTTCCCTCAAGTCTTAACACGCAAGTCTAACTAAAGTGATAAACTACTGTGAGGCTGCCTGGCCGCAAGATATCACAGATTCATTTAACTCGAATTTAATGTTATTTTAAGCTTCTTGTTTCTAAATTGTTGTGTGGGGAAAAAAAAACAAGGAAATCTTCCAGGTTTTCAGCTTTTACACACTCAAGTCAGTAACCATTTTAATTTAGTATTTATTAACTTAAGTTATTGCACAGTCAAATATCTGGAACAAACTAACAGAAACCTCAGCGAAATATTATTGTAATTTTAATAATATTGCTACCTATAATTAGCCTATTATTTTCTAATCAACATTTCCGATTTTTCTAAACTAAAGGTTTGTGTTGCGCATCTGTCACCGACACGCAAAGGGCTATCTTAATAAACAAAGTAGATCAATAATAACCAAGAGATAATCTATAATCTGGTAATTAAGTTAATGTATCCTCCGCTGTGTTTTTCTGCCACTGGGAAACTGACTAAAAACAGCCACACATTTTAACTAAATCAAAGTGTTCATAAAGTAGCAGAGGTTCTCAGATAAGCTTGGTTGCATAACGAACTATTATTTATTTAAATCACTAATAACGACCCAAATGTATTATTATTATTACTATTATTATTATTATTACACCATGCGATGTTTGTTGGTATTAGGCTTTATAAGGTACTGAGGTACTTGGAAAGCCACGCCAGAGGTTTATCCGGTTTATCTGCAGCTTGTCTCCGTCTACAAAGCGCTGTAGGCCTGCAACTTAGAAAAAGTCTCCTGAGGTCAGACGTCGTCTAGTCGGGTATCTGAAGTTTTCCCTCGTCTGTCAGTGACTCGATGTGATAGCAGAGATTTTCAGCTGACAGTGACAAGGCTTCACTTTAACCTCACAGAGAACCGGGCCTTTCATTTGCTCTCCTGCAATCGGCAGATCCAGTTTGCCGTCAGGAGTCCCGTAGAAAATGGGAAAAATTCAATAGGACTCTTGTATGTGTGTGTGTTTTATTTTTTTTTAGTTTGAAAGGGAAATTACACCTTTACATAATTCTTCTTCTAATTTTGGCAAAAATTTCAATGTTCAATATGTGGTTCTGTTTGTGTTTCTGAAACGTTTTCCCTTGTTTGCAGTGTTTAAAACATTGTTAAAATGAATTCGCCTCATAAAATACGCCGTGAATTTAAAGCTGCCTATTTACTGTGTTACAGACTGCAATAAAAACACAGAGCAAAATCCAAAAGCAGCCCATGAAGGACTCACCTTATGGTTTTGATAGGACGTGACCGCAATGAAGGCTGTCTCCGGGAAGACGTGAGTGCAGAAGGCCGTGTTTTTGGAGCCAAAGCCGTTATTTTCATCCGCCTTCACAATGTGGATCCTCGGTTGATACTTGTGCATCGAATTTAGGATGATCTGGAACAGAGAAAAAGTGGCGAGTTAGACACTTGATTGCATGTTATCACAAAAAAGTGTGTTAAAACGCCCTTTCTAAAAATAAAACTGGCAGAAGAGACAGAGTTAGATACACACTCTGACATCAGGTTTTCTTCGGAGCAGCTTGGAGGGAAAAAGTCAAAAAGGTGAAGCCCAAGGTGCTTTGAGAATGTCATGCAAACCCCTCAAATTTCCCCCTTTAGTCCTTTTTTGGCAGCATGAATCATAACTATATTTTTTTGTTTGGATGTTATGGTTATTGTTGCTCAGGTGTTGCCCAAATACCACATTTTTTACATTTCCATTTGAGATCTACATGTTGTTACAAAGCCTATAGGCTCAAAATGCTTACCATATTGGAATACAATTCAGGGCTCAGTTCCAGCGCTTTATCATTATGACATGTACCAAAATGAAATGGAAACACACATAGGATATTGTATGGATATTCAGTGCAGAAAAGTGAGAAATTTTATTGGCATAATTCGTGCAGAAATTCAGACATTAGAGGGAGAAAAACAAGAAAGGCTTGGCAGCTATAGGTTTAAGGCAATATAGGCTACTTCATTAATCTCACAGAAGCCAAATAGATCAAATTAAGTGCAACTTTTTCATTTTTTTGGACAAATTACTTGTTGACTAAAGGTAAAACTTTTATTGCGCTACAAAAATCTAATGAACGTTTTATTGCTTTCATAAATATTTCAAATAAAATTGAGCCATGTGCACACTTATTTTGTTTTTTTAGAAGGCCCACTCAAATGACCCTTTCTTCTCATTTAAAGAAATAACTAGTTCTCGTCCAGACAAAAGTGGAGTCCAAACTCATTACTGCGTCTTTGCAGAGGGCTAATTCACAGTATCACAATTACTGTGTTCCAACAGTCACACAGAGCAGATGAGCAGTCCCAGGAGAGTAATGGGCTGACATAAGCATGTCCTCTCTATTGTTGCCCCTCCAACCTGACCAACCTACTTTGTGCTAAGTGATGACTACTACCAGTGGCTAGCTTGGCGACATTAAGACGCGGTCCACACAGCTGAACTTGAGCCTTGAACTTCTCTTTTGAGGCCCTCTCATCCGTGGGTCTTAAGTCTAATTGTTTTGACGGACCATGGGAGTCACGGTCATCAGCCTCGAGGAAATCTAATGGTTTTTATTTTCATCAGATCCACTTACATTTAAAGATTAAAAAAAAACAGGGCTTTTTTTTCTTCCCCTCCTCTTGACCCC
>NTHP01000241.1:576145-588121 GCA_003416845.1 Oplegnathus fasciatus
CCCAGCCTCTGGATGATAGTATTTAATGATAGTGAGGGATCACTTTGGGTCTCGAGCCGCTGCCCTTTGCTTTCAAGTTCCACCACATCAGAGAGTTTCCCCGAGCCTCGGGATTTGCAGGCTTTGTACACCATCATCTATTGCTCATCGCACACTGCCATTCAAATATAAACAGTGCGATCCTCACACTCCACCCTCCTGGCCAAAACATGTGTGGGAAGACAGGGAGACGAGTGCAGGAGCAAATTGAGGGGGAGATGAATAACACTGAGAAATATTCCGGGAGTTGAGAGGGAGATCAAAGCAAACACTGCAGCTTGGTATGAAACCTGAGACAAAAACAAATGATTTTTAGGAATTCAAATACAGGAACAACACCAGCTTGGTTACTTAAATCTATAACAATGAGACTAAAGCAGCATCGTAGTGCAGTGGTTTAAGAAGTATTCCCTTTACTACAATACTACAACATAAAGATACTTTATTACAAACAAAAGTACTGCATTTAAAGTTTTACTTAATAGTACAGAAGTAACAACAACATGTACTTAAGCATCAAAAAGTACTAATGCAGTGTGTTGTATTATTATATACTGATGGATTATTATCACTGATGCTTTCAGTAAGCTGCATTTTAATGCTGCAGATAGTCAAGTTGAAGCTAATTTGAACTACTTTTTATGATGTTGGGTAGTTTAACGGAGAACAACGCATCATATTTTATACACTGACCACATGTTTTGTAAGTAAAATCTTAACCTGTGAAGTAACTACTAACTATACTGTAGCTGTCCAATAAATGTAGAAGGGTTATAAAGTACATTTCCTTATGACATGTAATGGAGTAAAAGTGTAGAGGGGCATAAACTATAAACACTGAAGTACAAATAGCTCAAAATTGTATTTAAGTACTGTAGTTGAGTAAATGTAGTTAGTTACTTTACAAAACTGTTATAGTGTTTTATTAACATGGATGTTTACAACGGTAAGTAAAACCATTTTTCACCATGAAACCGTATTCAAAACACATTATCCTCGACTAGACTGCAATTGCCAATGAAATACACTGCACGGAGAAACTGACATTTATCTTAAGACTATATATGATCAATAAGTAAAATACTGGAAAAATCTACTGCATATAAATGCCTATAAGATGCACCTCATTACATATGTCATTGAAACACCTCATTATTTTGTGTTGTGCAGAGATACGTCCAAGAGATACCCAGTGATACACATGTCAATGCACTCTTTCTGCCTGAAAATATCAATAACAATAAAGTTGCAAAAAAACAAACACACACAAAAGAAATACGCTATCCTTCAAAACTACTATTATGTCACTTCCAAAACTTCCTGGCAGCATTTTACTTTTGCACTTCTTACAAAAAATATTTGCTGTTGTAAAATAGTTGTATACAAGATTTTAGGTGACAGGGTTGCACTTCAACCTGTTGAAATATGTAAAAAACAAAGCTACACCATTAACTGTATACAAACACACAGGCCTCATGGGGCTTAGCTCCCCTTGTTTCCTATCAGACTCCTTCACAACAGTCCTGAGCTGGTGAGCCCGGCCCTGCTTGGTCCGCTGACGTGTGTCTAATTACCAGACATTTCTAGAGAGACATGACTGCTTCAGGCCCATCTTGAATTGCTCCAATCTACATCACCAACATTGGTCTCATGTCTCCCTGCTAGTAATTATAAATCATCTACAAGTTATTTCAACCAGCTGGACCAACAAGCTGATGGAATATGTTTCTGGCCAGCCACCAGCGTTTCATTTATGAATCCCATGGTGCTGTCTCCCAGCACGAAAGAGGGAGAGCCAAGAACCACTGCAACCAATCAAAAATGTGCTTTAACCCAGAATTTACAACACTGCTCACATTCCGACTCAGCTCTAGTTTCATTTCACCAGCTGGGCTTTGGCAAGTCAACAATCATTATAGGTGCCATGTGGACAGATAGTGGCTTGTGTGTGTAGGAATACATATGCATTTTTGCTTTGGTATATGTAAATGACTAAAAAGAGTTTGTGGAAAACAACCAAAGTACACTTTTTTGTTTGCAGATTTAAACCTTATTCAGTTTAACTCCTCTAATTAACACTTTTGATAATTTCAACTAATTCAATTTCCTCATAATTTAATTTAATCTCATTAAAAGCAGAAAAAGCTATTGATGTACCTTTTGCCAACCTCATAATTGTTTTTTCCTTTAATGACTGGGCCTATTAGTAAGAAAGCTAATTGTGTGACTATTCCATTTCTACAACAAGACATCTAATTTGGCCTCAATGCGCCCATCAACTTTAAATTTTATGAAAACCTGCCGCCAAAAGGCCCATTTGCTGATGAAGTAAGTGATGTTTGTGTTTTCTGTTTTGGGCAAGGCAGGAATCACAAAAGCCCGGGGCCAGATAGTGAGTGTAGAATAATGAGGAGTTAAAGTTAGGAAATGGGTACCATACAGTCCCTCACTGGTGAGGGGGGGGAGGGAGGCAGTGGGTGGGGGTGCAATTGCCTCTTTCCGTTTTGCTAAAAAGTGCCCAACTGCTCCCCTATACTTATGCAAGCTGACTTTCAGGAGGTCTACAACTTTAATGCATCTAGGGGGTGCTATAATAAACCTGGACAACGAAAAGTAACAAAGAGTTTCCAGGTTGCTGGAACCAAACATGTTATTCTACTTTACCATCAACAATAGCAGGCTGAACAGAGACCAAATTCACATGATTTTCTGCGTTGAGAATCAGAATCAGAAATATAGTTTTTCTCTAAATGTCACCGAGACTCTCATCAGAACATTACTGCATTACATTGTTTTCATGGTGAGGACCAGTGAATTCCACCATAAGGAAAAAACTACACATTTATAGGATTTAAAATGTACATTCACTTTGTCAAAGCATTTATTCTATTTTTTCTGAGATAAAACAACATGTGTGGCAAAGTCACCTCCCTGTTTCTTGTTTTTCAAAAGGACTTATTTGAATGAAAATTTTGTTTTAATGTTTTTTGCAGAAAATCCAGTTAACAATCCTTTTAACACATCTTTCTTGCTTAATTGTGTTTTCAATAAAGAATTAAGCACAAGAATACACGGTTCATTTTTTAAATAAAGAAGACTGCAGATCCATAGTTCTTCAGAGATAAAAAAAACAACAACTTTTTTTCCTGACAGTAAAAAGAAAAATTGGTGCTCTTTTCATTTAATTTTTGGAAGTTAATTAAACACTTAAAACTATTGCATTCTTTTTTTTTACTTTGCAACAGCAGCAACTATAGTTTCAAGGAAACTCCACAAGGATAATAAACAGTAACCCTGTGTTTAAATACTCTGAGCAAAAGTCTGCCTTCTTTCTTTGACCATGTGCATTGCAAAGACACAATTCTTCTGCATTTTCTTTTTGCAAATATGCAAAAATAGAGGAGGTTTGAAAGATAAAAATTTCAAAGATCAAAAACTTGAAACAAGAAAAATATATGACTAAACTAAATAGTTCCTGTAATTTGAATTTTGCGCAGAATATAGTACTTTGCTTATATTCAAAGAGTCTCCAATTAATACATGAAACTATATTGCACAACCAAAACCTCACAATGTCAGTGAGTTTACAGGGCCTGATGCTGGAGAAGTGGAGGAGGGACTGAAATTTGGCCTGTTAAAGTTTTTAAGTAAATTTAACAAACCACATTCAGCCTCAATGGTGTCTCATCATACAAACCACTGTTTCTTACCAGCAAATAGGAGAGGGGCAGCTGTATCTTTTTCATTTTTTTGACCAATTATGAACTTTTAAAAGTATACAACTTTAACTATAATAATAATAATAATAATAATTTTCATTCTTAGGAAACAGTGCGCTGTAACATTTTGTAGTGTCCTTTTTCAGATTCAGCTCTGTGTGCGTCTTGACGGCACTGATTTTGTCCTGATTTTCAAACAAATGCATAACAAAGCTTTGAAAATGAAACGAGGAAAACAATCATTAGTCAAGCATCATCTGTGGAAACCAGCACTTGTGTTGTTAAAGGTGATAAAATGTCTTATAAATGGGTACAAAGGCACGACTTGGACTAAAGCCGCGTCCTCCCTGCTGAAGTGCCACTGAGCAACACACCAAGCGAAAAATAAATGTCCTGGACTTTGATCAATGCAGCACCAGGTTATTATAGCAGTAACAGACATGTGGTTAAATAGTATATAGATGATAGGCCTAGGCACCTACGTGTCCGAACGGGTCCAGGTGGTTGTTGGTCAGTTTCAGCTTCTGGAAGGAGACGAGCTGCCTCATCCAGTGCGCCCCCGTGGCGGGAGAGTCCGGGTGAACGTAGAGCCTGCCGGGCATGGCGGGCTCTGCCTTCCCGGTCACAGACCTGAATTACAGCAACACAGTCACACTGTAACACCTCGGGCTGACACCCATATGCCAGCTATCAACTATGCAGGCGCTGATGTAGGTGGAAGTGTTCTTGGTGCAAAATGTTAATTAGACAACATTTCCCCATCATCTGCAGGCCATTATTTCATTAGCAAAATTCAGAAATTACGCAGAGGGATATCTGAATTGAATGCAACTTTTAATTGTACACATATCAACAATTTAAAGGAAAATCTAAAATAAAAATTAAATAAAAATCAGAAACAAAACTACCAATTAGTAGGTCACTGTTGCTCAGCTCTAAGGCTGTGGAAATGTGCTTTATAAATAATCTCAGTAGATCACCCCAGACATTTACGCACGTGCCTTAAACTTCTAGTTGTCAGAACTTTGCACTGGGGCTTCTTAAAGTTAAATGGATCAAAAAGTGACTTCCAGTGCCATCGTGTATTATATATAACACTTTGGGAAGTTGGTTTTGGATTGTGAGAGGTCAGATTAGAGCTGGTAGACATTGTTTCCAAACATCGTTATATCAAGAGGAGAATTAGTTTCAGGACATGCTTTGGACAGGTCATTATCGGAAGTATTGGCATGTGATTATTCTCTTTCAGTATCCCTTCATTGAAAGGCGCTGACCCAAACATGGCGTTCCTGACCAAGGTTAGAGAGATCTACATGACACTAAACAAATAGCCATGTTTGTGCCCTCCTGTCAAAGGCAGCCTTGTTGCAGCGCACATACAGGCTGGTATATCTGTAGGAAAAGTCACCAGCATTCATTCAACACCGAAAAGCCAGAACACCGGCAGAAACATTTCTCCCTGCTGACTACATTTCTTGGCAAGCATTAGAAAATACACAGTTCATAATTCTCCGAGAATTAATGTGTTCACTTCCGATTCTCGTCCATCAGGACAGCAATATAAAATTTCCTGTTGGAGTAAACTCCAGAGAGAGTGCTGTAGCTGCGACCCCCAAAACAATGACCCCCATTCTTGTGAAATGTCGTGCGCATGAAATTAAAGAAACGTTTCTCTCTGCAAAGAAAAGTCCTTCAGAATTCGTTTTTCTTGTGTTATATTTTACATACCATTTATTATCGGCGAATTTGTATCGATGGTCGTCCGCAGGAACAACATCCATCAGGAGAATATATTTAGTTTTGGGGTTTAATCCCGTGACCTTCACTTTGAAGCTGGGGAACATTCGCCTGTAAAAGACAAAACACGGTTTATAGCGCTATATGGTATTTCTGTCGAACTGTGGAAAAAAAGAAGGCGACATGCAGGCAAAAATAGACTGTGGTGTGTTTTCATGGTTTTCTGCTCTGTAGAAGAAATCACTAAAATTCACATCCAATTTTAGCCATTTTCAAACGTGCAAGCATCCATTACAAACGTCTACAAAATAAAGAATAAAGAATAAAGCTTATGACTTCCTCTTTTTTTAATTATTCCATTTTACAAACCAAACTAAATTATAATGCATACAGTCATCGCACGTGGAATGGTTTAAAATGTCAAATAAATGCCTTTATTTGGTTCTGAGAGGTAAAGACTATTTTCAGGGCAGAGCGTTGGAGCTGAGAGGGACCTGCGCGTTATAAAAAAAAGTGTTTCACTGTGGGCCAGGTTTTTGTAAGATCCGTTTAGTAAATCATTTGGATATTTGTTAGCTGTCACACTGTAGAAGAAAAACACATAACGTGAGTAAGTCTCACGAGTCAAAGGGAAGGGCTGAGGACGAGAGGGGATGCTGTGTAATATCATTTCACGCCAAAAACAGGAGTGAAATGACTGACGGGAATATAATGGAGACTTTATGCAGCTGCGAGAAAACAACTGCCTTCTGCCCGCACCGGAGAGCACAATGAAATGTAGCTGCGTCAAACTATAAATATTCGTTATTTGTAATACATCTGAGCCGCAGGCCACTTTGACATGAGCAGACACCGGCGGTCATCGTGCATATATGCAAGTTCACACTCAGCCGGCGAGCGCTGTTTGGATGCAGTCTGGAGGCAACTGTGAAGCTGACAGCGAGACACATGTACAGTCCCTGCACAACATGTTGCTGCACAAGTGTTGCACGCAAGAAGTGTCTGCGTACAATCACTCTCTCTCTCTATCTCTCTCTCTCTCTCTCTCTCTCTCTCTCTCTCTCACGCACACACACACACACTCACACACACTCACACACACTCACACACACGCGCGCGCGCGGCAGATACAGAGGACACATTGCAAATGGCACAACATATGCTCCTAAAATGAGTTTATTCCACTGGATCTAAAGAAGTGTTGAGTAAAACAACTCAAACTCAGCAGTATTTTACACCGGAGGACAGTTTTGTGCATTTACTCTGTCTCGGGCTGTTTTGTCGATGGTATTGCATTTCCCAACAGGGCCACCCAGACTAAAATGTAGGCTATCCACTCGTGCTGTTGCAGAGCGCTAAAGCGTCCACCAGATGCTTTGTGTTTTCTCTGTGGTTCCTCACAGTGTATATTTCCAAATCCCCACGCAAGAAAAAAATCCATCTGGGCCTGTAGTCTGCATTTTAATTCCAGGCCTAAATAAAACTCATATCAAATAATTGCCTTATCAGCAAGCAACCATGCAGTCAGTCAATAACCCCCCCTGATCTCATTAGTAGTTTCCAGTCATAATAAACATTTTTGTAGTTTGCCCCCTTACCTGCCGGCTTTGGTGATGATCATCTCCGTCCCCACCTCGTGAAACTTCGTCCAGAGTTCCCTCTCGTGCAGGTAGACTTTTATTCCCTCCATTCCCTTCAAAATAAAACATCTTAGTGCCCATAGTGCTCACAGCTTTGCTGTTACAGACCTACTTTACATTTTTACGCACACGTGTCAAGCACTGGTCTGACATGGTTTTGAGGCCTTCTGAGTGCCTGTTGTCAAAAACAGCTGTCAAAGATGAAATTATAAATGTCATGGTTTGAAGTCAAATATTAATTTTAAATTAATTAATTAAACTTTGGAGTTGTTGTGCATTTAAGTCAGTAACAAAACAATAATTAATGTAGGGTAGGGTAATGTAACTCGTGTGTAACTACTTAGTAATTTAAGATCTGAGTGTACTCTGTCATTCTGTAGTTTAACCTGTCGGGCCTTTAGCACACACATTTAAACTACAGACAATATTCAGTATAATAAAGCCAGAGTTCATGTCTGACGATCAACATAATTCTCCTACTGAATTGGTCAGTCTCATATTCAGTCATAAAAATCTAAAAACAAGCGAAAATTGCCTTGAAACTTTTATGATGTTGTTTCACTTCTCATATAATTTTCCTGAAATCAGTTTCTTGGAGCGACGCAGTGTGACAAAGAACACTTAACTGGAATAAGACCATTTAAAAAACGTTATATCTGTATATAAATATATACTTTGGAAGAAGTACAATTAGTAGAATTACTCCATCCCATTAGCAGACATTTTCTTTAAGATTTCGTGTATATTGTAACACGCCAGAAGACCATGTAGTACTTGGGACGAATATGTACATACATTTTTTTAAAAATTTTTTTTATTTACAGTGAATGTGACCCCTTAAGTCCGTGGAAGCAGCCTCGGCTCGCAGCCTGGAGCAGTGAGTGTGAGGCCTGCAGGCTGACTTTGATACTGACCTGCTGAATGTAAGTTGTCTGGGATGACGGGGATTTGCTTGAGTTCCCGTTCTGTTTCTCTGATTTATTATCGGTCTGTAATTCCCTTGAATCCGAGCCACCAGGAGAGTTTTGGAGAGCAAAAGTCTCCTCTTGGTCCGCCATGACCGGAGCTCCGAAAACGACTGTCCCCAGCTGCAAAGCCCAAACAGAGATGTCAGTGTGTGGGACTGGACCTCCTTATTAACATTGTTAGACACGGATTTGAATACGTTTATATACACAGACAGACACAGATAAGCTTTATTATGTCCCTACATGTGACCACAAAGTTACTAATTTTCGGAAGCACCGTGTGCTACACAGGCTAATAACCCCAGCGCAGGGATATCAGCATTAAACATAGACTTAAACGGAAAACATGTGAACTTGATTTAAAAGTGAAGGCTTTCAGAGTGGCAGCATAATAAATTGAACCTATATTGTTTAAATAAGCTGAAGGTTTAGTAGCTTATGTCAAGATGCTTGTCACAAATATTGTCTAATTTAGGCTGTTGACAGACATTATTTAAATAAGAGAGAACGCAGTTTATAGTATTCCTAACATTAACAGTGTGCCTTATTTTGGGAGAATAAAGCTGCACACATTGAAGCAGCCCGAGCAGCCTTTTAGGAAACACTATTTCCTATCCAAGTTCCCCAAACAAAAGACATGAGCTTTATTGTTGTATCGCGACATGCTGATGTCCAGAACACAATGATGCCTCCTTAAAAAAACACAATCCTCTAAATCCTCTACACTTCTGTCACTTCTGCAGAGAGCAGCGTATCCTGCAGCGTAGAGTAGCCTATACTACGATGTAAACCGATATGAAATGCAACAACAGTGAATACACGTAACCCGGATCGGAGCAGGACCAGCTTACCTAAAAACAAAAAACACGTCGTCGGCTGGAGTTGGACACGGCGGTGGCACAACAGAGAAACGCCGCCTCGTCTTTAAAATGTTCTATGCCCCGTCCCAAATCAGATAATCCAGGCGCTTTGCTCGATGAAGCTGCACAGAATCTCCATGAATCCTTCTTCCCCCACCTCTCACAGTTAGTCCAGGGTTTCCTACAAGCGGAGCCGCGACCGTGGAGATCCTCGCAGAGCTCGGTGACAGCTACGACGCGCTGCTCGGTGCCTTATTATGCATTTTACAGCCGAAGACCGTTTTGTGAGCCGACCCCGCTGATAGCACCTTAGCAGCAAGCTGTAGCCGGGTCCCAGAGGAGCAGGTCCGTCACCTCCTTCTTCCCTCCTCTCTCTCCCAGTCGCTAGCCTTGTCAATTCTACGTCTCCCGCTCTCTCTCTCCCGTTCTCTCTCTCTCTCTCTCTCTAGCGCGCTCCCTTTCCAACCCTCCACTGCGCATCAATGACCAACCGTGCGAAGCGGAAGCGGAGCCCGCGACGTAGATCAGGGGGTGGGGGGGTGACGGGGAAGCAGTCTGTGCAGGAATAGCATTGGTTTATACCCCAAATAATAATTCCTTCCAGGCCCCCACCCCAGTTTCTCTCCTAAACCTCTCCATAATCCCAGTCTGGTAGAAGGAATCCATTTGATATTTGCTGCTCCATGCGCCATTACGCGCAACCTCTTCTTCTCCAAAGTCATATCCTCCAGACAATGTAGAGACCAAGTTTATTAAATCATCATCTACATTTGATATTGTAGGTCAACTTGTTGTCTCTGCTCATGGCGGAAGGAATGATTACGATTTATTGATTAATCGACCATGTGTTTTTGCCTGCAGTTCTATTAGTGTCTGGACAATTAACAGTAACAGTTAACTGATGGTTTGCTCGAGCAGTTTGTCTCTAAATGTTATGAATGAACCTTTCGCTATCCCATCATTTCCCCCCACAGAACGAGGTACAGAACAGCTTCCAGGTCTGAGAGTAGGAGGCTAAAAAGACGCAAATAGATCGGAATTGGATATATTTGACTCTTCACACACAAAAAACACAAACCTGGGGCAGTCAGTGTGGTCTATGTTTGGGCCTGTGGCTTCACACAGGTTTAGTCTGCACACCGCGGACCATTTGGCAGGACACTGGACTTCAGATTCTGACATATAAAGATCACAAAAAACAGCCAGATTCTTTTAAATTAGATCAAACTGTATGGAGCCATGTTTGCATTGACAGCGCCTGGTTAGAAACGCCACCAGACGCGTATTTAGCCGACCATTTAGTGACAAAGAGATACTAAACTATGCACTGCAAAAACAAAAAACAAAAAAACACTTTGCATACAACACGCTGAAAACTAAAATAATTTACCACCCAAAATTTCTTTTTATCAGTGTTGTTTTTGATCTGTGAATTCAGTGGATGGAGCTTAACTCTGCCCGTCTTGTTCCTCCTGAAACAAGCAAAACATTAAGAACAACAGACTTAACACAGCAGAATATTTGCTATAAGTTTTCGAGTAAGACGGGAGCAGTATGACAACACACGACTTGCTTAAGTTGGCATTTCTTGCAGCGTGCGCACTAAAATGTCTCATTTGCATTTTAGGCCTTTATCTCATTACGCAGGCGCCCACAGAGTTAATTTCCGCGTCATTCAGCGTGATACACAGAGACAGCGTGAGTTGGATGTTTGACCATTAGCAAGCTGTCAATATTAACGCTTCTTGATATGGCTGTGTAACTTCACAGCATGTAAGACGCAGAGTAATGATGGATCAGTAGCACAAGTGAATCTGATGAAAGCAGGGGGTGAAAATATAGCAGTTAAAATGACTTTAATTTTTGTAGTAGAAATTGTATTCGAAAATATCTAAAACGCGCAGTATCTTTAAGATATTGAGGATAAAATCTTTTTCTCCTGGAAAAGGTAGGAAAAACTGCACTTTTATACCAAAAACTGTAAACACTGCATACAGTTTCTCAAATTTGGAAATCTGGACAGTCCCGTCTGAAGCCAAACTTCAGTCTGTGGCAAACATTTTGCCTCTTATCAGAAAAACAGATGTACTGAAGGGGCTGAACGAAAACGGAGCTAAAAGAGGTTCTGATATCAGTCTCACATAAAAGTTTCCAAAGTTTTGAATATTTTGCTGAGTTTGTAAGGTATAAGGAAACTTTCCTTCTTTCTTTCTTTCTTTCTTTCTCTCTCTCTCTCTCTCTCTCTCTCGCTCTCTCTCACACGCAGCTGCAGACAGAGGTCTGAAGGACTTCCGAATGGCACGCTTCTCCATTACTGTATCAACACAAATAACTTAGGCTTTGCAGTACTTGGACGAGGCTGAAGCGCACTCCTATATTGCACTAATGTTGTTTTGCAGAGTGCAAATATGACTATGAATACGGGCCTCAAGCCCAAGATCCTTGAACACCTATGATTTTTGGCTGTAGCTGTAATTTGTTTTACAAATACCCAGGAAGATAAACCTCATTGTTCAGTAAATGGTATATTGATAAATACAGATGGAGGAACTGAATAACAGCATTTCTATAAAAGAGGACAACAGAGTGCCGATGAAAGAAACAAGAAGTTGTCACATCAAGAGTGTGCCCCGCGAAAACGATTAAAAAAGGCCATACAGTCTGCGTCAATGGACATTAAATGCGTAAAGAGATATTAGGCTCGAGTCTCACGAGCTGAAAACTTCAGTCAGGCGCTGGAAGGTCAGTATAATAAAGTTGAAACCTTCCTCTGAGAAATCTATAACGTCTTGTAGGTTAAGGTTAATCCAAATTGATTTCCACAAATCAGTTTTAATATAAATCTTTGTATTCCAACATTTGGGGTCTACATCCTGCACGCGCCTACTATAGTTCTCATTGTTCCGTTTTTGCCAAATACTAATTGTCATGAAAACTCATCCAGGAGAGATACAGCGTGTTCGTCTACACGAGTTTTAGGTGGAAGAATACCAAATAAAAAAGTGCCAAATAA
>NTHP01000241.1:588131-600232 GCA_003416845.1 Oplegnathus fasciatus
AAAAAAAAAAAAAAAAAATCCTGCTTACTGGCTTTGATCAGAGAAACTGTTCAACAGTGAAACTCATCATTTAAGAGGAACGGGCCACGTGGAAATTGATTAAAGGCCTAACGAGCAAGTAAAAAGAAAACAACAACAACAACAACAACAACAGTATCAACGGTTTAATGGTTGATTATTTTAAACAGTTAAAGGCAAACCCTCACAAACAGCTGACGTGGAGGTGGAGGTGCAGCATGAAAGCTTCACTCAGACTATAATTAACTTGCAGCCTCCAACAAGAGACGCGTTAACGGTGCGTCACACAAATGAAATCTGGGAAAATAAAACAGCTGGACAAAAGATGGTGACATTAAAGCAAAAAAAATAAAAAATAAAAAATAATAATTAATGTGTGTCGTAATTTAAAATAAAACCAACAACGGGACAAATTTAGCGCGATATTAAAGGTGTCACACGAAACAGACACGTAGGATTTATTAAACTTATTTGTTAGAAATATCCTCAGTGATGGTAATTCATTTCTGGCACACAAGTAGCTATAATAAAGCGAGATTCCATTATTTGATTGCACTAAAGATCACATGTTTTCACCTGTGAAAATAGCTTCCTTTGTGAATGTAATAGCACTCTGAGTTAGATCTTCTAGCGACAAAATTAAAAAAAGAAAGAACAAGAACAATGCATGTTTAATTAAGTGGTCTAGAATAAATCGGCCTCGTGTAGGATGGGTTAAAGTTCAGCTGATGCAGCCGTTCTGCGCCAGGAATGGATGACCGATCAGCCACGACGTGAAAACTGGTTTTTTTTATTTTTTTTTTTACACAAACTAACATTTAACATGATGCAAATGTGTCAAAATAAGTTGTGCACGTAAAAGGTAAATGGAATCCAACATTTAGAGCTTGAAACTAAATATTCGTTTTAAATCATTTAAAAAAATCATCGATTATCCGCGCATCAGTGTACACCAGTTAGAACTGAATTGACTCGATAAAACAAGGAACGATTTTACATTTGTTAACTTGGTAAAATGCCTCGTTTTGAGATCACGTGATAATTGAAGACTTTGTAAATAACTAAACAAATGAGCTCTAAATACGTGTAAATAAAATGACACTATAAAGTAAAACTGCAAATGAAATGAAATAAAAAAAGGAAAACAAAACAATTCCACAACAAATATTTGGCATACGGAAAATAGCACTATAGCAACACACGTCATTTACATATAATCACACATCACAGCACTATATCCTCTTTAACTCCAAATAACACAAAATATTTCCTATTTGCAGCCCCCCCACAAACTCATTGTGACTGGCAGGATTTTAAAAACTGACAATGTGACATGATTAAAAAAAGAGCAACACCCTGCATTATTTTCAAGAGTCTACATGATGAGCTTGAAAAGTGAAATTGCAGATATATAAATGTATTGCTTTTATCACTTAGTCTGCATGACAGAGCAGCTAAAGTCCAGCCAGACCAAAAAGCAAAATGATGCAACTGATGAGAATGAAGGACGGAGGAAATCTGCATCTATGGATTAACTTTCTCTACGTTTGAAAAAACTGAATCAAATCCCTTCTGTGGCAGAATATAGTGAGCCTCTCAAAGAACCTGTTTATGTATACTGTAAGGTACATAAAACCTGTCCTCACTTCTAAAAAAAAATAAATCTCAACATGTTGCGTGACCATGCTGGCTAATTAGTATTTACTCTGAAACATAAAATCTAAATGTAGCCTGGAAGTCATACAATGCATCAGCCACAGAAGTCAGTAAGAGACAGAATACTGACCAGTGGCATCTAAACAGTCTCACCGCTGCTCTTGCTATAGACTGTAAATCTGCAGCATTCAAATCAAACCACTGGATGCAAACAGTGTCTAAAGCCAATTAACGTCATGTCTTAAAAAATAATCACATCGCCGGTGACCAAGCACACTTTGTGGCACGCAAAGTTCCTCTTGAAGAACTACAGATCCCACTCATCCAGGTGCAAATGACAAGGTGGCAAACATTAGAGTGATATGTTGAAGCATCTGGTGAAAATTGGTGTATATCAATTCAATGCAGGATTACAAGAAAAAAAACATAGGAGCAGAGACACACACACACACACTTAAACACACGCACACACATGTGGGCGCACACACACACACACACACACACACACACACACAGGGGTTAAATACATACTCCCTACCTCCTGGCTGTCCAGTACTATTGAGTGTGTGGTCTGATGTTACCGCTTGTTTAGAGCCGCTTAAAGTCTGGTGAGACTTCAGCAGACAGGCAGGTGAAAGCGCTGGTGTGGCTAACCACCAGTCCAGCCAGGACTCCTGGATCAGGGAGGGGAGCCTGCCCAGATGCTCCGCACCAAAGACCAGCTGTGAGGTTTGTGGCTGAAAACCCATCTACAGTTCGGCTCTCAGGNCACACACACACACACACACACACACACACACACACACACACACACACAGGGGTTAAATACATACTCCCTACCTCCTGGCTGTCCAGTACTATTGAGTGTGTGGTCTGATGTTACCGCTTGTTTAGAGCCGCTTAAAGTCTGGTGAGACTTCAGCAGACAGGCAGGTGAAAGCGCTGGTGTGGCTAACCACCAGTCCAGCCAGGACTCCTGGATCAGGGAGGGGAGCCTGCCCAGATGCTCCGCACCAAAGACCAGCTGTGAGGTTTGTGGCTGAAAACCCATCTACAGTTCGGCTCTCAGGAGCTGAGCCAGGAGAGAGGGAAGAGGGAGAGAAGGAAAACAAAAGCTGCAGAGGTTGCATTTTTTTTAGGCTAGGTCTTTTCCAGGTGGTACTAAGAAGCAGCCTAATTGGATAGAATAAGTATAAAGTTGAAGTCTCCTCATTTCAAAGATGTATGAATATATTAATTCCTGCTTGCAATGTGTTTTCACTTGCGCTCTGCAGTATTAATGGGTCTAACACAAGCATGGAGTGTATTTTATGACCAATTTCTAAAACATAAACAAAAGAATATTATGACTCATTCTTGTGCGGATAGAGTTTTGTTGCTTATGAATACGCAGCACTCAGCTGTTTGTATATTCAGCAAACATTCCCCTGTCAGATGAGGAGACAAATGTTACTAGATGATAGTAGAAGCTAAATTCTGCTCTACAGGCTGCACCTTTAAAGTCCAACCCTTGAACTAAAATATATCCAAACTGAGCCAGTAGCATCACACAAAATACAAATTTGGCACACAGTTTTGTGTTTGAAAGTATGGCCTGTCTTATAGGAACTGACAGCATTACACGGTTTAACCTTAAAGAGCATTGTGACAAAAAGAAACAGGATAGGTTATTATAAAGACTGGAAAGTGATGTATACCGATTGATGCCTCATTTGTTAGTGAGGAGCATGAACACTCCAATTCAGCCACCAACCATCCTCCTCTGTCTTTCAGTTTCTCTATATAAAGATGGAGAGTTGTAAACTCGCTCCTAATCCAGTATGGTTTCACCCTGCATGGCCACACATGGGCCTGTGGTCTGCCCCCCACCCAGAGTCTCTGGCTGTCTTTTTATCCCCCCCCACCACCCTCAACCTCGTGAGCGAGTTTACCCTTGTTCCACTAGAAAAGGCAATGATAAGGTATCTGGGCCTCCATGGCAGTGCAGGGTAAAGAGGCATATCGTGTGTACTCAGATACACACACACACACATGCATGCATATTCACGTACAGAGCTCTACTTTCACAACCTGAGCTGTGGGCTCAGGGTTGGTGGTGGTGGTGGTGGTGGGTTGGTGGCGGTGGGCTTGGGGCTGACACGTTTCTGCTAACAATCACATCACACACAGGGACCCACATTCCAACTTCCTGATGAACCCCCCCCCACACCCACCCACCCTGTTTCTCTGGGCTACCTCACAGTCGTCCTCCTCCCCCAACAGGTCTTGGTGGAACTGTGCAGGCATGGGGCAGACTTTAGTGGTCAGTATTCTGGGCTCAGAGAAACAGAATTATCCATGAAAATGTTTACAGAAATACACAAATGACAGTGATATTAAAAGAATCTGTTAATCGTAAAATATTTAATTAATCAGGTTAGGAGTGATCTACCACTTGTCCATATTTTGTAATACTGCAGAATAAAGTCATTAAGATTAATACAATCCCAGCACATCTGGATCTGGTTCATCTTGACATATTGGCTAGTCAGTTGACGCACATGTGTGTGTGGCTGTGTATACTGCATATCATGTCCTCTGCTGCCCTCTAGTGATATTTTTCAATAGCTCTCAAATTACATGAGGAGAATTACATTCAATGTAAAATTTAAATACAAAAATTATCAAAGGGATGGGATTGTATGATTATGTATTAAACTCGAATATTTCATGTATACATTTTATTTTAGCAGTATGAGTGTGAGTTTAGAGTTGTGAGCGTCAAATGGCAGCACAGACTACAGATAATTAAAAACACCACAGTGGAAAATACAGCACACAACAGCAAATACCCTACATAAAGCCATATAAGTAGAATTGAATTGCTTTTTAAAATTCAATATATATTGCATTAATGAAAACTCAGAAGGAAAAGTTGATAAAATGTAAAATCCATATGATAGTTAAAACAGTAACTGTAATACTACAGTTATGTTTGGAACGTTGAGTCCTCGATAGATTTCAAGCTATTCATACTGATACATGGTTTTCTATAGTTTATTATGAGAAAAAGGTAATGGGGAAGTGTAGCGTTGTATTTCTAGACTAGTTATGTGTATGCTGCAGCACTGCTGATTATATTACACACTAGTACTGTATTTATTTAATAACCTGTTTTATGTGTATGTTTTTATATATATGTGCATTTGCATATGTGTGTAATATTATTTTAACTTTTGCTTGAGTTACATAATCACATGAAATTATTGTAGTTATTTGTTCCTGTGGACCCCAGGAAGATTAGCTGCTGGTAACATCTAATGAGGATCCAAACAAATAAACATAAAATAAACACACACAACAAAGTGAACAAACCCCCCCACCCCACCGCAAAAAAACCTCGAGGGCTTGCAACATTGCAACAAGTAAAATCTGGGTTATAAAACAGCCGTGTCAGTAAATACAAAGGCAGATCCTGTCATGTGTCTGTAGGTGTTACTAAACCCTCAAACCTGGCGGGTAATGTACTGCATTGATCTACATGTAATAATACACAACACCATCACGTTGGACGGTATAAACATAGTAGAGAAAAAAAACATCAGACACTGACTGCAGCACAGACGCAGACGGCCAGCCACCTACCAAGCTGCGGTAATGAGCATGGGAATCATGTGGTGTGGTCTGCTCCAGCCATGGCCACATTCACAGACCCCGGGGGCCTGCGGGCCATCACGTCTCACTTCGGTGAGGTCAAAGCACCTTCAACTCTGACATGTTAAAATGCAAAAAATATGACTCTGTCAAATGCAGAAATTATGAATTAGGTACTCCCTGTGCCTCATTTGAGTCTTTGGTATGTCCAGGAACAGCCTTGAATCCCAGAGAGTTACTTTGAGGCTCATAAAAGGGATGAAACACTGAGGTAGTAACTGTACATCTGTCTTTGGGCTTCTTCAATACACCTAGGGGGATTGAGAATTGTGCCAAATCTGGCCCTATATAAAACATTACTGTCTTTTATGATATAGAAAAGGATGTTGACAGGAAAGAAGAAAAAATCTTCAATTCTTTCTGAATTTGTTAAACATATTTGAAATAGTATTTTGAAAAGCTTCTCAAGGTTTAGTCAGTAATACAGTTCCTTATAATTAAAGATACACTTGCAACAGGTTCTTGACCTCATATCTGAATGTCAGCTTGACCTTGCAATGCCACAACAAACAGGCAAGAGAATATATTAACCTGTAAGGCATTGGGGGAAATTAGAACATTGAGAAACAAGCTGATTGTTAACTGAACTAACATATAGAAGTGAAAATTAAGCTTACAAAAGACAGAGGGAAAAAGCAAAGCACAGAAGGGGAATAATCAAGAGTGGCACAAGAGGAAGGCATTTATATTCAAAACCAGGTAATTGGTAGAATTGGACACAATAATGTAAAGAGCACGCTTCACCTGACAGGGAAACATCTCTATAGAGCATGTGCTCAAACATGTATGAAAATGCAGCAGTGAGACAGGACATGATGACAGAATTCAAATAAATAGATCACGAGAATAAAAAGTAGGCTACTCTGGAGTGTAGATGTGGTGAACAGGGCAGAGGATTGTTTGATTTTTCAGGAAGAACAGGGCTGCTTAAAGCGGCTGTGGGAACTGGACAAGGAAGGGTAATATCACCAGAAGGTGGCAGTAATGCAACCAGAAGGATGCCAGCTACTGTAAACCTCAAAGAAGAAGAAGAGAGAGACTGATTTAAATGCAATAAACAAGATGGAAACCCAGTAACATGCTTCCTTGAATAGATCTCTGCTGTCCCTGGAACACCCCATGCCCTCTACACTAAGTAAGATGTACAAACACTCACTCATTCAGCTCATCTCATCTCATCTCATCTAGCCGGCATTAAAGTGTCTGCTCGGTGGTAATGTGTTTGGAGCCTGTTAACAGTAACATTTTTGAGGTAATGTTAGCAAAACATCACACACATTTTGCATTGCTTCTTATTCACAAAACACGACACAGATTTGGAATTTAACATCTTTATTGAATCAGTTTGTGCGAGTCTCTTACCTTTCCTCTCTGCTGCACATGATCAGATCCAGGAACTGCCAAACCACACTGACTCAATTTGGCTTCCTTTTATGGAGGTGTTCCTCTGGGAATGGCCCAAGTGTGGGATAGGTAGAGGGGGGTTGTGGTGTCTTTTTAAGAAAACTATAGTTTTTGAGCATTTTTGGTATGTTTAATCTGTTTGAAATATTTACTGAGATTTGTCTCTCTTGTTAACATATGATATTTATGTATTTAGGTAAATACATAACTTTTGTGACTTGATTATTTAAGTGGTGTTTCCTGTAGTAGGAGGAGTTATGGGTTATAAAAGCAGAAGTTTGGCGCCTTTTTCAAGATTTGGACCATTTAATGCCAGTAGAGGAAAACTGGAACTTGTTACCTGCAGTGAGCACAAACATAAAAGAGCATAGCCAAGCTGAGTTTCCTTTCCTTTTTTTTGTCTTTTTGAAAGACTTTTGTTTCCTCAAGCTCTTCTGCACTAATTATACAGCTCCAATTCCACTGCAAACAGGTGGACTCAACATTGGACTGTAAAACGGCATCGACACTGTGCCTTCACCACCTGACCAACCATGCACTGCTGCAGGTAATCTGTTGGAAAATATCATATATGTTGAACACAACTCATCTTACGTTGCTATAATTCCATTTATATAAGGCTATAGGCTATAAAGGCAGAAAAATGAGACTTTATGTTGGTGATGGTCAAACAAGGCTTTCTTGAAGAACTGAGTCTTTCCAACCAAATGGGTTGAAAACGTGTTCATTTCTTGAGACTTCAAATGTTCACAAGAGGCGTGTTCTGGTCAAAAGAACGTACAGCAGGGAAGTGTGTGAAGACGGAGTTGCAATGTGTACAATTGTTAATTAAGAGCCAGTTGTATGGTTGCATAAATTAAACTGTTCATGCATACATATTGAATGTGAAAAGAAGGTAGTGA
Organism: Oplegnathus fasciatus; assembly: GCA_003416845.1. Lineage (NCBI taxonomy): Eukaryota > Metazoa > Chordata > Actinopteri > Centrarchiformes > Oplegnathidae > Oplegnathus > Oplegnathus fasciatus. The sequence goes on from NTHP01000241.1 coordinate 595,805, forward strand.
CAGCAAAATATCGCTTCTAACTTGCAGCTCAGGTCAGCTTCCCTTCGGGGAAGAGGCAGAAAACACTGTTGCACTGCAAGAAAAGGATTTGGATATTGGCAGCATATCTTTAAAACCTAATGATCATGCGGGTAAGATATCAAAATTGGTATCAAATACACCGTTATGAAAGTAAGTTCAAATCCATGTATGCATATAATTGACACTATTATGTTTCTATTTCTAATATCAAAGTATGGGGAGACTATTATGTATTAGGACTATTATGCTAAAAGCTGACAGTGAATATGTTTGTATACATGACTGATGGTGGGCCAAGAAGGGGCAATAGTGAATGAATATGTACAAAGATATTAGCTATTGTCTACCCCTTTGAGGACAGTTCAATCAGTATATTGAACATGAAGGCCAGATTGAATCTTTTTTAAAATACAGTTGGAGCTAATTAAGAATGATACCTGTAGGGAAGTCGGGCTCCAGTACTTTTCTCATAAACATCCAGTTGGAAATTCACCAAGAGGTTTCATGCTACTGACATCTAGAGTGCTCTTTATCAGAGTGTGAACCAATGCGGTTTTAAAGGCAGCTGGAAAACAGCCAGTCTGTAGGGAGACATTGTTGTGCAGTGACGCTGCTATCAAGCAGGCAAAGACAGTTGCTAGGCATGGGGTCAAGGGTGCAGGTAAAGGGATTAAGAGAAGACAGTGCTCTGTTTAGCAAATCTGCATCATCTACAGTACAGGACATAATGTGACTTTTGGGGGAGCAGTTAGTTTGACTTTGTCATGATGAGTGTTGTGTTTTGTTGGTGTTGTGGCATTTCTCATGTCGTATAAGAGAAATGTCATTATATCTAGGGGAATTCCGTAGCACTAAACCTTGTGGCTGTGCCAGCTACTACCAGTCTGTAACATATGCAGGGTGCCATTGGTTCCTGACATCAGGAGAAGGATGGATGAACTGCTGTAAGTTTGACTTGTGTCCCACTGTGTCTGCGCTTCCCTTGAGCTCAGTGGATAGCCGGACCTGGTGTCCTCTGGTGCGTCCAACTGTGGACTGATGGCTCACAGCTTGGCATTGGTTTCAGTTCTTTTTGGTTGACATGTAAATTCACAGAGAGACCAAACAAAAATACGTCAGTGATGAAGGCTATTATTAATCATCGATCACAGTCTCAGGAAAGGAGTTACCTGCTATAACTGCAGCATGCCACCTTTCTTGCATTTGTTTTCTTTCTCCTTCTCCCCTCAGCGTCTGCCTCTGACAGGCTCGTATTAGATAAGACCCACCTTCTTGACACTGGTCAGCCAATCAGAAGGACAATGACAACCTTGTGACGTGACGTAGTATGTAATGTTTGTTATCATGTCCTTGGAAAGAGCTATAAATGCATTGTGTTGTAAGATAGAAAAGAAGACATGGACATTAGAAAGTGATTCACACAGCCTCATTCTTACCAATGCTGGATAATGGTCAAAATTTGAAGTGAGGAAGCAGCACCACTGGCTGCAATTAGATCACCCAGCACTATCTCAAAAAACCCTCCGCCTGACACGGCCCTACCCTGAACATAAATTAAGAGTGCTGTCAAATACTTTCTAATATTTGCCAAAAATCTGACACTTCCTAATTTCACTTGATCTACAGTGCACCGCTTTGGCAATTTCATAAATTATGTTATTAGAACGATATTAAGGTTTAAATCAGCGGTGACACCTGCCTATAAGTTCTTGCACAAATTTTCATTAGTAGGTGTACCTGACACAGTATCAGTGATATACTGCCATCAACTACATGGGCAGGCAGTAGTAGCGGGTTTGATTTCCTGATTTCCTTTAACCAACACAGTGATCTATTCATCAATTTGGCTAACCTTGACCGTTCATGAATTTTCTATATCCACTGGAGGCTCTCCTGACACATCGATTCTGGACTAGTCACCAGTCTATCAAAGAGCTAACACACACACTTAAACACACATTCAGAGCTAAATGCACTTTACAGTTTCGAAGTTACGTAACCCGTGAGTCTTTGGACTGTGGGAGGAAACTGGAGTTAGTGATGTTACATCTGATATGGAGATTAGAGGCTTCCTTCAACCACTGTGACATTTGAAGCAGCCTACTGCTTTGTTCTGTCAGTGAACCCTTGGGTGGTTTGAACTTGTCTGTACCAGAGTGGGGTGCCTTTTCTCTAAAGTTCGCTGAATCTCTCTCACATACACACGTGGGTTTTTTATTGATTGATTGGTTTATTCAAATGTCCTGCACCAAATGATGCCCAGCCCCTATGGGCTGATAAGACACTAGATGACAAAGATTCAATTTATGTAAGTGACAAGTGTATTATTATTATTATTATTATTATTATTATTATTAATATTAGACATACAGTGTTCTCCTGTTAGCTGTCATGCATTTTTTATAAATCTTGCCAAAACAAAAATCTTCTCATTAATGAGCCACTTCAACATATCACCTTCAGAAAAACAGATTATTTTTCAGATAACTAACTCGTCATGCCACTGTACACGGGGCAATGAAACACAAAATTAAATTCATCCTCAACACCAAGCTCACAAGTAACGCATAAACACTGGAATGCCTTTATATCTCTCTGCCACAATTGCCAGTGGAACCAGTTGATTTGAATGTAATGTGTAAGCTTTCGCTTATTTTGTTTAGTAGTAGTAGTGTCATTGGAGAGTGTGGGTTACTGTATCATTTGCAATTTATTTGAATGAAGAAATGGAGCCAGCTTTGCTCTCAGGTGAGGGAGCATTTTGACTTGATCTTGCTAAGTGATATTACATGATATTTGCGTGTTGCTAGCTAATGATGGGTAAACTGCTATAACTTAATATTAGCTAGTAGCTAGTCACTTGTATTAATGTTGCTGCTAGTTATTCCTTTAACTCAACTGTTATAGCTTCACTGCTTACTGTCCCTCAGGTTGAAAATGCCTCAGCATCAAAAATGTATCATTATATGCCAAAATGCAGATAAGGATCCCTTCCAGTCCCTTCCATGACCAAATGTAGGCAGAGGTCTGGTCAAGATATATTATATTGTTTTAAAGGACATTTAAGCACCCTAAACAACCCCCTCTGCTTTTGTGATAGTCACTAGGAAACAGGAACCAGATGAGACACTGGTGAATTGATTTTTGATTGTTGTCTGATGATTGTTAAGAATGCAGACCCTTTCTCTATGTGGAAAATGTAGGATTCATGAAAATCCTTCATAAATTGGATCCCAAATACATGTGTACAACATGGCAGGCTTTGAAGGCCATGGTTGAAAAGAGGACAGTGAGGAAAAAAACCGAGTCTGATGAGACAACAGCATCATCTGTGAGTTTACTTCGGATAATATGAACGTCCATTTATATGGATGCATACTGAACAGTGACATTTTCTGCCTTGCACCTGGCAACTGTGAAGTTGTCATCTGAACAAAGAGTCTTCGGGTCAATCCCTTCCTCAGGATGTAAAGATAATTTTTGCAATTATCACAGAATACTCCAAGGCTCTAATGCAATGCCTCACCTGAGTCTTAGTGGAGAGATCTCATAAATTTAATCCACTTGACCCACACTTCAACAGTCTTGGATTCGCCTGCCCAAACAACTTTAAAGCTGCTATAATACAACTAACAGTGGTACCACAATCATGCAAGAGGCACCCATCAGGTCCTTCAACTTCCACAAGTATATAGTCTAATACTTTCTATTGCTGCATTATCAATTATGTATTCCATCTGAAGCACTAAATGATTATTAAAGAGATGAATGCAACTCTATTTTTTAATATTTTTTTAGAATTTGAAAACATTTCACACATACAAAAATATAAACGCAACACTTGTTTTCGCTCCCATTTTTCACGAATTGAAAAAAAAATCTAAGACTTTGCCTACATACACAATAGGTATATTTCCCTCAAATTTGTTTAAATCTGTGTTAGTGCACTGAGCACTTTTCCTTTGACAAGATAATCCATCCACTTGACAGGTGTGGCGTATCAGGATGCTGATTAAACGGCATGATTATTACACAGGTGTGCCTTGGGCTGGTCACAATAAAAGACCACTCTAAAATGTGCAGTTTTATCTTGAAAAAAGACATTTATTAGGCACTTAACTATGGATTTCACATGACTAGGGCTACAGATCTGCATTTTTTGGCCACCATTTGCCTCATGCAGTGTGACACATCTCCTTCGCATAGAGTTGATCAGGTTGTTGATTGTGGCCTGTGGAATGTCAGCCCACTCCTCTTCAATGGCAGTGCGAAGTTGCTGGATATTGGCAGGAATTGGAACACGCTGTCATACACGCCGATCCAGAGCATCCCAAACATGCTCAATGGGTGACATGTCTGGTGAGTATGCGGGCCATGCAAGAAATGGGATGTTTTCGGCTTCCAGGA
>NTHP01000241.1:608820-643315 GCA_003416845.1 Oplegnathus fasciatus
TTTTTTACAAGACTTGAGGATGTCTCGTGCAATGCCAGCCTTAAATCAGCTCATTTAAATGAGTAAGGTGACAGTTTCTGCAGTCCCTTATTAGCTCTCGTCTATAATGGGATGAAGCGAGGGGACACAAACTAAAGAAATGGCATTTCAATATTTTATTGAAACTTTCAAGAACACGATGTCGATGTTGTAAACTAGACATAACTCCAATACAACATAACCCATTGACAACTTAAGAAACACAAAAGAAACCTTCATATTTTCGATTATGCGGCACGTTTACGATCAGGATCGCAAAGTATTTTAATAACAGAAAAAATAGTCCACTTTTGTCACACTTCAACGACACTTCTTCTGCTCTCCTCAAAAAAAAAAAAAAAAAGGATATTATTTTTTTTTTTCAAGCCATTGGTGCAGTGCGTTGTCGCTTTTTCATTCGTTTTAAACAGTAGCACTTCACACACGGGGACAACAAATGAAAATACAATGGCACATGAGTGTGAGTAACTAGCTCAGTGGATATTTGGGGAGGAATAAAGTCCATATTTTTTTAAGAGGGGTATAAATGCAGATGGCAACAGAAGGATAATAGCCCACAAACTATCTTTACACAGGTATATCGACAATAAATTAAGAACAGATCCCTAAAAACAAACTACTCCGTTGTATTTACACGCAATAACAATATGAAATAATTACATAAATATTTTATATATCCATATGTACACCTTTAATCAATACTACCTTTCGTTTTTTTTAATATTTAAATTTCTGCTTCCCTCTGCCTGTTGGACATTTGGGCTAATTTCCGCATGCTTGGGCCATAGTTTTGTCCCGGAGCACCAGGCATGTCAAAAGGCCTATTCTGATTTCGAAAAGGCATGAAGAAAAGCTAATTTGTTTTAAAAAAAAATGACAACCTAATTAAGAAGAAACTTAAGCAAAGGGAGTGTGTTAATTATATTCAAAACAGAATATTTTTCATACTTTTCGTTTCAGTTTTTAGTGTGAAAATAACATTCGTTGGGGTTTTAGGGGGCATGCAACATTTGGCCAATGAATCAATTAATAGTGTACAACAAAATACAGCAGTCTTTATAAGGTAGGTTAAACGGTAGTGAATTCAAATAAGTCAAATCAATTCAGAGTGCATATTAAAACACATTTCTCCTCGTGTACAATAAAGTTAGGAGACAGGACACAGCAGCAACTTCTCCTAAATCCGTAAGTCACACCCATGCCAGCTTTTCAGTTTCAATACTTGTACGGTATTCAAATTACAGGATAAAAGTGAAGTTTAATTTAACAAAAAAAAAAAGAAAAAATATACATATCAGATGTGTATTAACCAAAGTGCATTTCAGAAACTAAAACGTCCAACAGTTCATGTTTTTTAGTTGTTTTTTTTTCTTTTTAAAACCTGCATGAATCTACGAGGGTGTCCTCCTACTGTTAATGTCTTCATCACCGTCAACACTTTTCACTTTTCATGACAACAACGAAACGAGAAGCAGGTGGTGTGTTTAAAAAAAAAAAAAGAAAAAAAAAAACTCCTAGGGGGACCCGCTCCGTGGCCTGTCCTGATTCGAGTCGAGTCCACTGACCAGGCGCTGGATGCTCTGCAGCTCGTTGGCGGCGTCTTTCTCCGTGCAAGTTTTTGGGGACATGGAAACCGAGCCGGAGGATATGGTGGACGAGTGACTGGTCACCTCCGATGTGGAATCCAGGGTGACAGCAGACACGGGGCTGGCCGGGACAACGCCGTCCCCTTTCAGCTCGCTCCCGCTGCCGGCCATGGAGGGCATGGCGGTGGTGAGCAGGGTGCTGTCCGGTACCGTCATGGGGAGGGAGTAGGGGCTGTACCTGAGTCGGGGGCGCACTGCGTTCAGGAAGGGGTGCCGGTGCACCGAGGAGGAGGCAGCGGAGGAGGCTGCCGCGGCTGCTGCCATGTACGTGTAGGGATAGGGGAACAAACTGCCAAACGGAGACATGGCGATGCCCTGTGGAGAAAAGGATAAACAGAGTGTGAGCCACGAGGATGGCTTTACAGACAGATAATACTTCCAAACACTTCTGTAATGGCACAACATAAAAAGAGAGAGAGAAAGAAAATCGAAGGGAAATGCATGGTGATAAAATGTTTCACAGACTGCTGCATCTGTGTGTTTTGGATTAATGTCGTGGAACAAATGCGTGAAAATACAGATTTAAAGCGACCTGCTCCGGGCAGTTCTTGTGCTTTACTTTCATTGTCCTCAGTTCAGGTTTTTTTTTTTTCCTACACTGACGTTAGTAACGCCTTGTTTCAAAGCTAATGACGCCGCCTGACACTTGGCTTCTGGACAACAAAACCTGATCCAAAACCTAGGTCTGGTTCAGGCAATGCAGAATGAGCTGCATTCAGTGCTTCCATTCACGCAGGTTTCCACAAATCTAATCCGCAAACCTTTACCACCCAGCATGTAAACAGCTTTGGTGCTTGTTCAAGAATTTGTAATGCAAATAAAAATTCCTATTGTGTGATGCTGCAATCAAACGAGAGAAGTTGCAGCTGTAACACTTGTTTTGACAATAAATGGAAAAAGACAAATTTGTTGTCCATTAAAACACAATGTTGTTTCCCCCTCTGAGCCAATGAGGCATTTTAATACTCTAAAACACGGACTTAATGAGCTCATATCAAAAAGATTGCCCAACACCTCGAGCTGTTGTAAGGTGGTCTCTGTCGTTTTTCTTAATGGATGATAGTTAATATCTATAACAACAATGCCAAGAGAAAAGAGAGGTGATAAAACGTGGTTTCTAATAGCCCACTCAGTCAACATGCAGTTGCCTAACTTTACTTGGAGTATTGGCCTATTTGGCAATGAAACAAAATCAAAAAGCGCACTCCCGCTTTCTTTCTCACAGCTGTGTTTAAAAACACACACATGAACATGATGACGAGAACATTAAAGACATTTCAACATATTAAATGTGGCATATCGGCCTGCAAGGCCCACAGTCTGCTGTACTATATCCCAACATGTGCTTTACTCGAGGCTGCGAGGAGGCCTATAGGCTCAAAGAAAACAGGTTTTACCTGTGATGCCAAGACATGTTGCTGCAGATGAAAGGGCAGGCCTGGCGTCAAGCTTTGCGGAGGTGATGCCATGCTAGTTGTGTCCATGGTGCTCACCCCTCCCGTGGACACGGCTGCCAATAGTGGCCCCATGCCCGCGGCCATGTTTGAGAATGCACCTCCCATGTTGAACTGACTGGGGTGCAAGAGAAACGGATGCGCGCTCCCAAGGTGATTGAAAAACTGCTGTCCTGTTAGGCCTGTTGGAAATCCAAAATTATGCAAGTGGCTGTGGCCTATGTGCGCGCTGTCAGTCTGAACAGTCAAAGGCATGAAACTCTCTTTGCTTATTGGTCTGCACTCGTCCGTTTTGGGCTGGTCCAGGCTCGGGCTCTTGAGGTCTTCTCCAGAGCGGGTGGTGCTGGAGATGACGGTGATGGGGCTCTGCCGCGAGTCTGCCTGACTTTTCTCAGTCCTTGGGCCGCCGTCGCGGTTCCTGCTGGTAGTGTCACTGTTACTAAAGGGGTGCCCCTTAGCTGGGCTCGCCTCGTGATCCTTCCCGTCCTCCGTAGTCGTGGAAATCTTGCTGGAGTCCGGGCCATCTTTAATGTGTCCATCTTTGCTCTCGTCGTCGCTGTCCTCGTCGCTGTCGCAGAAATCTGTCAAAGCAGCAGGAGGAGAGGATCAGTTGCCTTTCTGCACATCATGAAAATAATAACCCCATCTATCAGCTCTAGCCTATTACAGTTAGGATAAGAAATATACCTGCAGGACACTTATTTGCACTATATGAGTCCATATTGGTACCAATATAAAGAGCTGTTCATCAATTCAACAGTAAAACATCTATAACGTTTAATTTTCCAAATATTTGGATGAACACTACACATTAGTACATTTTTTCTTTGCAGATAAATGGAAAATAATTTGTGGCAGACTGCTTCTGTACAGACAGATGTCTCATCAATTAGTGAGCATTTTCATGTTTTCCTGATGTTTTACTGTTAATCTCAATAAGACAGTCCATGCAGAGGGCTGCTATCAATTTTCCCAGTGTGCAGTGGGCTGAATGTGAGTGATCAGCTGATATTAAAAGCGGATCATTAACTGTAACCACTTTACATTCATAAAGTTTTCTCTTAATCTACATATTACGTTGTAAAAAAAAATAAAAATTAAAAAAAATAAAAAAATAAAAAAATCTTGCCCCAATAGATATTATACGACTTGTGATCGGGCTGGGACTGACTGTGGGGTCTGTCGGCCTACCTTTCAGGTGTGGGGGGCCCACGGTAGACACGGCAGGGGACGAGGCCTGGCCAAAACACTTAAAAGAAGCCTGCTCTCCGGAGGAGTCGTCTGAAGCCCCGTTCTCCTTTTTCTGCTGCTCCTCGTATGAACGCATGGATTGCAGAGCCAGCTGTTTCCTGTGCACAAGTACCCAGGTTATTATAGGTGGTAGCCACAGCTCTCGGGTCAGAAACAATAGCAGCAGCGCGATGGATGGTGTGGACGCTTATTTAGACACCTGAGATAATGAAGCTCCCCACTACAGGGCTGACTCACCTATGCGGCAGGTGAGAATACGAAATCCATTACAGTGCCTACTATTACTTTAGAAGCCGCGTTTATCTATCGATCAGGTCATGTCACATTGCCAATTTACAATACAAGCACAACCTAATTTTAAAAAATCAACTTTCTTAGGTACATTTATAATTAAAAAATAATAACTAGCACGTGAAGATGGCAATGAAACAACTGCACTGAGCGCTGTTCCAGTTTCTGTTAGCCCCAGTGCTATAAGGCTTAAAAACTGTAGTGAACTGAAGCCTATTAAGCTATTTGATTAAAAACTGTGAAGAGCCAGACTCCCTGCGGGTTCATGTGGAAGCTCTGACGCTGGTTTAATCCACCGAGATCACTGTCTGTCTCCATGTGTAAATCTAAAGATATCTGAAGGTGTCTTTTTTCCCCTCCCCTGTCTTACCTCTTTTCCCGTCTCCCATTGCCCGTGTCACGGAATCCTTTGGCAAATGGATTGTGGTCAATCTTCAGCTGGGTTATCTGAAATAATTAAAAATATGTGTAAATATTAGCGACTAAAAATGTCACTTCCCCATAGTGTCCTCATTCAAGGCGTCTTTTTGTACAATTGCAGGCAAAGCATGGGGTTAATTTCTGCAAGTTTTTAATACATGGAGATTATTGTCCCAACAGGCTTGAGAGCTGCTTCAGTAACATCTTTTTTTGGTTTAACAGACAAAAACACACATAAAACAAAACACAAACATGCGCACAAAGAGCACATGAGTCCTAATATTGGCGCGTTTTTTCCATGAGGGTGGAAATATGCTGCTTTTTTTGTGTGTAAACTTTGGCAAAACTTTACTCCCACACCACTTCCTCTCAATCTCCGGCAGTGTTACTGCACATGGGAGAGGGGGGCAGGGAGGGGGGTGCCATCGTTTCCAACGATATCAAAGAGTTGTGGAGATGATTTTCATTATTTTTATGTCTTACAGAGAATAAAATGTTACCATGCAGCACAGCCTGACACAACTAAAACGTCCCCCCCCTCCTTTTTTTTTTCTTTTTCTCCATTCAACCGCACAGTGTTGCCCCTCTTCTTTTTCTCATTTCTCAACCCCCAACCTTTTTAGTTTCTCACACACACACACACACACACACACACACACACACACACACACACACACACTTATATACACACAAGCACAGAGAGAGAGAGAGTCTGGGTCTGTGCCAAATCCTTTCCACGTGATTAAATATAAGGAAGACAACCTGTATAACATTCCTCAGAATTATTACTTTCCTACCACAGGCTGGTGAATATGGCACTTACTCGCAACATCATCCCCCCACTATGATACTCCGCTCTCACAGGCTCGAACAAATATGACGTCTTTCATATTTTATGACAACAAAATGGTGCGGAGCATGAAAGACAGGGAGGAAAGCGCGCCTGGCAGGGCAAGGGACACACGAGCTGCACTTTTAGAAAATATTCAGGATGTGACGTTAAGCCTCAGAGTAATAATTGTGCTTACCTTGTCGTTTTGATAAGCAGTCACGGCAATGAAATCCGTTTCAGGGAAAACATAAGTCCTGAAGGTACTGTACGGGAGTTTGAGAATATCGTTGGCCCTCACAATGTGAAATCGAGGCTGATATTTGTGCATCGAGTTAAGTATGGTCTGCAACAAACACAATCACAACAGAAGAAGACAAGATTAGCGCACAACTGATGTTACACTGGCTGATGTTGGAGAATGTATCCAATATTACACATTTTCTTCAAATGCTCTTAAATTTGAAATCAGGAGTCACATCATTTGGAGGAATTAAATCTTGTATATAATACTGTGCTGAAAAAAAAAGTAAATCATTTAAAAAACATCATGGAAATGATTTTTGGTGGAATATTTAATCAGTTCAATTTAGCGGTCATAGATCCAGGGATGTCTATATAGATATAGGCTTAATTGTCTTGCTTAATAACTATAATAATCATACATATGTGATTATAAATAAGATTATCTCAAGATAATAACATTTGTAATTTTAGTATTTTTTTAATGTCCTATCTTGGATCAGGTCTTCCTCATAAAAAAATAAATTTTAAATCTCATGGGACTTCCTGCGCTTTAAATAAAATAAAACACAAACAAAAACATCAACATGTAAATTATTAAGACATGTGGCTAACTAAAAGGGTATGTTGATAAATAGGAAAATTGACATACATTAGTTGAACTTACAAATCCATGCTTGTCGGAGATGTTGTTCGTCAGCTTGAGTTTGTGAAAATTGACGACTTTTGACATCCACTGTTCACCAGTAGCCGGACTGTCCGGGTGAATGTACATCCTCTTTGGCATTTCGGGGTCGGCCTTCCCCGCCACCATCCAGCGGGAGTTGTGAAATTTGTACCTGCAGTCGTCGGCTGCAACTATATCCATCAAGAGAATATATTTGGCCTTCTTGTCCAGACCGGTGCACCTCACTTTGAACGGGGGGAACATCCGCCTGTGACAAAGGAAAACAAATGATGAGCACTGATGTAGTGGCAAATAAAAAACTATATTTTTAAATAGACATAAATGTTTGCTTTTCATCTTAAAAAGTAGTGTCAGATTGATCAGTTGTGTGGTGCAGCCTGCTCTCAGCCGGAAAAAGTGTCTAAATGTCGCGCAATAAGAAGTGGAGTAAACAAATAAAATATATTCTTCCTCTACTTTCTCCCTGATTAGCCTGTAGACAACACGCCAACGCTGTTTGTATGCTGTCTTGATTTTTACTGCCTTGAGAGGCCTACACACAGACACACAGCAGCCATCTTTGTGTACTGTCACTGTGATGATGACGAAAATAATTTAGGCAAAGCTCCGCACTCTCAAAGTTGACATTTCAACGCTCTAATCTGTCAATGTAAAGCCAGCCATGCAAAGTAACAACAGGATTATAAGGAAGCCAAATGTTTATATGAGGAAATATGTGTACAGATCCGTGAAGTTGAAAGCTACTGTAACAGGAGGCTTAATATTAATAACACAGCAGCTACAAGCCTCGTTCCTTTTATTTTACTAAATAATGTTAAAGCCAACAACTTATTTCTCACCATTAAAGACATGTTTGTTAATATCAGTTTACCACAGACTTCTGAGTTTGCAGGAAGTCGCAGCTTTATCTCAGTTTTTGTCTCAGTTTTCCTATCAAACCAAAAATACATTATTTTTAGATTATATCGTGTAATAAATGTCATATCTACATGACAATTGTGAGACAAATATTCTGTAATTTAAGTTTAGTTTATACAAATTAGACTGATAGAAAGGCTTGAGAGCTTTGCATGAAATAAAGACGTTATCCAGAGGAATTGTAGGGATTAACTCCAAGTGGCTTATGTATAAATATCCATCTATGTATGATAACAAATCCCTCCATTGTGATTTACCATAATGCACAACAGGCTTCTATATGTCAGATAATATATTACATTTTTGGGATGAACACACGTAAAAAAATTCAATTTTACCTTCCGGATTTTGTGATCACCATCTCAGTGCCTCTCTTGTGGAAGAGTTCCCAAAGCTCCTTGGCTTCCAGGTGAACTTTGGGGTCGTCCTCCACCTCCTCCTCAGGCTCCAGAGTCTTCAGAGGCCTGAGGTGGGCGGCCGCAGCCTGGTGCCCCAGCGAAGAGAAGTGGAGGCCGGTCTCCGCGGCTCCCATCAGCTGGTCCATGATCGGTTTTCCCAGGGCGCCCGGCAGAGAGAGGGAGCCGCTGGGAGGGAGAGCCAACGCCGGGAAGAAAGGAGGCTGGTGACCCAGCATTGCACTCATGGCAAATTCCGGACCCCGGTGAGGTATAAACGGATGATATGCCATACTTGATCCTTGTATGACTGGATCTCTCATCAGGAAGTTCATCCAAGTGCAGGCAACAAATGTAGACGACTGGTTGGATGTGGAACAATATTTCTAACAACAGTGAAGCCTGCGTACAAGAGGAGCAAACGGAGACAAAATAAAAGAGAGAAGAAAAATGAATCTGAAGTTGGAAAGCTTTGGAAATTCCTCCTTCAACTCTGCAGAAATAAGCATCCACCTATTTTTCACAAGTTGTCGGGAGACCTCTACAGTCGTTTGCTGAATTTTGATCAAAAGTCTGCAAAGAGAAATGTAAAAATGTTCTCCATTATTCTTCAGAAGTGCTGCGAGACCGATTTTCTTCAGAGCTTGACGCGCATCGGACACCTTTCTGTGCCTCGCTGGCTTGCGGACATTAGTCGAATTAAACCAACTCGGGTGAGTCACTTAATTGACTGCAGTGCATTCTTTCTCTTCTGCTGCTGTTTACAATATCGGCATTCCTGTTAAAATGCGTTCCTTCTTATTGGCTTCAGTCCTGCAGCGAGGGCGACGTGTTGAAATATTTCGATAGCGCCGAATAATCCCCCTGCCTTTACTTGCTCCGGACATGCACCCTCACACGCACACACACACTTTATTCCTCCTCTCTCTATCGCGCGCACACACATTTCAGAGAAAGACGTGTGCAGAGAAAGGAGTCCGCTGACGGCCAGAGAGAGAGAGAGAGAGGTGGTAAGGTCCCAGCTCCGTGATTTTCCTAGCGCCTCTGTGGCCCATAGGGCTTCATACTGTATGGATGTGTTGCATGTTACGAGAAGCAGCGCTCCGTTTGATTGGCTCTTTGACGCTTTCGGACCAATTGTGTGGCTGCGTAGGCGTGGTTTTAACAGGTCGGGTGGAGGGGACAGACTTCAGACTTATAAAAAGGTGTTTGCCGTGAAACACCACCCTGCCCCAGTCCGTGTTGTGTGAATGTGCCAACATCGTTATAGAAGTTGCGCTATCGGTCGGTCTGTGAGACCCAGCGAAGGGAAGAGCGCAGACAAGCCAAGCCGGGGAACCGGCACGCTCTGTCGGCGAGATGTCATGATCTGTTGGGCTGTTCACTTCCTTCTCTGTCCCATAGCGCAGTACTATTCTCATACTTTGAATAGCGTAAACACAATTTTATCTATTCATGAGTATATTTATTTTCACGAATTAACAGTATTCAATTCGCGGTCTGACTAAGTTTGCAGAGATTTAACAGCGCCGAAAAGCAGCCGAGTAGCCAACATTTCCTGTAACATCCTCCTTTGAAATCATAGCCCAGGAAAATATGACCTGGTGACGGGATGAGGCGCCCGATGATAAGTTCGTGCAATGTTAATAAGAACGCTCAATAATGGTTTATTATGATATTTATATATATTTTTTTATTTTGTTAGAAAACTTATGGCTGTAAAGTTTATTTATTATTTTCCTTCTATTGTCATCTCGGATATTTTGGCGCACACTGTTAGTTCGCTCTTTATTCCCACTTCTCCTCTTCAGCTTAAATTTGGATTTGAGTCAGTGTGAGTGAAATCGGTTGCGGATCTTGTGTATTGTGAAGAAATGCACATCAGATGGAACGTGAGGAGCTGATGAAGCCTCCTGGCTGAGTGGCAGAACGTTTTCAACTCTAGTGGACATTTTCATTTTGACCTGAAATAGCGTTTTTATAAGTTGACCTGAGCTGGAGCCTATAATCGCGCATCACAGGTTTGCGCGCAAACAAGCAGAAGGGCAGAGTCGGAGAGGGGATGTGTTCACTCTTGCTTGTGTATTATCAATTCTTGTATCAAACCGTGTATGTTTTGAATCATACCAGTCAATTCTGTTGTTAAATATATCACGCTTTCCCGGCACAACTGTCTCTGGAAAACAATTCAATTTTAGCCCCAGTCTATAAAGTTAAACTTGCACAGGCTGCACCAAGTATGTGTCACTAATAATACAAGGCTGACTTTTAATTCTATCTGAGCAGATGTGTTCGGTTATGTGGAGTAGAATACAGTTGTCATAATATATTTTCTTACATCCATTATAATATTGAAGCCTATGTGGGTCTGGACTTCTATCAGTCGCATCATTTTTGCGGTTAAGCTGTGGATATAAATAAAGCTTACAGACTTTATACTCAGCCAATTAGAAGTATGCAGTGGCTTGGGCGCAATAAAGAGATGTGCACCCTAGACAAAGCCACGCTCCTGCTCTCTAAAATGCTATTTAACCACAAATTCACAAGTAAACTAGAGAGCCGTGGCCAGTCAGCCACCTTGGATAAACATTGACCATCAATTCTCAGTCAATTGTCTGTCTCCGTGGATCCAGGCGCGGACAGAAGCGGTGGTGGATCTCAAAGTCCTTGGGGGGGGGGGCATGCGCAGCGAATTCTCATAAAAGAAGCAATATGCCCATACTGAATCATCCGTTCAATGTTTTTCATCAGTCGTCCAATATTAATGCATCTGCAAATTGTTCTATTCTTCTGTTATTTGAATCATTAAAAGTGTGTGATGGACTTGTTGCACAATGGTGGTTAGACATTTATGGAAGCTTGTATCTAGTAGTTGTTTTGAAGCTCGGAGCATGAAACAGTCAGTGAATGCCTCAGGGCTGGTATTGGGAGCTTCTGAAAGCATTTGCTTCAACTGAGTTTCCATTCAGCACTGCTCATGCATGCAAGTATTAGTGAGACGCCTCTGCTGTCATATCATGCATGTTTTGTTCATTGCAGCTCAATTGTTTCTCATGATGTCACAGTGCCTTCTTCATCATAGAGGGGCAGTTTTCAAATACACCTTTTCATTTAGCCAAATCTAACACCTGTGTCTCTGTGTGTGTATGTGTGTGTGTCCCTATATGTGCACATGTGTGTGCGTGTGTGTAAAGTGGAGTGGTCTGCATGCATATGCAGTATACTCCCCTGGGGAGATACACAAGGATATTTGGCTTATGTGTTGCGTGTTATTGATTTGCTAGAGAAAACAAATGCGATAGCTGTTGATAAGCCACAGCAGCATCTGACTGAATGAAACTCGAACACAGCTCCAGTAGCTAAAAGTCAGTGGCTAAACCTTTACATGGTATAAGCCCCTCAAAAATGAAGGTGCTGCTTTCCACCAGCCTACGCGGGGCCTTCCATCCTTCTCTTTGTGTGAGGTCAGCCCTGTGTCAATTACTGAGGCTTATTCTTCTTTAAACGCTCACCCCCATTAGCAGCACATTTCAATTTAGTGGAAGGTGTCATCAAATAGGAAGCAGTGTTGACACGGCGGCAGCCTTTCAGTCTCTGTGGCCAAGCTGGCTTCATTAGCTAAGCAAGTAGAGAATGGTCAATACACTATATAAACTTTTACAGGGTTAGGGCTCTCAGGGACTCCAAGAGGCTATAAAAAGGTCTGAGCTGACACTACTGATTGATGAAGCCAACTTTGTCAGCGCTTCCCTTTTTATACATCTACAGAGATCATGCATATCAAAATCAAAAGGGGCAGTATATTTGACTGGACAGGCTCTAAAATCTCTCACTCTACGTGGGTGGGTGATTTCTGGCAGTATGGGAGGGGGCAGCTTGTGTTTTTAAACTTGTCTGATATGTAAAAGCATCATGCGGTGCTGTCCAGCAGGAGTTATCCTCGTAGAATGTGCTATAAGACATTAGCATTTAAGTGGAAAAGCAGTTCCTTTCACATGGTTCTGCAGTGCAGTTCATTTCAACCGCAACCACTATGTGTTTTTATTGAATATTCTTATTACTATTTACCTCCTTTGCTAACCTTCCAATATTATCAATGAGGAAAAACTGCATTAAGGTCATGGGTTATGAAGCCTCAATGCCCTGACTACGCACAACAGCTATACTGTGTAGGTTCATTAAGCAAAGCTTCAAAGACATTCCTGGAATTGATCATGGAGCTGCAAGTGATGTAATGTATGCTGTCCTGTTTATTTGCAGATTGTTAATGATAAGCAAGGACAGACTTGGTGGCACCGCTCCTGAATGGAGGAGATTGTCTGCTAAGAGTCATCAACCCTAACACGACATGATAGGGAAAGGAAACATCACAAGATTAGTATATTCAACTACTATAATGACTCCAAACTTCATTATGGACATCCCGACACAAAGTGGAGGGGGAGATGTTCAATTGACGGCGTAATGACTTTCTAAATGCAAACCATTTACCTCCAAGATTTAGGTGGGGCTAACATTGATCCATTGAAGCTATATTGCTCCAAAAGGGGCGCAGATTGTAAAATGCACTTTCCAGAATCACACATACGTTTTAGTCAATTGGCAGGAGGAATGATAAACTCTTTACCTGTCGATGAATTGTCCTTGTCAGGCATTTTTAGTCAAGTCAACCCTTGCTCTCATCAATTTCTGTGCTGACCAGTTATAGGTATTGATGAAAAACAATTTTAGTTAATTAGGGGATGTGCTTATTGATGGCAGCGCACTGACCACAGATTGACAAGGAAAATGGTAGTGTGCCGGGGAGACATTTGTTCCCTTGGTTGAGGTTGTTCATCAGCACTGACTTAGGCTCATAACTTTTAAGTTACTACCACATAGTTAAGGAAGAGGCAATTGAGAGGTTAAAAATGGCCTGTTTAGCTTTTGATCCGTTATCTAAATATGACAATATTGATGCTGAAAGGCCCCGATCTTAATCTCCATGAACAACAGAAAGAGCTGACACAAAGTTAAAGAACAATCTGATTTGTTCATAAATTGATTGGCAACAAGTAGTATGAGATCACTGTCACGGTTCTGAATTCATCAAGTCATTTTGAAGCTGTATACTATTACACATTATGATAAATTAGACCTGAACTGTGACTTAAAATGTGACTGGACAATTATTTCACATCTGCACATTATAAATATCAAGATTACATCCATTTAGGTGTTTTATAAAATCACATTTAGGTCAAATCATAAGAGTTTTGTTTATAAATAGGTTTGCATTGCATTGTCTGGCCCGAAGCCCACTAAGCGCTTGCTTAATGGTTCCTATTCGCATAAAACAAGCTATGCTCATTATCACCTGTTGCTATAGAATAGAGTAAGGACTGAACAGCTGCTTTTCGAAGCTACATTGTAAGCAACACTATTAGAACAAACCGGCCTGGTGGCATGCATCACCTGTAGAGCATAATGCAGGGAATTTGTCTGCTCAACCCCATAAACAGCCGTTAGGCTTTCTCTGCAGCTACAAGCTGTGTGATCAAGATGCTAGTGGTAAATGCCTCAGATGTGGACCATGTGTCAAAAGTCTTTAACTTGCCTTACGTGCCACCACTCGCCAACATGGGAGATAAGCATCTTTCCCCTTTTTTATATTCTGAGCACCGAGGATCTTCCTGAAACCAGTTTTGCATGCTGGAAAGCAAACAACAGCAAATGGGAAACAGAAAAATCCTCAGGTTATTTGTCATCAAGTTAGCGCAATGTAAATATGTTCCTGCTATGTTCATGAGAGGCATCAGTTAGGGAGGATTTGGGGTTTGAATCAAAAACTATTTGTGTTTGCACTGTGCAGTGGGCAGGGAGGTGCCCTAATGTGGATATCTGCTGTCCATTTAGCTTCCCCCACCATCGGCATCGGCTTTGTGCTGCTTTGAGTTTACAGTCTCACGAAGTTATAAGGTTCCATTGAGTCCAACCTCAAGACTCAGTGCTTTTAAGGGGAGAGTGGTATAAAGCGGTGCATTCCTCCACCAAGGGAATCTTGGGCTAAGGGGCTAGGGTGGCTTCTCTCTAGAGGTTAAGTGGGATAAGTGTGTGGCTCATGTCAACCCCACTACCCCCAATAGTTTCTGGAAAATTTGCAATGGGGTCAGATTGGATTACTGTGTTTTGGTATTTACATGGAGACATAGGGCTTTGAAATGGAAAACCATAGGCGGAAAAGCAAGTGCCATGCAGTCTGAAAGGCTGGGTAAAAGAAACCAGCACTGATTTCCACTGATGGGATGGTTGAATACATGTCTTTTATGTCTTTCTGCCCCACAATCAGACATTTTGTTACCGAAAATGGTGATTGAGGTAAATGGATCAAGTGCAATACCAGTCTTTAAAGTAAATCCATGGTAAGTACTAGATAAATATTCAATAGGAAACAATGAGGTTTCAGGCATCATGCTCATGCTCACAGATATACCACATCATAGCTGTGACTGTAGCTTCAAGGGAGCCCTTTAAATGTAGTTAAGGAATTTTGCTGCACAGTTATGCTACATAAACAGCAGTATAACCCGGCCCAAAATGACCTTGTAAAAACTCACTGAGGTGTCAGTTCCCCTCAAGGTAAGCCAGATCTTCCTGGGTTTGTGCCTCAGGAGGTTTGTCATTTTTCCTGTTCAACCTTGTTGCAGGCCTGCTGGGATGAGTTTTCTGGGTTATTTCGGGAGTGATTCTCCAGCCACTCCCTACAGGTGCTGTGTGCAGGCCTGAGCCCATAATCCACCCTTTTCAGTGCAGATTTCGCTGCACCTCGTCCCACTAGGATTTGTTGTACTAGGCAGCTAAAGAATTAAAACAGCACAGACTTACGTAACAAGCATTTGTTTTTGTTTCTTTGTGAAGTGGTAAAACATGTGCTGTAGTTTATGAAGAGGTAAATAATGATTTCAGTCAGTTCAGAATATTTTGAGACTTCAAGGAAAACATAACTCTGAAATTCTTTCTCTGAAATACCTTCCATTTAAAATAGTAATCAGATTGTATCACACGTTAAGTTAAAAATCCAGTTTCTTTTAAAGCAAACCTAGTATTTAGTTTTGCGCTTTTAAATATAAATATGAGCAAGTTTTTATTTATGTCAAAAATAGGCTCTGCCAAAATTACACTACTTCTCTTTAACAGAAAAAAAATCAGGTTTTCAGACACTTTTTGAGGGAATTCATGCATTTTGAAATATCACGTCTCGTTTGACTCAGTCGCTGTCACAGCTCAGGCTTTAGATTTCTTTTTTTCAAGCCCACCGATAAATAAAAGCAACAGGTGTCAAATGTTTATGATGTTCGCTGAATATTTTAGGAGAGCTCGGGGCTCTTTGTGTGTGTGGAAACCTTTGCGGTCTGACACAAACGTTCCTGTAAGTTGCCGGATACTTTTTTTTTTCTCCTCCTGCTGAAACTTGACCTCCAGTTTCTGGGTGAATTAACGGTTTTGTCAGTAGCGAGAACAACAATTTGAAGTGTATGCGGCAAGCTCAAGCGGCGGCAAAGTTGAGTGCGGTCAATTGAATCTCCCACATGCTTCTCTGTGCGATGGATGGATCCCTCTATTAACTGTTGAAGCCATAATGCCTTGTAAATGTTTGCGGAAAACTCCCGTGGGTGTGGAGCCTGGAGTTGTTTTCTTCATCTGGTATTTCTTTACTAAATCAGAACAACATAAAAAATAAGAATTTTCAAATGCTCTGCCTGTATATTAATATTTAGAAATGCTTCATATTTTTTTAGGGGTAGAAAACTGTTACTGTTATTTTGCAACATTTTCAAATCATCCCTGCTATTAGCCTACTTAAATGTCTCTCTTGGACTACACTCAGAATTTGAACTGGCTCACTTAGATCATGTTCAAACTTACTACTTGTGTTTACACTGCAGACAGATTAAGCTGTCTCTTTGCTTTGTGCTCTTTAATGTAGCCACTGATGCGCTGCGTCAACAGGTTTATCTGGCTTGGTGCGCACTGATATGAGCGTGTGCTGCTTGCTTGTATGTGAACTGAAAAGCCTACTGTACTGTGTACACCAGTTAGCTTATTAGTTTTGACATAAAACTACCAGTTTGCCATCTTACAGTCTGCATTGAGCTATATCCGCCAACGTGGAATAAATAAAAAGGCTTTCTTTCTTTCTTCAGATCTATTATGAGTTTAATGTGACCCAAGTTAGACATTTTCCGAGCCACCTTTTTTTGTCTTTTCTTTTTCTTTTCACTAGCTTTTTGCCTTTGCTGCTTTTTCATGTTCAAATTGCAAGTCGTCAGAGACTTGTGACATTTGAAATATGAGACTGGCCGTATTTACGAAGTTAGACAATACACGAAAACCACATGAAAATCAAAATAAGTAGGATGCGGTTAAGAGCTGTGCTTTCATTTATTGAAGTCCCTACAGATGTTTTGCATGAAGACATTTTTTGGGGTAATGAGGGGGAGTATTTGAACGTAAGCTGAACCTGGTTGGCTTAACTTATAGGATTCTACAGTAACCTCGAATCAGCCCAGAAGAGGCTGAATCTGGGCAACTGTTGCAAAAAGTAGCCATAGGAAAATTAAATGTGACTGCATGTGGCCCGTTTGGAGTAAGTGATGAAATGATGGTCATTTGTGTTTATTGCCATCTTCAGAACTTTATTTTAGTCTATTGTAACTTTAAGTGGAACAAAAAGTCTATTTCAACAAAAAAGTGTGCAGCCGCGTGAGGTAGTTAAACTGGTTGTTTAAAATGGACAGAACTGATTTGCAAAAACCTACAGTGGATGTTGCTGACACCTGTTGATTTTACCTCTATATGAAGCCATATAAAAGGTTACAAAATAGTACTGATTATACGTTTAGATTGTATCACTCCCTCCGTCAGCCTATTTCCATTCTTTCCATTTTGTGGATCCGCGCTGAAATACAAACATTCGTCCCACTGCACACATCGAGAGGACACAAGCACCAACCAACCAATTAAAATCCGATTAGGAAACATCTTAGTTTTCCAACCGAGGGCAGTGAAAAAGTCTGTAACCTTTCCTCGCTGAGGTCATCCACCTAATAAGATCCATTGCCTATAGTGAAGCCGCAGACCTTCACAAATGCTCCTGGCGACCGACTGTGGCCCCGGAGACCTTTGGCATACATGGCAGTTTAATTGGTCACTGTATTTAAGAATAAGGTGGGATTCCAGTTAATTAGTGGAGAAGTGAATACGATTGAACATTATATGATTTGCTCCCGGCCCCTGGTTTGTTAGTGCGGATTTGGGGTGGATCAGCTTTTGTGCTCGACAAATGAGAAGTGAGTAGCGTGGTGCCGATGCACAGTGTCGTTTTGTGGACTGGCGACAGTCTCGATTCATGGGAAAAACTTAAAGGAGACCCGCGTTATCACAGGACCTCATTATCTCATGTCTGTAG
Source organism: Oplegnathus fasciatus (assembly GCA_003416845.1). Classification (NCBI taxonomy): domain Eukaryota; kingdom Metazoa; phylum Chordata; class Actinopteri; order Centrarchiformes; family Oplegnathidae; genus Oplegnathus; species Oplegnathus fasciatus. Next base: position 626,443 of record NTHP01000241.1, read on the forward strand.
CCATCTTTGGGGAACAATCCCTAATCAAGAGTGGCACAGACCTACTTTGCAGAACTTTGGTATAATGGCCCCCCTCTCTCTTGCGCGCTCACTGCAAACACACACACAAACGCACACGCACACACACAGACACACGTTGCGTGACGTGGGGTGCCGCATGACAGTGTGATCCTGGAATATCGAGATCACCTTTTGGTTTCAAAAAACCATTTACAATAAGTGCGCGCGCCAGTATTCACACACAGATATTCAACACCTCCGCCAGGTTATAGGCTACATAAAATTATTTATATAAATACACTCTTTAATTATCTCGTTCTCTAACAACTTTATTGTACTATAAGTTATATTAAAGTTCATACCTCTGGGCTTTAGATACGTGTGTGCATAAAAACCTGGTTTTAAAATGTAAGCGTCTGCTTTACTTTTGAGGAAAAGCTTGTAATATTTTTTAGAATGTCTTTAGATAAATTGCCAATAAAAATAACCTACTAATTGGTTTACTCATTATTAAACACGTGGTTTAATATTTTTTCTCAGATATTGACAAATTATATTAAATCATTTTTTATTTCCTAAACTTTAAACACTCACAAGTGCTATATATTGTCTTTTCCCAGTACATCTCAGTGAATGACAATGACAGCTACCCCGGGGGGGTGTTCTCTTTCCGCGCACAAGCTCACAAAACCAGAGAGGTGGTTCATTTACTTGGTCATAAACCATTTATTTACCTTCAGGTGAGTGTCGCGGAGAGTGCAGAGTAAAGATCGCAGGAGAGATTTACACCTGTCTCTCTGCTCAAATAGAGAAGCCTATAGCCTACAGAGATGGCCACTGGAGCCAGCTTGTCTGGGGCTCTGCTAGACAGCCCACCCCCATCTCATCCACTGTGGATTAAACAACATCATAAAAAATGACCATCAACGCGCACACTGTAAACAGATTATTCTCCTCGGCGCCTGGCGCACAAACTCCACGCTATAGGCAAGGCGCGCCCTGCAGCCATGTGGTGCAGCAGCGCGGGTGGCTCTGCTTGGTCATCCTTTTTTTTCCCCCCAGCCATTTACACACACTTCTCTGGACACTTACCGGTCATGTAAATACTGACGAGCGCTTGATGTCATGGCTGCGGCTTTGGGGAGACTCTTGGGAGGCTGCTGAGGGACATTTGTTACCAGATGACGAGTCACATTTCTCCGCAGACCTCCTTCCAGAGCCTTTGAACGTGCAACAGGACAGCTTGTTTAACCGGAAGGCTGCTACAGATATTTATTCTATTTAAGGATGTACCATAAGCTCTGGCAATTTAGAAAGCTTAATCAGAACAATACCTCACATCTAAACAAGCATAAATAAGATCTACATGACCTACATCATAAATAAACTATGCTCACATGGACTATACCAACTTCTTTTGACCCCTGATTTACCTGTTGCCGCGTTCCTTCTCATAACTGATGTGCGCTGTCCACCTACATGATTAGACTCTCTAACAAAATATATGTGTGGGTGTTTCAACATGTTGAAGTACCCTTAAAATACTCTTTTCTCCCATTTCCCTGAAGTAAGGTGCGCGCAAAGGTCTGCTCCCAAACCTCTCAACCTGGTGAAATCAATTCATCACATTGGAGCGCAAACAGTGTCATCATTAGGGCATTACTTCATGGTAATCAGCCTGGAGATCTCGATTTTTCAGTCCTGTCCTCCAGCATTCTCTACAGCGATTTTAGGCGCCATCTTACGAGGTTTTATCATCACTTGTGACACATCACCTGATGGTTGTTCACGAGCAGGTAACAGCAGTTATTCAAGGCTTGGTAGCAACAGGTTACACTTTTGTTAGACGGAGTTTATTATGCTTGTTGTTTACAGTCTCCTATAGTGGGTCAAATAGCACAATAGTTAAAATAGTCCCACTATAGTGGGATGGGAATAACTCTGAAAATACAGTGTGTGATGCCAGATAATGAGCTTTGATTCAAGTGTGAAAATAAAGAGAAACTGTGTGGAAAAATATTCAGGAGAATGAGAACTAGGCCACATCATTTTCCTATTTCAGCAGATTTTAAGGTGATGGGCTGTTTCATACCATTTCACAGATAGGGTTAAAATAGAAACTCTCCCAAAAGCTTTTCTCAGTTGCAATGATAAACACACACGTAAAAAAACACAAAAATATCCACCTCTATTTTTCTCTCCCAGGCACAGTCATTTATCTTCTTTTTCTCTCCCTCTCTCTCGCTCTCTCCCTCTCTCTCTCACACACTCATTGATACACAATTTCAATGCACACTCACAAACACTGGCACATTACTTCAGTGGTCGCTTCTTTTGGCCTGAAAACAGGCAGGTTGTCCCGTGGTCAGCCAGTGAATTTCATGCCTTTATTGGTGAGAATAATCTCCTGTTTCTGCCTGATTTCTGCAAATTAAAGTCTTAGCATGCAGGTTGTTCTTCAGCAGGTCTGCAATTACTCAAGTCATCAGGCTGTCAGCATCCACATGCTTAGCTCCTCCATGAATATCTAGAATTTTACGCAGAGTTTTCTAGTTTGTTCAGTTGTCTTGTGTTGCTAATCTGTTCGACTGCTGCGCACTGCACTCTTTTCCCCCCCGATCTCTGCTGTGAGGATGCTGACTCACTGATAGCAACATTTGTCTTTATTCTTGAAATATGGGCCAAGACACAAAATGGGTCATGGGCCCCTTTTTAGTGGCTCTTTGTGTGACAATGTGAGAGTGTTTAGATGAGCCTGGGTCACAGGGCCAGAGTGATTTTATTCAAATTAGGTCTGGAGCTTACAAAAGCCCCCATATCTCATCATAACCAGCATTATATCCCCCCCAAAAAGTTTATTTTAGATGATATCCTCTGAACATTACATAATATTGGCTTAAAAGGTGCCCTTCCATATGTAAGACAAAGGTTTCTTGTGATTTTTCATTAAATCCCAAGTAAATTCCCTGTTTAAACACACTAAATAAGCATGATTGATTATTTGCTGAGTGAGCAGGCATAGATCACAATTATTAGTCCCTTCTGGTAATGGAGCAGCTTTTAGCTTAAACACCAATATATAGACGTCTCCAGCTGTAAATTATCCTGAGAGATCCCAACTTGTATTTTGTTGTAAAATTTTTAATGAGGGTTAAATAGCTTTATCAATATAGATGCATCCTGTTGTTGCAGAATGTATTGGAAGTTAATGAATAAATTCAAACAGTCCACCCCTCATCATTTTTTTACTTCTATCACCGACTCATTCAATCATTGCGCTCAGCCTTTGACATGTGTATGTTATTCTGAGAGGGAGGGGTGGGGGGTTGGTGGTGTATGTGCAACTTGGAAATTATAAAAGGAAGCCTTCCATCTAGTGCAGCCATATGGGAATACAGAGAGGGAGGCAGCGGGAGCAAATCGAGAGCGGTGATTTCCAAAATGGCTTGGCTATTGAATGACAATAGCCAGGCCCCTCTGCCTGTCTCTTTTTCTTTCACTGCCGCAGACTACAAAAACTAACATAATAAAGCGGGCAGAGAAAATTACCAAATGTGATTTATTCTGATTTGAACAAATCATTTGTGATTTAAATCTGGCAGGAGAGATATCCATGGTAACTGAATTTCTAGTCGTCCGATTTTGTGTGACTTGTGTTGTTTTTTTGTTTTGTTGCATTTTATCATTGCCAAAAACAGGGGTTGGGGGTCCTACAGTATCAGCACATGTTTTGCAACCAGTGCTTCTTCCCTGTTGAATCCCTGACGTTCCTGTCAGTGGGTATGTATACACTGACGTTTATATATTTATTCTAGAGGATAACATTTCTGAAAATACATCATTCAAACATTTTAAAGAGGCACTGACAGGCTGAGGCAGCTTTGGGAGAGTTAAGAAATAATGAGCTGTAAAGGCACAGAACATGACATATACAGAGTTTGATAACTTAACAATTTGAATATTTAATTCTTATACATAAAATTGTAAATCTGTGTTAAATCTGATTGTTTTCACTGAATATTCAAATACTAAACAAGTGATGTACTACAGCAGATAAAAAACAGACAAAACTTTCACTATCAATATTTTTGTTATTTTCCAGAAATGGAGATTTTGTCCGTTTTTTTTTCTTTTTCTAAATTCATTGTCAGCGTGCAGCGGTTACCATGTTTTCATCATTCCTCTAATATATGGCAGAGTCGGTGAGAAGCCCTACATATTCTCTCATCCGTCAAGGAAGGGGAGATTTTTTTCAATAAATAATTCACCACTGATAGCCAGCCCTAATGCCTACATGAACAAATCTCTCAGTTACAGCCATCTTGGGAGTAAGCCAGTCCAAGAGCATACTTAATAAACAAATACAGGGCCTGACAAGCTCTGGTTTCACTGATGTCTTTCCGAGAGGAAAGTATTTGAAGACAGTCGGTGAAACACCATCCCTTCTGTGGGTGAAGGTTTAGGGGTCAGGTGTGGGTTATTGCTGCAAGAGTGAGTCGTCCCGTTGCATTGTTACTGCTGATACTCTGGATAGATTTACTGTCCATCTTACACAGGGCATAATTTAAGATTTTCTTTAGAATTATCTGACATTTATGTTCCAAAGTTTTATGACTGTTTAGTGGAAATTAAGTGACAAAGGAATAATGGAAACATAAAATATATAAATGAACAAATAATTTCACTGTGAACACAGGTATATCTCTACTGTGTGTACAAACAGGCTTTTTGAGCATGTTGACCTTTGTGTCCACTTCTAGGACCAGGGCTGAGTCGGTAGCACAGCCTTACATCGACCACATGTTCGCTTGGACTAGAAACATGATCCAGACACGATTCCCCTAACCCGGCCCTTTGGGTGAGTGTGTGTGCCTGTGCAACATCTTCTCACGGAAACATTCTTGTCATACACTACAAACAGTAACTGCCATATGTTTTGTAGCATTACAATGAATTTGTATTTTCATATAAATAATAATAGGGTCATGATTGGGTTTTTTTTTTTCTCAGTTTGTTTGGTTAAGTTGGGAGGTTTCACTTTCTGTGCATCCTAGTTGAGCCAACATGGTCCACTTTTGGTATGTTGGAATCAGATGACATTTAGTTTTGTACAAATAAGTACAAATTTCCAGTGTGATCAGGCTGTGTGTGTGTATATTTGTAAGCATGGGCAATCAGGTGTATGTGTCTGACTGGACATGGTTGTCGGCCAGTTATTTAGCCCATCTGTGTGTCTGCTGCAAGACTCCCTACATGAAATATTCAAGGTCCAGTGAAAATTGATCTGCTGATCTGAAGTCTGTTTCTCTCTCCCTCTTTCTGACCAGATCCCCGTGGAGCTGCCTCGAAGCAGGATCCTAATATCACATATCAGTTAGATGACCAAGTTCAGGGCCTGCACGACTGCTGCAGCTCAGTGCTGGAGCTCGGATCAATGGAATACTGTTGGGGATACAATGGACCACACCCACATACTGATTAGATCCTCTGATTGGATATCACATGGATGTCTTGACCACTACCATGGCTTTCATGCAAATTGATGAAGGTAATTTTAGCCCCTTAAGTGAGATTTGATTTGCGTTAAGAGCTCTTGCTACATTTCTTAATGTAAAATGGTTTTGATTAATAGTCTGGGAGTCCATGGAGAAATATTATCAAGTGCAACAGTCTAATGTATCTCTTCCACTAAATTAGTGGTGCTGCTGTTTGTCATCTGAGTTTATTGCCAGTCTTTTAGGCAAGGAATAGCTGATTTCTTCAGTATACTCTCCACTCAAAAATACACATTTATATGAGAACTATCCTTGACTTTAGCTTATTACACGCCATGAAACTCTGTCTTCAATCGCTGAATGGACATCTTACAGTAATCACTTATTAGGCTACAGATCAACTGCCACCAACACCTTCCTAATCATAGGCCTATTGGTCATTTAATCCGTGCTTTGGAACAGGGAGAAATATACCATAGAGATGCCACACACCACCACATACACTCAAAAAAACCCCACTTACAGCCAAAAACCCAAACACACACACACACACACATAGTCACATACAGAAGCCAAAATGTTATCAGCAAAAAAGCCCTGCCATACCATTGTATCCACCTACCCAGGCCGTGGTTGTTACGTGCTCCTCTAAATGTCTGCGACACTTCACCTCACCTCCTCAGAGCGGCACAGTGCTGCACCCTGACTAAATGAAAAACAATCTGAGGAAACAGGGAACAATCCTAGGCAGGCTCCAGCGGGCTGCCATAAAAAAGAGGGGCTGCCTCTCCAGCCTCTCCCTCATGCCTTCAGCTTTAACTCTATGGGCTGATGAAAGATCAATGGGACGACTGGGCAGCCGCTGTTGTGCCTGCTGTCCGCCACTGCACCAGGAAGCAAGCCAATTACAAAACACCAGAAAAAAAAGGAAGAATGGGAAAACCCTCAATCTTTTTGCGAACGTGAACTGGGTGATTACTGAAGTAGTTTTGTGTGTGTGTGTGTTTGTTGGCATGTTTTTCTGTTATCTCATATATGCTGAGTCCAGCCTGTTGCAGCCACTTATTTTCAAGAAATGTTGAATGTTTCCAGCCCGTGGATCATATTCCAAACTCATTTTAACCCCGATCTCTCCCTACATCCCCCACCTTCCCTACCTCACCCTCTTTAACACCCCTTTAACCCCCCCACCCCCACGCCTCCAGGAGCCTCACTCCAGATCTGTACCAACTAACCAGACCTCTGGATCTCCGGCAGGAGTAATGGGGGTTGGCGCTAGGGTTTGGTGCAAACACGCAGCAGCAGACAAACAAATCATGTTAAGTCTCTGCTGCCACGGCTGGCAGCACTCTCCAAGGGGAGCCGGTGCCCTGCCAGGGAGGAGGGTGCACCCATTTTCCCAGGGAGGGGGTGAGGGTGAACACGAGGGAGGGTAGCATGGAGGGGAGGCCTGGTCCTTATCGAGCCCGGATCACAGACACCTCCGCCCCTCCTGGCAGGAATGCATACAGCCCCTGTGGGAGGAGAGAGGGAGAAGAAAGGAGGAGGAGGAAACAAGCAGACATTAAGAGGGGAAGTAAAAAGGAAAAGAAAAGAGCGAGTGAGGGAAAGTGAGTGACTGAATGAAGGCGGGAGACAGACACACACACACACACAGAAAAAGACCTGCCCAGCTTAGGAGAGGGAGTGTCTCTGAACATACACACACAGACAAAAACACACCAATCACAGCACTCAACACGCTCTCACTGGATTGAGAGCGCCACTGGGAGAGCACATAGGAAAACAAACAGGGCATTAGCCCGCTTAAATACCATTCTAACCATGCAACTGTGGTTATCATTACCTTGGTTCAGTCCCAGTTTTAATGCGATATGTGTCACTGATGACAGCTGAGGAGAGATCAGAAAGCCACACACCACAGAGGTGATAAACTCGATGAAACATCAGTGTTACAACTATGGGTATTTCTTAGCTGTGTGTCTGGGTCATTAAGTTCAAACTAAAAATGAAAAAAAAAAACATGTAACTGTGAGGGATATCCCAAAAGAGTCATTTTTAATGTCTTTGTTCTTGAGTGATATTTTTATCCTCTTGTTGTTTTCCAAAATAAGCACGCCCTAATCTCAATTTGTCAACACTTCCCTTATGAGACCTTTGTGTATGTTTCAGGTAGCATGGTTGCAAATATTCCCTCTTTCCCCCAAAACAATCACAGAAAGCAGGATGCTAAAATATTGAGTGTATAAAGATCCTTAATTGTATAACATTTCCGCAGCTTCTCCTGGGATGGAAATCTTTATTTTTAAAGCCTATAGAGAGGTAATTGTGATCTTAACGTGGCATTCCTGCATGCTGGCTGCAAGCTCTTTGTGGTTGTGTGTCAGGGCATGGAGCAGATTTTGTCAGGTGGAGATTGGGGTTTAGGGGTTCATTTACAGTTCACCCAAGAGCATTCCATGCAATCTTTACATTTCCATTCACCCTCACTCTCTCCCCCCTTCCTCTCTTCACTTCTTCGCTTATCACACAGTTCTTTCTTCTCTCTTTTTCAAATGCTAATATCCGCAAAGTTATTTACGTACAGTACAGTATCTTCTGCATGCTTAGCTGAATGCCCAGGAGCAATACTGCCATGATGGATGTGAGTCACACTACAATGTACGTACTGTAACATCTGTATACTGATCCCTAATTACTCTAAAGTGTCTCTGAAATGTGCTGCTAATCAAAACACACAGCCAAACACCCAAATGCTTACAGCCAGCGTAATACCAGTGCAGCTCAGTAATCCCCTTCTTAACACTTCTGTGAGTTGAACTTTTCAGAAATCCCTCTGATATTTTATGAACCAGTCTAACAGAGAAGACAGAGTCAGACAGACAGCCATGCAGTATTTTATTTATGTCAGCCAGAAAGTCAGTTGTTAAGGCACTTAATATTAGTTAGTTTGCAAATAATGCTTACAATGCATAAACAACATGGAAATTGATCTTTAATTTGTGGCTTAATATTTACTAATTTACTTTTTTATCACCAAGAATAACTGCTTTGATAATATAGAGAGGACAGATTCTTGAGGGATACAACATTTTTCTCTTGGCTGAAGTGGAGCACTTCCCTGGCTGAGATGGCACACTTTTTGGTCAAATGGCATAATGAATTTTAAATTAGCATAATTAATGGCCATATAAATAGCATTATGATTTAATAGGCAGCCCTTTTTAAAGATATCTAAGTGAGTTAAATATTAAACTAGAAGTACCCATCATTGTAATACTCCACCAGATAAAAACGACTGTGGTAATGATACTTGAGGGCACACAGTAACCATGAAATGTATGTCTGGATCATACTAGGATAAATGAAGTGCTGTACATTATTTTTATTTATTTAATAGTAATAATAATAATAATAATAATAATAATAATAATAATTTTTGATATTAGAAGTTTTTATTGCCAAAAGAGGTTTACATTTTATTTAATGCAATTTCATTCAAATTTTGCCACAGGAATGGGAAAATGCATTTATTATACAATAGCATTAATTATTTTAAAACTCTAATTGACAGAGTTTAATAAGGTAATTACTGTAATCGTCTGGTTCAAAGTGCAGTGCTTTTTTCAACTGAAAGTATCAATGCCCAGATAAAATATCCTCAGAGCAACACCATACTGTATATTTTCTTAAAAAGTTAGCTAAAACCTAATCATAATATAAAGTTACGTGTCACATCACAAGCTACAACATTTTTGGAGCAACCTATAAAAATGTCGAAAAGTTTAATGTCTGTTAGTTTTACCATCTTAAAAAAGAAACGTGGTCTGTTGCTGAATGAATTAGCAGAAGTACCTCAACGTAACCCAACAGCAGCATTTCAGTAGAATACAATTATTTTCTTTTTCTTTTTGTTGCTGAAATGGGAAATTTTCCTGTACCAGCAATGGAGCCTCAGCCCGGCTCCATCTGTTTGTCTGACCAGAGTGGCAGCGAGGCTAACTTATTACTAGCACATGTGACCGGGTGAGTGTGTGCATGTGCCACGACCTATCACACTGCGTCCCCTTGCCTATCAGCCCCCCCCCCAGATGAATCTCTGCCTTCATTAATGCAGGCCCACGGCAAGCGCATGTCTCCACATGTTAGCATGGGATGCAAACATCTGGCTTATTCTGAATGTTGTGGGTCCCCTTTCCTCCCTTCAACCTCCTTTTGCTCTTTTCTGGTGTCCTAAAAGGGGCAACTCACATTTTGTCTTTCTAGAGGAGAGGAAGTGGTGCTGGTGTTGTTGTGGCGAGGGACTTCAAAGAGGTTGGGACGTCAGTCATGAGCAAGCAGAGGGCAGAACCTGGTCAATGGCAGCGATTTATCGTCTAATAGCCCCTTTGGGGGGACTTTAGGTCTAATTTCAGAGGTGCTGAAAGTAGGATTTTATGGAGTATGCCATGTCCTAAGGTCCTTTTGTTGCACATGTTTTTTTCATCACACAGAGGCTAATTGAAATGATAATGGGGTAGGGAATAGCTGTTTTTTCCCCTGTTTTGAATTTTGAATGGATTCTGGGAGATAAGCGCATATTGGAAAATTACCAATCGCAGCATTTGACCTCACAGAACATTGTTAAATCACATGCGTACATTCATAACTTAAACTTTATGAGTGTAAATTCATCGCTTATTCTTTATCTAACCTGGAGATGACGTCACCCGGGGATAGCCTATCACGTAACACAGCCGGCAGTAACTCCAGTTCACTTTAATATTGATGTTCCCTCCCCTTGTCTCTCCATCAGCAATATATTTAATGGTCACATTCTGTGCTTATTCAGCACAAGAAAAACGAGAGCAAGGTAAACATGCCAACTTGAGAGCACAAGACATTAGTCTTGTAGCTTGAAATAACTGGATTGCATTTAATGAGACGTATGTAAGTTGAGAGGGCAGACATTTGTTTTGTTCCTGACCGCATGTGCCGAATTAACTGACAAACAGTGAACTTCTCAGACTCTGGGACTGCATAGTGTTCCAACGGCCATCAATACAAGCTCATGATCTGCAGTCGTTGTCAGTCAGGGGGTCGTTTAGAAGAAATGCACATTTAATGGCTTGATCCATTGTGATTGGAGTGGTTAATTGATGATCTGGTTGTAAATTTCAGTCTCATGGCTGTCACTATCTCTCCTCCCCTTCTTTCATCGTTCTCTCTGTTTATCCTTCTTTGTCTCTTCACTTCTCTCAGCTCTTTGCTCCTCCTGATCTGTGACTTGTGTCTGTGTCACGCTTTGCTCCCTTGATCTGTCCCCTTTTTCCCATTGATTTAAAAGTTGAACGCATGGCGCTCTTGAAATATTCACAGTTGAAATCCATCTAATTGCCCAGTTGAAATTCATCTCATAAAATTATTCACAGTTATGCAGTGGGAACTGTTTGTGTTGGCTTCCAACCAACACCAGGCTCTGAGCATGCCAGATTTGGAGGTTGAGGGGATGCTCGGGTGCTGCTGCTGGGGCAGATGTGCCGCCTAATTGCAGATCCCACCATGCGGAAACGATTCTTCTCAACCATTTCAAAGCAACTGCAATAGGTGTCACTGCAAGGTTAAACCAACTTCAAAATGCAAGTCCTGTTTCCATTTCTGACTGCTGAATTGGTTGTGCAGTGTTGCGTTGCCTCTGAAAAGAGGAGTTGAAAAGGTATTGAAAGACGGAGATCCGCAACCCTGGACATCGCTCACATTAGCTTGCCAGTGTCTGCTGCTTTTGTAAAGTATACCTTTGACATGAAACTGAGGGGAAGAGTGTGCATTGAGAATACTGGGTTGCATTACAAATGGTGAAGTCATTTTTTGTGTGTATCTCAAACATTTCATCCAGTGATTCAGGTTGAACGATATTGTCTGAAACGTTCATTTCATCTTAGTGTAAGATCATGATGCTGTCACATACTCTCAAAAAAAGTCCCCTTGTGTTTATGGTTAACTGTAACTAATGGCAGAGAGCTGAAAACAGAGCTGATTATTTTATCTTGTGCTGATTTGGATGCTTTCTGGGAAGGTATTGATTTAGTCAATTGCAGTAGTTAATGGTGACTGTAGATGCTAATTGAAACCTGGAAAAGAAAGTATAAGGTTTCATATTCCTGTAGCATTAACGATGTCAACTAAACACCAGGAAGTTATACACTTATTAATCACTCATTGTGGCCCTTAACACAAATATTTAATGTATAAATTGCTGTGAGAGCTGTGAGGAAACTCTGAATGAATGTCGATTGAAGTGAAATAAGAGGAGTTCATCAACACATCAAAGATGTACCGTCCTGAGCCCATTATGCTTTTAACAACGCACCAACAGCAGTTTAATGCTCAAATCCAGACAAGGTGACTTCACAGAGACACTTAAGCTATAACTGGTGGACAGCTGAGTAAAGAACACAGGGCTCTTATCATTGGACAGGCATGATAGATCAAAGGCTGAAAAAAAATATAAGGTGACAGGTTCTGGTGTGTAGCAAAGCATCCGTTTCTGAATCTATTGTGACTGTCCTTTCGGGATTTCTCATTTCTGAAAGGTTTTCAAGTACTTAAAAACTTGACAAGCCTGATACTTATAGTAACTTTAAGCTTATAGAGATGAAATACTTGTCTTGTATATTGTTATTGTCCTGAAACAGAAAGCCAGCTGCGTAGTAAGTTAGTAAGGGCAACCTTTTTAGTTCCCAAAGCTATCCGTAATGAGGCCTAATGGTCCATAAGAATGTGTGTTTTCCGCTGTACATACTGGAGCAGTTGTGGCTTTATCAGCTTTTGCGCTGCTGCAGAATTTCTTGCTTACACATGGTTGTCCCGTTTGGTTTGAGCTTTGCCAAGTGTGTTTGTCTACCTATCTTGTCACGTGAACATTTATGTCACAAATATGTTGTCATGAATCATTTGGAATCATAAAAGCCAATTCATATTTTTCTGCATGTCGTGCACGGTGAGCTTGACGTCCATTTTTAGGAAGCTGAGAAAGACACAGCGGAAGACAGACAGCATGTGTATTTCTGTATGTGTAGGTGTATTTGTAGCCTACGCTTGTGTGTGTTTGTGTGTGCGAGTGTGCAGCCCTATGTCTGGCCAGCCATGGCCACATCTGTTTGTCATGTTAGCACTTAAGCGCCTGCAGGAGCCACGATACTAAGTGGAGACAGAGTCCTCTCTCCCACTCTCTCCATCCTCCCTTTCTCCTAATTACATTTGTTCATTAATCCATTTTCTGCCCACTTCTCTTTCTTGTTTATGTTCTTGCTCCAGTGGGCTTTTGCCTCCTCGGACCAGCAGACAGTGACCTTTAAGGAGATGCCAAAAGACTCTGTAAGACAATGTTACCCCTTCACCCTTTCACCATGCGCGCGCACACACACACGCACACACGCACACACGCACATACACACACACACACCCCTACCCAGTCACATCTTGGCCCCTCAGTATCCCCTCAGGCCATCTCCTTCAGAGAGGCTAATGGAGTTAGCCTAATGTCTGCACAGCGCCAGCCATAAAACTGATTTGAGGCTAAAGGCTTGGTGCCGAGACCACCACTCTGCCTACAAAAAAGAGAGATGTGAGTGAGATGTTAAAAGAGAGCGAGTGTATCTTTAGAGGAAAAGAGGTTGGGGTGGCGGTGGTGGTGGTGTGGGGCAGGCTGGCGTAACTAAGGCAACTGCAGACAATCTAATTGGTATTGACATCCTTGTCTCGGAGGAAATTTGACATCTAAGGGCAAATCATTCTATTTAGTCGCCTGAATAGTCTCCAAGGCGGGGCCTGAGGAGCACAATCACGCTGTAGCGTTGTTCTGGTCCTCATGTCTGGGCCAGCTCTGCCATGCAGCAATCGATCCTAATCTGATCGGGGGAGGGGAGGAGGATAAGCGGTATGGGGAGAAAAAAATGACAATAAAATCAAAAGCTCTGTTGAGGTAATATTTAACAAGAGTGAGTACAATTGGGCCGTGCTGGGGCGGCAGCCTGTAATGCACTTGTGCTGCTGTAGCATGGTTAATGTATAGAAAAACCCGGGAGTAATGGCTCTTCAGCCAAGGTGGCCAGGCTTCAAAGAAATCTGCTTGCTTTAGCTAAAAGACTGCCAGGCCGGGCCGCCAAAAACCTTCATTCTGTTAGAGCATCAAATATGGCCCCCGCTCAGGACACACAGACACCCTGATTTTATTATCCTCACTCCCCTGAGAAACTCATCTCATCCCTCTTTTTGTTTGTGTGACTGACCATCAATGTGAAAGAGTGAAGTGGTGCTGTCCATCAAAAGGCACACACTGCCTTTTCTTGGGTCAAAGAGGAGTAAAGGGTATCTGTGGTGTCTCTACAGTCTGACGGTAGTGACAGTGATGGTTTAGGCTATTTTTCATTAACTGGATGCGTCAGATTTACAACGCAAGTTATAGTATAGCTTTAAGAATGCTTAGTTTGTGGCAAAGAACATTTTATTTTGAGTTATCATTTATTATTTTATCTGTCCAAATCCCCAAAAGCCAAGCCTATTCGAAAATGACGTTCATGCAATAAACTTGTCAGAATTGTGTACAAGATGAAAGGATTCAAAATTCAGATTTGTCTTTATAGACGTTCTTATGGCGGCTGTTGTATGAAGTCAGTTTTCCCCAAATCCAGCCATCAAATAATGTCTAGATTCTGACTTTTGGATGCTTTTTATTAACAGTTACAAGTGTATGACTGCCAGCATGCTTTGCATGTGGAAATCCCATCTTGTGTGCGACATCAGCAAATTGTATGTGACTAAAAAAGGAAAAAGGCTCATACGTCCATTGTTTTCATCATCTCCTGATCACTCAAGTAGGTCGTATTGTGTAGTTTGCTCAAACATGTGGCTGAAACAGTCAAGAGAAAGGCTGTTAAATGTCATCCACATCAAGTTGGATTGCCCCAGAGCTCAAATGAAGGCTGGCACAGAATGTCCAGTACTGAGGATAAGTCCCCAAAATGTACAGATTTAAATAGTGGGGCTCATAAACACATGCAAAGACTGATTCTAAAGAAAAATGAATGTACTTTTATAACTCTTTCCTGAAGATCCCCAAAAATGTAAGCATGGAGGTTCATTCTTGACCATTCGCTGAAGAAGGCCATGATTGATACTGATGGAAGCTCTTGAAAAAGCTAGTAAGTGGACTTTGAGTTTAGAAAGTTTTTATCACGGATATTCCCCAAAAATGTTCTTTGATATACAGTAGAATCTCACTTTAAAGGTGAAATTAAAGGTGAATAGATACATACGTCTGAATTTCTTATTTGAACAAACACCACTGAATAAAAGTTCTTCAATCACGGCATTAGTGGATGAAGAACTTAATCATTTGACTGTAATTCAGTGATATGGCTCCTAATCAGGTGGACATTGTTAAGCAAAGTCAGTGTTATCAGGAGAATCCCTGCTGTTTTCCTCTGCGTCTCCCAGTGATGTGGCTCTGGTACACTCAGTTTGGCTCAGTTTGAAGTCTGTTTGATTTAAACACGTCATCTTGTGTGTACTCTTATACATGATCTATGTGAAGACCAAATATCTTTACACTGATTAAAAGATGGAGATGGAGAAAGACATTTTTTGTTTTATTTTTTGGTCCATACATGAACAAAGTTATCTTTGAGTTGGGCTTAAGGTTTACTGGGTTTACATTTCGCAGTAGTATTACGGTCAGGCATTAGTTTTAGGGTCAGGTTGGTGATTTAATTTAAGTTACTAGGTTAGGTTTAAGTGGTTAGCATTAGAGCTAATTTCACAGTCTGTGACTAATGAAATACAAGTTGACTGAAATTTAAATTTGGTCCACAGAATATAGAAGTTCAGTTGTGTATGTGTGTCTGTCTGTACACAAAATTATGGGACGAAGAATAAATAGTTAAGAGTGAGGTTGTGTGTACATGTAGGCTACATGTTGGTGTGCATATACACATATGTGTACATGTCTATAGGTGTGTGTGTGTGTCCTCTGTGAGACGGAGAGAGAGAGTGTCTGTGTAAGTATGTGATGAGGGTGTATTGAGCTGATGGCTGCAGATATCAGTCCCAGATACTTAAGTCATAAAAGTGTGTCTCGGAGCCCCGTGGCTGTGCAGGCCCTGGTGCCTGATGTTATCAGAGTGAAACAGTGGCCACTCTATCAGGACAGAAGAGTACAGAGACATTCCTGTATTACTGGAGCTGGTGTCGGGCCTGTAGCTGTGATTGGGGGCTGGGATGGAGGCTCAGAGCGTGCTGCGGGAGCATGGTTAGACAGTTAGGGAGTGGTGTGGGAGGTTGCCACATTACAGGACAGGTTGTTGGATTATTTAAGGCAGGGCTTTAGTGTGCTGGCTTGTCAATAGCTTAACTAGAATAACAGGACAACAAAAGAAAACTGAGAAGTCCAAATTAAATTTTGTATTTCAATATAGCCTCATAAATCTCCAGGACCTTAACAATGGCACCACATCTCACTCACTCTAATTTTCATTAATCACTGTAAGCAATTGGGGTTGGCAAATTGACACGTTCTTTCTTCAATATTTTGTTCAATTAGGCAACACCTCCAGAAGGCTTAACAGTGTTTTCCAGTGTCCCAGAAACACAATACTCTTTACCGAATCTCAACAGAACAAACACTGCACACATTGTTGTCAGCAGTAATTTTTATTCTAAGAGATGCAGTGAGGTTGACATTTCTTTAGAGAATGTTTCAGGTGCATATGCTAAATTGTGACATGTTGTAGCAGCTATTTATGTGAATTCATGTTGTACAAATCAGCTGATATTAACTTTTAGTCTTTGCAGTGCTTTGAAAAGCAACAAAAACAGGAATTGTATGCGTGCAGTGGTGGAAGACATATTCTGATTATTTACTGAAGTAAACCCACTTACTAATACCACAGAGTAAAAGTATGGTGTAAGTCTTGCATTCAACATTTTCGGAAGTAAAAATACTCATTATGCAGAGTAGCCCTTTCCAGAGTGTTTAGTTTTGGATTATAGTTACAGATGCATCAATATGTTACAGCTGGTTGAGGTGGAGCTAATTGTAACAACTTTATGTGCTGTTGGGTAGTTTAATACATAGTAAATCATCATATTTTAGAAGCTAATCATATGTTTTGTGTGTAAAATCCTAAGTAACAAAATAACGAATAATCATGGTCTTCAAATAAAGTAAAAGAAAATGTAAAAAGGGCAATATCTCTCCCTGTAATGTAATGGAGGAGACGCATGAAGTAGCATAGAAATACTCAAGGATACAATAACCTCGAATTTGTGTGTGTACTTCAGTGTCCACTTGTGTGTGTGTGTGTGTGTGTGTGTGTGTGTGTGTGTGTGTGTGTGTGTGT
>NTHP01000241.1:659153-682695 GCA_003416845.1 Oplegnathus fasciatus
GGGGGGGGTGCAGACAGACAGACAGTGCCAAGCAGAGCTGAATCAATTAAGGCACATCAAATCAAGAATTCATGCACGCTGAAAGTGACAAATATTGGCTGAGGCGGTCAAAGCTGTCAGGGCCTTGACATAGCTTACCCCCCATCATCATCATCAGGATTGTCATCATCATCTCTCTCTCTCGCTTTCTCTCTCTTTCCTACGCATCCCTTGTCTTGCTGGTGATGTGTGTGTTGCTTTCCTGATAAAGGGAACACAGACATACAAACAGATATATAAACAGATACAGCACGCGCACAAATACTGCGTCAAGTCAGCAGTGTATAGTTCTGAACAAGCCAAAAATTGAGACCTGAACCCCAAATTTGAGAGCTGAACCAGACCTAAGACTTGATGCTATATCTTTGCGTTATTTTATCCATTACTGACGATTAGCTTGCCAAGCTAATGCAACACACTTGATACACTCTGTCTAGTTGGGAATTGTGTATTTACTTATAACTCAGACACTGACAGGCATTAATGCAGACAATTGAGCGAGAAAGAGAGAAATTTCTCAGTAATGTGGGACCGTCAGGTTTGTGTCGGGTAGCAGAGCTCTATACTAAAGGTATGCAGTCTTGTTACACACACACTGTCTCACAGACTCCTGCGGACTATATATCTTGTTTTATAAGTCAAAATTCGATCTGTGTTTTGATTCAATCTGATATTCCATTTAGGATTTTTTCACTCCTGAGTTTTCATTTCATGGGTGACGCGTGTTTAAAACATATGATTTGCTAAAATGGGATTTCCTTTTTAATTTAAAATTAATTAAAATTTTGATATAAAATATTTTGGACCTCTAATTTCCATATTTATGATCATAGCTATCCAGCATGTCAAGCACTTGTCCCTCATAAAAGCTGGTTTTACAGCACCTCCACTAAAAGCCATCTTCACCCCTTGTTGGAACGCTCAGCACTGAATCAAAAAAGCATGTAAAAGGAAAATTCTGTGTAAAAGGTAGGATGCAATAAATCAGCACTCGGATCCAGGCAAACTGTTGAACTCAAAGTATCACCCATTACAACATTTGTGGGAGTTATCAACCCCTTTCTGCCCCCCAATCTCCCCTTACTCCTCCAGGTCATCCTGGTGTCATCAGCTGGCGTGAGCATATGTCTGACACCTCCGTCTGTCTGTCTTTCTGTCTGCTTCTCTCTTCCTTGCCTGTCTCTCCTTCCTGTCTGCTCTCCAACCCCCAACACTCGTGTCACTGTCCCTGTCACTTCTGTCGGCCATGGCCCACGTAAACATGTTGCGACCACTTGATATGTTTGTACGGGGATTTGGGGATGAACATTACCGTGTTTTGAGAGAGGAACATCTGGCGGGGGGAAAAGGTTACAGTATAGGGATACCACCAGAGCCAGGGCCCTGTGCAGAATTCCTTCCATCAGATAAATCAAGCCAGCAAGTCACTGCGAAACGGGAGGGGCAGGGGAGGGATGAGAGGGAGGGAAGGGACGTTAACTCAATCCTGCCTGAGAGGAATTGAGTGCTTTGTAAAAGATGGGTCTCTGTAAAATGGCCATCTCTCTTTTGGTGTGCTAGTCTCTCTCTCTCTCTCTCTCTCTCCATACTCTCTTCCTTTTAAGTTCACCAAATTGCAAACAAAAATACAAAACAAACATATTTTCTCATTTACCACTATTGGTATCTAGCCATGCAGATATGCATGCAGTTTCGGTTTTACTTGGAAAGAGTTGAGATCTGCCTCTGAAATATCTGCCTCCAACCCCGATACAATCAACACCAACGTGTCTAGAATTAGTGTCGCTTTTACTTACGTTGCTGTCGACAGTTTTCTTTGGAACTACTTTCTACTGAAGAAATAGTCCCCATGAAAACTGTTAAGTCTGTTCTGTGGATTATTCAGGCTAAAGAGGACATTGTTTCTGGAAAGAGATGTTCCTGTTGAATTTTTTCAATATAATTGTCCACTGTTGTGAGCCCAACAAACAAAATTCCATTGACCTTCACGCTGTCGAAGAGGCGAAATATCAGAGATGGGATATCTCACAACTTTTTCTTTTTTCAAGTGGTCAGCGCTGTGGATCCCATACTCATCGTTTTTGGCACATCAGAGACACTGACCACTTTGACTACTTTGGTGCCCCAATGTTTCATTGCTTATGGCCTTATAACAGCAAATAAACATTTACTGCAACACTGGAAACACCAGAAACGCCTTCAGTACAGCGTTGGCTAAATGATATATCGGATAACCCCCCGCCTTTAAATAATCAAGTCTGCTCTGAATGACACACTTGAGGATTTGGGGAAAATTGGGCCCCCCTACATTACTTTTCTGGAAGAAAGTCCATATCAATTCAAACGCTAAACTTTTTATCAGACAGCTCTTGGAAGATCGGTCTGGAGTGGTTAATGGGTAGGGCCTTGGTTTTTCTTCTCTGAATTCTTTTAATTGATGTACTTTTGATTTTCAGTTTGTTTTGTCAGTTTAAATACTCTTCACTATATTCACTATGGATTCTGGTCGGTCCATTATGTTCTGTATTCTGTTGTACTTGCTTTATTTTCTGGAAAATTGAAGCATACAATTGCTTCAATTTTGTAAATAAAAGTGTACATGGCCATTTTAAATAATATAGATAATGAGTTCATTATTCTTAAACATTTCACAACAGTCACAAATGTCCTTTCTCAGCCTGTAGGCCAATGACAAGTATGTCCACGGACTCTTCTTTTGACCGCTGATACCAACAAGCACTGGCCATCATAATATCCCTCCATCCATCTCCAACTGTCCTTCCTACCATCCCTTCTTTCCCGTCATGTCGAGGGAACAGAGAAGCGAGGCAGGGATGAGTAAAGCACATGTCAGGAGACGTAAGGGCTTCTGTGGTGGCCGACGAGATGAAGCTGTCAGAGGAAATGCTGTCAGCGCCGACACCCAAGTATCAAGGGCATCTTTGCGTCTCCTCCTCCTCTGTGCCTGTCCTCTGTTGCCTTGCTTAATTACACTGCATGTACGCTACTACTGCTATTGTCAGGGGCTTGACGTGGCTGCACTGTTGGCATGCATGGAGCCAAGTTTTGACACAGTGCCCTGGAGACTGCACTGTGTTGTTTTGATGTGCTGTTGAAGGCTTGTGTGCAGAGGCAAGTGAGCTGAGATCAAGAAAGGGGTCACGTATGCGCTTTGTGATTGAAAATAGTTAAAAATTGGTGATTTATGAGGGTGTGTGTGTACAAGAATTTAAGTCTGTGTTTGTATGTCGTAGTACGTGCACTTCCCAGCATGCTTGTGCATACAGTTGTCACATAAAGATATAGCTCCTTGGTGCTGACTCACTCCTAAATCAAGATATTCTACTCAAGTTTCAGGTTGGAAGTGTCAGTTGTACTCAGGTTTCATGGTCATGTAATGCTGTAAACGCGCAGTTCATGCTTAATACAAAATGCCTGCCCAGTATGTGTTTACACAGGCATAGTATTTTCAAATGTGTGTGTGCCTATGTACAAATCTGCACCAGCACAAGTGGTACATGAGGGCTGGCAGCGGACGCATACTTCACACCCCAGATTGACCAGGAAGTAGTTGACAGCTCTCAGTGCCCTGGCCTGCCGCTAATTTCTCCACTTCCTTCCTGCTAGCCTAGCTTAGCATCAATCACCTCTCTCCACTCACAGCGCGAGTGCAAACCAATTTCCTTAATGCTGATTGCACTGTAAACCAACTCTCCTCGCCCTGCTCTGGCTCTTGTTCCATTTTGCTCGTTCATTCTTTCTTTCCTTCCACAGCTTCCTCTTGACTTGACAAAGCAATGATTCAACTCCTAAAAGCTGTTTAGTTGGAATAGAAGATAAGAAAACGTCTCCCATAGATTCAGCTTCTATTTTTATGGTTTCCACCTCTTGCTCAGTGCATGTCAGTATCATGTAATGTTCAGCTATAGGCTATAGACTTAATCTTTTTTAAGATTTAGAAAGAAATTTACCTCCTCTTACTTGACAAGAGGGCACAGTGCCTGGTACACAATCTCTAAATCAGATTCAGATCTGAAAGATTTTTCAGAGAATTTTAATTGGCATGACATGACTTCTAAATCCATCTGTGCAGAATGCAGAGGGCTCAGTGAACAAGTGAGAGGGGATCCCTGCTTCCCGCTGAGGCATGAGAAATTCCCTACATGTTTCTCAAGTTTTGGAGTCGTCATCAAGTCAAGAGGAGGCTAGCTATTTCTCACCTTCGCTGAATCTGTACACCCGGCCCTCATCTGACAGTCAGGAACTGTGCCAGAGCATGTGTGTTTACATGTATCTCTGTATGCTCATGCTTCCTTTTAACTCCAAGGCGGAGGCAGTGAGGTCCCCACACTGAGACAGACAGGATTCCTCTCGCTATACTGTAGCAACACAAGTGATGACAAGTAAAACCAGACCACATTTTAAATGTCTCTTAATTCATTTTAATTTATTGTGTTAGCATCGTGTGGGCTGTACCCACTAAAATCATGACATGGATTTTGTCGGTGCCGCAAGTAGACAAAAGTATATCTTACCGTGAGAAGAGTTAGGCCTGAACACAGCAGCGATCATCTCTCACCTCATCAATGTCATTCCAGCCAATTATGGGATCCAGTGCCAGAATTCTCCAACACAACACCCTTTCACATTGCATGCACCCTTGGAAAAATTTCATTGCGCAAGCTAATTATCTCCTTCATGTTCTTTTGTTTATTTTATCCAACATTTTTAGTTTTTTAGTTATGGAGACGAGTGTCATGTGATAGCTTGTCAGCTGTCATTTATGATGAGATTACTGGCTCTCTTGAGGAGTATTTGTGTTTAGCAAATTGTCTACTAATTTATACAAATCATGGCATTTCAATGCAAAGTGTGACTAAAAATACAAGTGAATTTCTAGAGCATTTTTAAACAGTTTTCAAATGAAATGTAAAGAACATCTAACAAAAAACTTACTGATAAAAAATTTAAACAAAGGAAATGAAAAAGAAGATTATAAAAGGAAATATATTGCAAGTGCAATTTTAAATTAGTTGTAAGCCTCTTAAACAATGAATAAAGGCATATAAGATGACATCTTGATGGATGTTGCTCAGTTTAACCTCCGAATGAGAAAGATCTGTGAATGAAGGTTAGAAAATACAAAAACAAATTTCTCCTGTTTGGCTAAATTTCCTCAACACTCCACCATATTGGATATTGGATTCTGTATACTTTGGTTTGTCTGCTTTTGCTTCCTCTCTCTGAGTGAGCGCAATCGTGTGTGTGAAACTGTTGCAATCCAGTGGCAGGCCTCTCCCAGTGGAGAGATTGATGAAGTGCAGTGGCCCAGGGGCCAAGGGAGAAGTAGTCCCCTGCTGGGACTTCTCTCTGGCCCACTGAGCACACCACAGCCACACAGGATACATCACTCAATCTGCTGCTGGCACACACACACAGGCTCCGCACTGGACAACATAAGGGCTGGGTGGCTTGGAAGAAATCGTAGCTGCGTTTACTCTTGTCCTAATGGCTGGTACAGAGCGGTTCATGTTTCAGCCTTGCTCCAGGGCCCACCACTGACATGCTGCTACATTATGTTAGCCTGTGTTTTATTTGGCTCTGTTTGGTATAGCGTAGTGGGATAGGAAGTGAGGGGGGGTACAATTGAAGGACCAGCAGGAGGGCCACTCCAACACAAACAGTAGGAGGCTGATGCCTGGTGTGCCTTGCTGAACACAAACTGCTGTGTTATGTGCAGTCCAAGCCACAGATGGAGCAATTTTGTCACTCTGTTTGTGTGTTTTGAGTGCGTGGTGGGATTTGCAGTGTAAATGTCAACAGGTTCAGCTTCCAAAATCATCTGGGGTGTATAGTCTCCATTGTATACTGTGCCTGTGCATGTAATGTATAAGTGTTTAGGGGAGGGGGGGCGCAAATGCTGCACGGTGTTGGGTGGCATGCACGTCACATCGGGCTGATGGATGGCTCCGATTGCCGTGACCAGGATGCCCCAGCTTCCAATGCACCACTACTAGCATGAGCACTGCTTACGCAGCCACTGACACTGACTTGTCTGGGGCCGCCTGGACTGGCGACATAGTCTGAGAGATTCCCGGAGAAAGCCCCTGGTGCATACACATGCTTGCATGCTGACACACACACAAGCATGAAAAGTGGGGGTTGGGTTGCCCTGACAAATTACCCACATCCCCGGCACTCTGGTGTCTCAGCATGGGGGAAACTCGATGGCCTGGTAGGAGGTGGGTGGATAAGTGGAAGGTCAGGGAATTGAGTGGAGAGGGCACCCGAAGTCCACGCTTTCTCTACGTAAGGCATACAGGAGGAGGACCACTTGGGGCCAGGAGGCATACATTTATTTTAAGTCTCTTTATCCAATCTATCACCACAACCTGTGCTCATTGGCGCGAGGGGCACAGAGACTCAGCACAGAGCATGTGAGAGGTGTACATGTTTATGTGTGTGTGGGCATGCATGTGTGGAGCAGCGAAGGCCGGCGTTCCAGACTGCAGGGAGAGGATTAGGAGTCTGGAATGCAAGACACTCCTTGACCCCAGTGCGACCTTTGAGGCTAAATCCCTTGCCCATATCTGTCCCTCATGGGTCATGATCCAATTGGTAGCCCCTTTAGAATGCTGACCTCTTATGCACCTCATCACTCAGTCTGCTTGAGACATCTCCATTCACTGACAGTGGGGCCTAAGCTAGCCTGCTAGGATAACAACTGGAGGATTCTAGTTGTAGACCAGGTCCTCAGGGTATGAGAATAACATTTCAAAGCTGAAATTCAGAGACATTTTCGTTAATGCAAGCCTACTTAAAGAAATAAAAAAATATATCACTCTTGTTCTGCCTTTCAAGTGTCCATGTACACCTAAAACATAAATGAAGCGTTTCCCTTTTCCCTATTTTGGAGGCCTGTACGCCTTTCCATTTGCGAGCGTGTCGACCAAGAGTGACGTTAATGGAGGTGGAGAGGAACGAACACATCAGAATGGCGGGTGAGTGGCAGTGACACTGAGCAGCAGCAAAGAGCTGGGTGGCAAGCAATCAGAGAGGCTCTCTCTCTCTTTCACTTCAGTCCCACATGACATGGCTGACTAGAGAGATGAGAGACAGATGGGTGCCCCGCTTGCTACTGAGGCCCCCTGAATAAAATATCATACTTTTGATTAATTTATATTTCATCTGCATAGAGAAAAGCATTATTGTTTTTAGATGCTGTTCTGATGGCATCTATTGTTGATCCAGATTCATTCATTGAATTGTCCATTTACACTTTAGATGGTATTATTATTGAAATCAGTGATCACTGATTTAATAATTGGCTGGTACACTTAAGTTATTGCATTACAGTCACTCAATTAACACTTTTGGTACAAAGATGACAGTACATAAATGGTAACAAGTGCAGGAATTAAAAACTTGTTTTTTTTTACAATAGCATTACACTACGCACCAAAGTGCAATGGTTTTCTATAATGTTCTATTGTTCATACTTGTTGAAGTTTCCAAGGTCTTAAAGGAATAGTTTGACGTTTTCAGACAAACACTTATTCGCTTTCTTGCCAAGAATTAGATGAGGAGATAGATACCACTCCCTTATTTGTTTGCTAAATCTGACACTAAAGCTACCATTTCTTGGTCAAGCAGGTTGCCATGGAGACTACAGGAAGTCACTGCACCCAGCCATGAAATAGTCCCTCTCCTAGTTTCATAGAAAAATTGTTGTTTTTACACTGTTTTCTTTTTCTTTTTTTGGGGGGTTAAACAAACAAGATGTAATGTTTTATTACTGATATTTGAAGATGCTGGTGGGCAGATTTTGAGTTAAGCTAGCTATTTCCCTCAGTTTCCAGTCTTTATACCAAGCTAAGCTGACCGGATGCTGGTCGTGGTATATCTTCTCATATAACTCTCGCCAAGAAAGCGAATAAGCGTATTTCCCAAAGTGTCAAGCTATTGCTTTAACAATACTCAACTGCTTTACTTCTGCTTTCACCTAATTTTCTGTCGCTGTCTCTCTCTTACTCTGTCTCATTCTCGATTAATGCTATTTCTCTGCAGATAACCTGTTTTTCCTCCACTGAGTGTAATTACTATTTTAATCTTATGTTTTTCAGTAACAAATAGTAATTTTACATTAACTGCCTTTGCGGCATGATGCTGCAAATTGAGTCATGTAATAGTTCAAGGGAAATTGTAGCATTTTTCATGCGTCGCCTACTTTTTCGCTGGTCAACAAAAACAAAGACAATATTTTGTGGAGCCAAAGGAAATACTTTATTGACACAACATAATGCTCACATTATGGTCACCCGCAGATGGTTGCGTTGGCTCCACATTAGGTAATTCAGAAGAAGGAAGATGACTAGAATTTACTGCTAATGTTAGGGTTATCTGGAGTTAAATGAACATAAAATTTAATTAGAATGGGTGTAGAAGAAGGAGAGAATAGAGATTTAGGAGGGGAGGAGAGAGTCACACGGTCAATGGTTACATTAGGCACCTGTTACGAAGTTGTGGCAGCAGTGGTGGAAGTAGGGAGGGGGTAAAGGAAAAAAAGTGGTGGTAGAAGCTGGTCAATAGCCAATAACTTTGTGTGATATTTTAGCATACACATTCAATTCATAACTTTTACCAGAGTAATGTCTTTATGCGGTCAAAAAGACACATTTTGCTACCAAGACAGCAACTATATTAGTGTGTAGGCTTGTGGAGAAATTGTTGATCCAATATTGTACTAAATTATTAATAATTAAGGTATTGAAGAACAATCAGGAAAGCTAGAATTAGACTTGTCCTTTCGCTCTGTGCTTTCTTGGCTCTATAAAACTGTGTCAGTGTGAGCATGTTTGTGTAAATGAACACACATGATTGCGTTGTCTCCAGTGTAAGGCTGCCTCTCTGTGCATCTGTCTCACAGGAGCAAAGAAGCAGCTGTGAGGAGCCTGGAAGGTCCCCCAACTCTGCCCCTCACCTGTGTCACATCTGCCTGCCAGTGCCATCAAGGTGCGTCAATCTTCCACCCTGGCATCTCTTTACCTGTGGCACTACGCTTCACCTTGCTGGCTAGCACGCTTCGACCCTCCCCCCACCCCTCCCACCTCTTGTTCCTCAAGGCATCTGTCACTCACCTGTCATTTCTCTCATCAACTCCTGGCTTCCTCCTACCTTCTTGCGCCGTCCTCGGCAAAGGCGGGAAGGGAACCATCGGAGCGAAAATGGTGACCACTTTGTCCCAGTTCCAGGTTTAGCTGCTGGATGACACATCAGGGAAGTGTTGACTGACTGAAGCATGACACTAAAACAGGGTTCTCTATGGAGGAGCTGGAGTTCGGAGAATTTACGAGTTAAACATTTGACACACATTTTCCATCTGTAACAGAAATGTATAGGTTTGTTTGATTATATCTAGTATGACGGAATACTAAAGATAAAGCAATATAAAGTCTACACGGATGTTGTACACGGATCCTGAATTGAGATCAGCTGCCACCATGTCTTGGGTGCAAATTTATTCAAGTTATAGTAAGTATAGTAACTCCTACAACAGTGTTACCAAGACATATACCAATATATATATTGTATTTGTCAAACTGTGATTCTATTTCTGTTACACAATAGATAATTTGCTAATATGAAAAAAGTGTTAAAGATGATGATAATGATGAAGTCTGTGAGATGTGGTTGAAGACCCCAGAAAAAGCTAGACCCTGAGTTAAGATCTTTTTTCAAACTACTATTTCCTGTTGTTGTTTCATTGTCATATTAAATGAAAATAAGAACAAAAGATACATTTTTTTCTACCACAAATCAGATTACAACAAAAATAAATATAATAATATAATAATATATATAAAAAAAATAATAAACTTTAGAAACAATTTTCAGATTTTCCTCATATGAAATGTTAGCCAACAGTTACAGTATGTTTAATCACATTGATTAAGGACTAACAAAAGCTTTTTTTATGATTAAAAAGAAAGAAAATCTGCTAAAAAAAAACCGTCTCTCACAGTAAAAAAATCTTTGTGTCAGATGGAAACAGAATCCGGACCATCAGTGTTAAAGATGACGTGTCATTCATCACTCCCCCTGTTTCCAGTTATGTCTCTTCCACATAATCCTTTCACGGTGAGAAAACATATTTCTGTCTCTTTCTCCTGAGCACAAAGCAGGGTATCATATTCAGTTTGGTAATTTCCCGCAATTTCAAGAGACCAAGCAACACACACAGGTACTCACACACATTTATTCCTCATACCCCTGGCAGCTGTAAACAAGCAACCTTAGTTTTCTGAAATGTGTTGGTGGCCTGAGGTTCTATGTCTTTCCACACTGAGGAAAATGATCAAAGCAACGCTACTCCTCAAGGGTTAAAAACATCACCGGCAACAAATTTTCCTTCACTAAACCTACCACACAACTAAAAACTATTGACAGCCTTGCTCAAATTCCAGTCCTGCACTGTGTATGGAAAGACCCCACAGGTTAATCCATGATTGAGAGGCTTTAGTGAAGACTAACATGTCTTGAGGCAAAGAGAAGGAGGGGATGGTTACCTCCTAACATAGTTTGTTTTTCCTTTGGAAAAAGTGTCGGAGTCTCCTCAGCACGGCAAGTCTCACAAGCTGGGGAGAGGCTATTTCAGCTATCGGTGGCTTCCACAGACCTATCGTGAGTACTGTCTGAAATATTGCACAAATAATGATCAAAGCAGCTCCCTGCTCTGGCTGGGCCCAGACAGTAAATCCAGCCTGGTGAGGGCCAGACAGTGATTTTGTTTCACATTTCCGCCCAAGACACAGGCACATGCAAGGAAGAAGAGAATAAAATAGATCAAAAAAAGAGCCCTTGGCTGTGGCCCAAACTCCGGCCATATCAGTTAGGCTTTGCTGCCACGTGGCATATGGTACAAGACAAACTGTCAGCCTTTTTCCCTCCTGTCTGTGCTTGCTTAGAGATGACAGGAGCAAGAGCACGTTTGTGTCCCGGCAGCAGGCATCAGGCAGGCTTAGCGGTGATTTGGGGGGAAAAGGGGTGAAAGGCAGAGCATCTTGCTGTGGCGAGCAGTGATGCGTCTGCATCGCTGGATCGTGGGGGGCTACACAGTAGCTGCGGGGGACAGCGCAGTGGCTGCGATTGTGAGGAAACTGCAAATTGATCAAATTGTGGAGGCAAGACTTTAGGCCTATTATCTGGGTCATGTCAATGTCTCTCTGGTCTCCAGTTGGTCACAGGGGCAAGTAGACTGTGTGTATCTTTGTGTGTAAAGAGTCTTGGCTTTGAGAGCCAAAATTGAATTTTTGTACGTGTGTGTGTCTAGTCAAACCTTCATGCACATGTTGTTTACACCATGCCTCTGCAACAAATAGATCTAACAAACACCAAACACAAACAGTCTACATTAGCACCAGTGTGATACTTCCCAACACTTTGTGGTGAAGTTGAATGTGAGGTCAAATCCTGCAGATCACCAATCTTAAGAGATTGCAAATCCTTATTTATCTATTTCTGTGAGTTTTTAAGAATATTTTTCAAGTTTCCATTGCCGAATACAGAAACTATTCAGGAGACAAGTGAAGTTGCCATTCCCATATATGCAATCCGACATCTACGAGTCACATTGTTCCCCTATCAGCAGTGATCACAGCGGCAGCCCTCTATCAGAGTTGACTTCAGCAGAGCATATCGTGGCTATTAGCCTAGCATGGTGCGTGATCTCCGTCTTGTCTTGTTGCTGAGGGTGCTGTCCTGTGCAGTGTGGGGACACATGCATGAGGGAGGGCGTCGTCGTCACTTGTCACCACGCTTCTGTCATAGTCCCCGGAGTTTCGATGGCTCCCTCCGGTCCCTTGTCACTCCGCCTGGCTGGAAACAGCTGGTTACCATGGAGGGATGTATGGTACATGCTGGTATGAAGTCCAGTACTGGGAACAGCTTATGCATAATACCAGTTTATTTAATATCCCTTTTCAAATTATTATTATTATTATTATTGTTATTATTTAGAATAATATATGTATGTATATTTTTCTTTTCGGCGGTATGTTCAGACCAGCTAATGTCAAACAGGTTTGACGAAAACAGCTTCAGACTCCAGCGACCAAACAGCCCAATTCCTTGTAAATCAGCAGTGCTGATATTAGCTGTTGAAGGCTAAATGGCCATTATGGATCCTCAACACTCTGACACGTTGTGACCTGCCTCCTCTGGTGAGGTATGTGGCGCTGTGTGTGGGAAACCCATACACACATATACATGCCTGGCCGCCCACTGCTCTGTGTGTGGGCCATGTTTGCCACCACTTAGTGACAGGTCAGACTCCCATGGTGTGATCAAACAGCAGCCACAACTCTCTAGAGTTCCCACAACACTCCGCCTGGTGGAGAGTGGACAATAAAAACAAGAGTGGTGGGCTTTCATCACAGGCTTTACCAAAGCCTGGCCTGTTCTTGCTCACTCATTTGGCCTAACTTTATAAAGGTCAACTCAGAAATGTAAACTAAATCTGGCTGTGTTCTGGGAGTGGCTCCAAACAGTACATACAGTAGACACTGTACCTGTTTTATACTGCATTAATAATAAATTCTGGCCATCATTTCTATTGTTTCTTTTCTTCACCAATATGATTACTGAGATATGAGTCCAACTGGTCAAGAAACACAAGCGGTCAAATGATCATGCAGAATGTAAACAAGCCAACAATTTAGCCAGATTATCTACACCACGTAAACAAAATGAGGACGCCCAAAATAGCATTTTTAATAACTCCTTGCACAGAAAAACTATGTACACACAACCATGTTAAGTACTGTAGGTCAAAGGTGATCTAGAGGGTCAGTCTGTAAACTGTGATGAATGTTTATAACAGATAGTTTGGGTAATAATTTCTTTTAGATCATGATTTAGGCTTTTTTAGCAGTCAGTGTAGAGAGACAGAAAATGTAGGGAGAGAGAGCAGTAAAACATGCATACCTCGGTGACCTAGGTAATAATTTAAATGCTCACAATTGTTTTCTTCTTCCAAATATGTTTGTTAAAACTGTCTGATCTGACTTCTCGTGTTTCTTGCTTCATCAGACTTATTTTTAGTGATTTTTCCAGATCTCAGCAATTAACTTGTGAGTACAGTGTTATTATTACTAATAGGAATGATGGCCAAAACTATGAAATAAGATCCTCAGATTTTCCTTTAATCAGCTCTCCTGCTGCATTCTCTCTGATACAAATCTTCTTAGGAGCCAGGTACTTGGATCATGACGACAATACTTTGTTGTATGTCTACCACTCAGGTGCAGGGGGAAGATTTATTCTGACTCGTGCAAACAGTGGTGATTAGCTCTATAAAACTTCAGGCTAAACAGGCTGACGGCCAGTCAGCCAAGAGGTATTGTAGTAAGGAGGGGGCCCTATCTGTAGCGCTATCAGCCCCAGCCCCTGTCCTCCACTAATGGAATTGTCCTCCACCCCAGGCTGTGTATTACCATAGATCTGTGGGATAGTCTCACTCCAGTAGGAGAGCCCAGTGATTTAATAAAGGGCCCCTTTCTGACTCACTTACAACACAACAACATCAAGGGGGGCAAGTTCAGACATATAGCAAATAAATAAACAGAGGCTTCCATTGGAAATGGGATGTGCAACTCAATCAGTCTGTGTGTGTGTGTCTGTCTATGACCAGGCTGATTATTCAAATGAGCTGTACCTTTTTAGTCTACGGAAGAGACCAAAAATGACAAGTAGTTCACTGTATATGAGCCTTGTCAGTCCTCAATCTACACCGAATGTTCTCTTTTATTAGTAGCAACGTGCCTGTTATATTATGATGCATTTTCAAATTCTGTTTTAGTTTCAGTTGTTGTTCCAAAGCAAGATTGCATTGTGAATTTTCTTCCTCGTTGCACTGAATAAGAAATATATGAAAAAATCTGAAAAATCAGAGAGATTTGTGAACAGTTAAACTTTGAAATTTAAAAAGGGGGGAAAATAAATTAAAAAAAACAATTTCTCATGTATAAGCACTATATAAACATACAGTGTGTTATAAGCCATTTATTAAATGTTTAATATTGTTATATAAATGGGGTTAAA
The DNA here is from genome assembly GCA_003416845.1 of Oplegnathus fasciatus. Taxonomy (NCBI): domain Eukaryota; kingdom Metazoa; phylum Chordata; class Actinopteri; order Centrarchiformes; family Oplegnathidae; genus Oplegnathus; species Oplegnathus fasciatus. The sequence goes on from NTHP01000241.1 coordinate 673,290, forward strand.
ATAAAGTGTTACAGACATCTTCATATCTATGTGTGATCTGATGTTATGTAGTATTATCTGTATTATCTACTGTGTATCTGTGCCTACGACTTCTATAAATACATCCCTGGTGTATAGAAACACTTTCTTCTTTTCTGACTTTGTGCTCAGCTGGCTGACTGCCAAGGGTGAGTGACAACTAACAAAACAATAGGCTACAGACAATGACATAATGCAATTTAATCCTTTCCACTTGGAATCGATTGTTACACCTTGGGGTGCAACACTTTAAGATTATGTTGCTTTATCCAGGAGTTTAATATATTATTTTTGAAGAAGCAGCAAATTTTGGCTCATTCTCTCATTGACTCCAACAAAGCAGAAACCACAATCTGGCTGTCAGCAGAATTTGGACTGCGTTTGGACCAGCTTTATTACATCAGTGGTGTGAAAGGTATGGATTGTCTTAGAGTTTAGAATCAATTACTTTTTTCTGTCTACATTTGCCCTAAGTCTTTATTCACATTGCCCAGCAGAATTATATACAAATAGTAAGAATTAATCTATTTATTTAATCCCCATGTTGTTCAAAAATTCCACTCACTCCAAGTTATAAGAACAGTATCATATTAAGTTACGGTGGCTCCTCAGTAAACGCTAATTCTGCCCATATAACTGGAGCTTATATAGAGGCATACCAGTGCAGTATCTGTGTGGGCTGGGCTGGCGGGCAGCCGATGGGCCTCTGGCTCCATGTTACGAGATCCTGGACCAACGGTGCCATTACCTCCACACACACCTAATGAAGTTATAGCATGGCTGGGGCTATAGGGCAACGACTCCCTGTAGATTGCTGGGTCTGGGCCTGCCATGGCCCACACACACAGAAACACATGCACACATAAGTATATAAAAATACACCCATAGACACACACACACATGCTCAGTGGATAGTTATGGTGCGTGCAGCCCCAAACTACTGCACGGTGGATGAGGAAAGCACCACTCATTCCTCAAGCAGCCCCCCCTTTTCTCCTTCCCTTCTTCCCTAAATTGGAGAGGTGGGGTAGAATGATGTCTTATCTGCTGTCTAGTGGGTGGCTAGGTATAGTCTCACTGTCTCTGTGTCATGGTAAACACACACTAAGTCCTCTTGACCACCCTGGAGCACTCGTTGGTTAACTCTTAAAAAGCCCAGGCAACACAATTATCTTTTATGACCTGCCAGAAAACACTGGCTGTGGGGAGGCTATGGAGGTCCACATTCGGAGGAGGGACACGAGTTGTCACCTGAGTCCCTCTGTCCTGCTGGAACAGGACCAGCAAATTTAAAGTGAGGTCTTAACCTTATACTTTGACACCATTGTGTTTCTCTAGTGTCTTTCAATCAGTCTTTTTATCTTTCTGTCTCCCCCTTTTCAGCATTTGAGTTTGATTAATATTTAATTTATTGTTTCATGCACCAAATCTTAAAGCTAGCCCACCAGCAGTGACTCTGTAGTACATAAAAGAGAGGAGTTATCCCTCTCTTTCATTCTATGTTGTACACCTGTACCCATTTTCAAATTTGATTTTAAAATGTAAAATGTTAGATCTAATAGGATTTGCATGCAGGTTCTGGATCTGTTGGGATCAGTAGTGTTTTCATCCAAATGTGATGCGAGATTCCAAAAAGTTCCAATTATTCTCAGGAGAGGGTGATTGGTGTCCAAACACACTATGTGGTGTTTTTGTCACATGCCCTTTTATGTGCTTTATTTTATGGTCTTTCCGTGGGTTTGGAGGTATGGGACACTAATATGCAGATACTGTATAGTATATTGTGGATATATATATATATATATATTCACAATATACTATACATATATACATATATCTTGTCTCCAGCAAGATGCAAACTGAGTATGTTGCGGTTCACGGACAGTGCCTTATATAGGCCACAAGGGCGCTCAACATTATTTGAAAAACTGTCAGCCATCAGCCTTTATTGATCCCTTAAAAACCTTTTTGTAAATTCAGCTTTTTTGTCAGACTTTCCATTCATATTTTCACGCATTTTTATACATAAGGGGTTGGAAACACAAAGTATTCAGATATTCATCAAGTCCACATGCACCTTTTAAGATGTAATTACAGTACATTCTGATTTTGGTCCTGCTTTACTTTGTCTTTTTTTTTTTACTAACTTAATTTGCTCTAATTGGTGTTAGGAAAGTAGAGCTGAGTCTGATTATGTTTAATTGAATACAAATGTGTCTCAGTAACAATTCTTGATGTCTGCATCATTTCTTATCCATCAGCCATCTTACAGAAATGGCTACTACAGTACATTAAGCCAAATGAGGGATGGTGACAGCCAGTCCCTGGGATCTGTTGTATGTTCTTTCATTGCCCTGTGTAGAGGCTGTTGTCTCTGCTGTTAGGGCGTACTGAGGGTCAGCACTATAAATCAGTACACTGGGGTTGGTCATTATATACAACCTTTACCTCCCCTAACTGGTGTAGAGGCAGGAGCAGGAGGGAACCTACAAGAATGTCAGCTATCAATTCCTGAGGCCCTCCCTCCTGCTCATCTCATTAAAGGGCAGATAGATGGACCTGCTGGCTCCAGCACGTCCATCAGAAAAGGACCATCAGGAAACTACACAGACTACAGGAAGTTGGGTTAGTTGAACAACCCACTGTACTGACAAGATAAGATGAAGATTTGGATTTGTGACTTGATGGTGGTGACTTTTTCATATTCAATCTTTCATTCTTTGGTGATTTCACAGCATTTTTACACATCTTTTTATTCTTTCTTTTTTCATGCAATCCAACCTGCTCACATTGGCCACCACTATTCTTTAATCACTTTCCTCTCTTCCACCCCTCCTCACTATTTCCTCCTTTTCACTCCCATATGGTTCATATGTTCATTATGCTTACTGCCTCTTAGTGCCTTGACCTCTGTGATTCGTTGTAGGATTGAACTCAGGTCTCCCCTGATTAACAGCAGCCTTGATAGCTCGTGACAACCCCAAGCTGAGGCTGCGGAGTTTCCAGTGATGGAAAGTGAGAAAGTACATTTACTCAAGTACTGTACTTAAGTACAATTTTGATGTACTTATACTTCCATTTTTTGCTATTTTATACTTCTACTACACTACGTTTCGAAGGGAAATATTGTACTTTTCACTCCTCTACATTTATTTGACAGCTATAGTTACGAGTTCCATTTCAGATTTTACATCATTAAATATACATATAATAAACTTATGAAATTCAATACATTGTTAAAGATTAAATGAATGAATGAATCTAGTTGGGGCTCTTTGTCACGTTTCAGATGTCTGAGTTTGTTCCACCAAAGACTCATGTCCCCTCTAAACTTCTCACATGGTTTCATTTAAAGAACTGTTTGAGGCCCAAAGAGGTAAAATTATTAAATATTCCACAGAACACAAATATCACAGAAAAGTCCAAAAAAGTAATATAAATTTGTGTGCCAGAACTTTATTTCTTATTTTTTCCTCCCCCAGTAATCACCTCACAATCTCTCAGATTTAGTGACCCTTTGGAGGGGCCCAACAGTAACAGTAAAATGCTGCTTAAACATGATTGATCAGTATTAATAATCTAATAATGTCACATATAATAGGACTTGTTGTACTTTTTTTATACTCAGGCAGGAATTCTGATTAGGACTGTGTTCATAATTTCATTGAGGAAGATTCAAATTAAGCAGAACTTGTACCTGTGCATGAATTGTTGCCATTTTAGCATTTCATGTAACATTGTCATTATTTGTATAAAAGATGGGAGAATTGAATGTGTTTACTCTCAAATAATTGTTGTTGCACAACAACAGACATCAACTTCACCTTCTCCTTTTTTGTGAATGATGTTGCTTTGGTATGCTAATTAGTTAATGCATCTGAGGTTGATAAAAAAATAAGATTTTTCTCAAAATTATTTTCTTGACATTGATTTCTGTGGATTCCACACTGAGATCTTCACTAAACATTTGGAGTATTACAACTAAGGATACTATATATAATGTTTTCACTCAGTTTTCTTAAGGGCCCAGTAAAGAGCAAACATAATCTAACCTGTCCACAATGTTCAGAGGTTACTGAATGTATGTTTTCCACTTCATCACTATAATATATGGAACACCTCTGATTGAAGCCTCCTCAAATGTTTAACTATTTACTCAAATTTCAGTGTTTGTGTTAATGTATGACAATGCAGCTCTAAACCCACAATTGCTACTCTCTTATAGTACACTATTGTGTTTATCATGGTCATGATCAGTGAATGCTTCTCTGACCTTTGTTTTTTTGTCTACTGGCAACAATCTTTCCAGATAATATCCCTGATATCAGGAAAGCTGGGGCCTTTACTGAAGGACCCTCATTGTAGTGATGTGTGCATATGGAGGCCGTACGACCGCAGGGGAAGAGCTGGGTGCCTGTGTTGGTGTATCATATGGGACAGGCGGTGTCACACCAGGGCCTTAACAGGCCTACTGATCGTCCCTGTAGAGAATAAGGATAAGGGGAAGGTCTGACTCCGACGTGTCCCCAGGCCCTGAGTACAACTGGGGAGCCTGCCTGCAGAAGCTGGTGTGCCTGTTTACCATCTTACCAGGGGTCCCCACAGTCGGCGGCAGCGCCTCATCTGCACGGACTAGAAATGTCTTGTGAGAACGGGCAAACACGCTGTGAAGACAAGAATATGGAAGCTGACAGAAATAAACGTGGGTTGGGGGAGAGGCGAGAGGCAGAGAGGGAAAGGGAGATGCAGCGAGCGACGGGGGTCCCGAAGTGCTGAAGAGATTGTGCTGGCATGGTGGCCAGAGGCCTTTCAGCTGAGTGGGCACCACTACCTCTCCTCTCTCTCTCTCTCTCTCTCTCTCTCTCTCTCTCTGAGGAGCTGCATGCTGGTGCTCAGATGCTGGGAAGTGTGTTTGACACACACATACACACATACGCACAGTCAGACACCGCTGTGGCCTCGCCGCCACCGTGTTTATCTCCCGTTGTGTGTGCCAGTGTCTGTGTGTGCGTGTGTTTGCGTGGTTTGTGCAGTTTAAGTCACAGGCACCCATTTATGTATTTAGTGGTGCTTGCTTGTGTGTATATTCATTGTTTATTATGTTACCCCAGATCAGTCCTCATGTCGTGGGACTACAGCATCACTTAACTGATGAGATTTCCTACAGTGCCAGTGGGCAAACTGCGCATGACACATGACAGACATGATATATGTGTGTGTTGGTAAAGCTAGATATGGACTGTATGTTGGCAGAAACTAAATACAGTAGCACAGAGAAAGACAACATAACAAACACATCCACCGTTTGTCTACAATACATCTTTCAACATGCTTGAGTATGTAGGATACTTTTTGTCTAATTATTTCAAACATTAAAAATGGATTGCTGAATGAATGTGTAAAGTTAAAGACTATGTGTTAGAGGAGATCAGCCTTAATTTGCAGCATTGTGAGATGTTTTCAATTATAGGTGGAAATGGAAGTGCTTCAAGCCAAAGAAATGTCAACACATCCCGGATTAACTAGTTTCTTTTCCCCACTGGGAAATCCATTCCAGTAGCATGGCTCATTCTGGAGGTAAGAAGTTCGGTCTACGTCTCGACAATTCTCTATCTTTTTTTCTCTCTTTTGTTTTCTTTACTCTTGCTCTTTAACTCATTCCCCATCCCTTTTCAATCGCTATCTTCATCCACTCATTCTATCTCCAAAAAACAGCCCTAGCCAAACCTTAAAATGTAAAAAAAAAGAAAAAGAAAAAGTGTCTTACAGAGAAAAGGGGGAAAAAAGAGAGAAGTGCGAGATGAGTGTCGAGTGAAGAAGGGGAGTGGCATTTAGGTGAAAGTGACATGTCAGACAGTGATATAGATGGTGATATAGATAGTGATGGGGGCAGAGTGCTGAGAAGTTCAGGACCTAATGATAACTAACAAATGCATATTCTTTGCCTCTTTCCCTATTTCTTTCCTATTTTTACTCCTCTTTGTCACTTAATACTAATATTCAACTCATTTTCTCTCTCTGTCTCTTCGTACCTCGCACTCTCGTTTCTTCCTCTTGCCTCCCTACCGATCCTTATTTTCCTACTTCTCACCCTGATTTTGGGGGGATAGCAGGGCAGAGGTTTGGGGCTGGGGTTAGGGAGAGCGTAGCGGCGATGCAGTAAAGCGATTCTGATTTGTGCCCACAGCCATCAGCGTCACTCTGCTTGGCTTGTCAGTCTGTAGGAGCATCAAAGCGCGCTGTCTGGGACTGCTGTCACTAACAGTAATAGATATCATTTCAAAACCATCGGTCCTGGCCATTGTGTCTGGCTGAAGCCAGTGGCTGGGGCCCACCTTGGCCACGGTTGGATGGGCCTACTCCGTGTGCAGCACACAGGGGCCCCGGCGCCGGGCTTAACTGTTGGGGTCACGGTCTGATATGTAGACATTCATGGATGGTTAACTCGGTAAATGTGTTGATATGGCCAGAGAGCTGGAGTGAGTGGATGGTTGAGAATATGGTCAGGCATAAGTACTGTCATGTGAGGTGAGTTTACATGTGTAGAAAAGATTTAGGAAATTTTGGCATAACTGCACTGACGTCTGATATGGTCCATGTCTGGTTTGGTTGGGTCACTGTTTCACATGGAGGTGTCATTGATGCACACACACACTCACACATACACACACACACACAGGGTCACACTGTCCTCCTACACCAATCAGAGCCTCTGTACAGCCACTAATGGCCATTAACTACCCAGCCGGTGGTGCAAAGAATCTGACATCACAAATGTCACTCTGCATTAGGCCCACATTATGTCAAGACTCCCTCCAAGATAGCTAGGCTCTCTGGCGCTGTGTGTGTGTGTGTGCACGTGTGTGAGCTTTTGTGCATCTGGATTTTTGAACGCGCGTGTTTGGTCACATGCTTGTGTGGCATTGAGGATGTATATGTGTGCAAGTAGCCAGTGCCTTTGTGCATCTGTGCCTGTACATTTTGTAACTATGTATGTATGTATGTATGTATGTATGTATGTATGTATGTATGTGTCTTTGTGTCATATGTCATCATACCTGTGCACCCGTTCACTCTCATCTGGTCTTTCTCATTCACTGCATTGTTTTGCCAAGCACAGCTATCTAGTGAAAGCAACTGTCATTCATACTTTATATATATTCCATACAGCAGACACACAGATCTAACCCTTTGACAAGACTGTTGTGGCAGTTTATGTTACCAGCCTTGATGGACCACTGTTTATAAAAGTGAAGCATCTACATAATCAGCATCATTTGCTCAATGCATTGACAATGGCTACTATAGACTACCAGCAGAACTAGGGCATCCCAACAGCACATGACACAGTCTGCTGACAGAATTGCCAAGTGACAATATGCCACGAGCAAATAATAAGGTCATTTATTAGTGGGGCACTTATGTTTTGATAAACATTGTAGGATGCAGGAATATCCAGTGTCACCCTGTGCTAGTTCACGCATATACTCCAACCGTGTCTAGTTGAAGTCCCATTCGTATACTACAGAATTATTTTGCCAAATACACTTTGAAGGAAAAACATTTGCAACCTGGATTGTGTTCATTAGCATCAAGTCCAAGAACTGCACAGAAGCTGGCAGATGATGGACGCACAAAATGCAAGATTTGACACCTGCTTCAGTTGTTATGACTGGACGTTGTAGGAGAAAAATCATAAATCGATTGTCGGTGAACATTTAACAGAAATGTTTAGTATTAACATTTTGCGACTTTGCAAATACATTCACTAAAAAAAATCCCTCATTATGTTGATAAAAAACATAATCTGAGTGGCATTGTGTTTTTATCAAAACATATTTGCTTTTGCAAATTACTACAACATTTGTAGGAGACAGGGTTGGCATGGACATATATATGCGTGATCGTAGTAAAATTTTTGAAGAGCAGTCCATGTCAGCAGCATCTAAACATGGGTGAGCAGATCCAATGAGATGCAAATATGTGGTGGATCTACTTACGTGTGCTGATGCGGCTGTCGGTCAGATTTCCATCGGAATATGAGGTTGTTTTAATAGACATACAGATAACATGTGATGTGTATTATACATTATATTACAGTACGTCATCCCATTTGATAATTGCTATTCTCAGTGTTTTCCAAATTAATAAACCTCAGGTTGTTCAGTTTATCGTTTATCTATTTAGATACCAATCTGTCTTCTGTCTTTAATTATTTTATTGTACTATTCACAACTACTGGGACAGGAAGAGTCATCAGCTTTGGCCCAAATTTTTAAGATAATGCCCAATTTAGAATTTCTTTTAGGGATCCTAGAATCTGGAGCTCGATTCCAAGTAATTTTGTAAACTTATCCCCAGCGGTTTTCAAAATTCTTCATTGTCAACTCTTTCTACCTTTCTGTTTATAACGTAGATAGATTGTGGATTCTGGTTTGCACAGATTAGCGAATGAACGTTGGTTGTAGTTCATTTGCTCCTGAAATATGATGTTGTTGTAATGGTGAAATTTGATATTCTTCTATGGGAGCCACACGATAAGACTTTTAGCTTTTTAGTTCAGCCTGCACATCTTTTGTGTATGAATATCTCCTTGTGTTTTAACTTGTTATAATTTTTTACCTGACTTTATATGTTTTATCTTCTACTTGATATTGTGGCAGTAAAATAAACAAAAATGATCTTTGAACATTAGAGCAGGGTAGATGAGATACAACTCATGTTGAGTATGTGTGCGGAAACATGGATGAATTAAAAAAAAAAAAGTGAATAAACATCAGACTATTTAGCTTCACCTAGATCCAAGTTGAGGTCTTTGGCATTACACGAGGAATAAGTGTTTCATTGTGGTCCTTGGAGAGAGATGTGTAAATGAGGTCAGGTGAAGGAGAGAAGGAAAATGAAAGGGAGAGACAGACAGAGAAATGGATGGATGGGCGAGAGAGAGATAGCGAGAGAGAATAGAGATCAACAGTAAGTTGACAGAAAGTGCTTACGACGCACTGCCACTTTGCCTCAGCTCCCCCCGTCCCTCCCCACTGCCCTCCTCCCCCTCCCCTCTTACATGCTCTCGTCAGCTAATTATCCAGAATTAGAATCTTCTTTCACACCAGTGGTGTCAGGGTGCCTTAGCTTGATCTGTCAAGGCCCCTCATGACTGGGTGCTAAACTCACGACAGTTGATGAGTGCGAAGCCCGCCACAGCTAATTGTAAGTGAAAAGCTGGACAGGACTGACAGTGCAGGAAAAAAAAGAGAGGGAGGGCTCTTTGTTTGAGGACAGATGAAGGAGGGAGGTTTTGTTTGTGTTTTGCAGGTGGGAAGAGGGTGGCATTGTGAGCTGGTGCCCATGTTTGATGACCGGATAGGGGAAGAGGGACAGGGGGGGG
>NTHP01000241.1:682702-698741 GCA_003416845.1 Oplegnathus fasciatus
TCCTGCGGCACTGAAATATCTGCTCAGCAAGGAGAAAGAAAGATGGAAGGAGGGCTGGAGAGCAGGAGGGAGAGGGAAGAGGAAGCCAAGTGTGAAAAAACAGGTAGGTGTGATGAAGGAGGACAACAAATCCTTTCTTTCAGGGCATGTCGGCCAAGATCTTGCTCATCAGTCCTCATGGCCTGTGACCACCATCGGCATGACAACACAGGGGGCTGTGTGTGTGTATGTATGTGTGTGTGTGTGTGTGTGTGTGTGTGTGTGTATTTATACATTTCTATGCAAGCTGTTTTTCTGTGATAGTATGGAGGTGACACACGCTACAGTCTGCCTGTAACACACGCACGTGCACATATGTGTTAGCATATGTGTGCACATGTATGTGTATTCTCTGTGCAGAAGCAAGGCCATGATTTGCATTTCACATGTGTGGGTGTGTGTGTGTCATATTCGAATTTTTTCGACAATGTCCAAACTACAAAACAGACTCTGATGCATTTAAAAATTGTCAAAATCAACAAAAAATGTTTATCACATATGGTTCTCTGTTAGTATGTGTGTCTCTGGGCATTTGAGTGCATTCGATGTCTCTGTGTGCCAGTTGGCCTGCTTTGAATGTCTGTTAATGTAATATTAGGTTAAATGCTTACTTGCCAGGCCAAATTAAGTGTGTCACCAGCACAGAGAGGGCGTGATGTGGCATGATGGGAGGTTGTCACCTGTCTCTTCAGGGCATCTGGGTGTCTCAGGATGGCGGAGTGCACTCGCATCGCACAGTCAGCCGATGAACAAATAGTCTTATAACATTTTTGAAAATACACACACCCTGAAACACAGATCTGATTTTGTAGAGTAATATAAACATTACACTCCTAAATTATATGATAACACAATGAATTTGAATAGCACAAATTAGACACATTTTTCCTGTTTGTCGTGTGAAATGTTTTTGCAAATGGATACATTTAGTCAATGTAAACAACTTTAAAAGTTTATTTTATATTTAATTTGTATTTAGTTCAAATTTGCTTAATATTAAGTAGCAGTTTTTGTTTTTAAATTTCACTCATAGTAGAAGTTTTCTGCATACAAGCTGGAAATTGAACCCAGATCTTGAGCTCACATATTTCATTTACTTTACTAAATTCTTGTTAGAAAATGTATTTCTCTCTCATTCTGTGAACAGTATTTGAAGACATCTCCCTACATTTGTTAAAATATTAAGACATCTGATAAAATAATTTCACAAACATCTTTGTTGAGAAGCATTTTCAAAAGTTTGACTTCTTTTGTTTGAAAATCTGTCTTATCCCTCCACAGAGGAATTGGGTTAATTGTGTATGATAATTCATTGTTGTGTTAATGATTATACCCATTATTTTATAAATCCAGAGGAGCTGTTGACCTTCCATTTATGTGTTTGCTCGAAAGCTAAACAGGCAGCTACCAGGATTTAGCAGTCAGCCAGCAGCCTCCACTCCAATAGTACTTTCACCCACTTGAAGACTGGAAACAGCTTTTCTCCAGCTAGTGTAGATTTGTGTGGATTAGGCCTCCGCTCTACAGCCGAGGGCTTGTAGAGATTCTGTGCAGAATAGGCCAGGAAGCTGTTTGGAATTGGATGTTGTTCCTCCTCTCTCATCATTACCCTCAAACCCTCACAAAGGACCCAAATCTCCCAGTGCCTTTGAACCTGTGTTTCAAAATGAAAGACATGTCCAATGGAGGGTCTTTTCTTATTCTTCTTTTTACTGAAAGGAGGAGAGAGAGAAGGAGAAATAGAGGGAAAAAAGGAGCTTTAGAGCCTCATTTTCCCTCCTGCTCTACCTCCTTCGTTTTCTTCCGGCCTTGAGCCACTTGTTGGAGGAAAAGGCAAATTTCTGGAAAAATTCCTAGAGGTTTTTCTTTCTCCAATCAACCAGCGCCCTCATCCCCTATTTTTTGGCAGAGAAGGAGAGAGCAAAAGAGCGAGGGAGAAAAAAAAAGCAAGGGGAAACATTGTTAAACGAGAGGACGAGAAAGAGGGGACTCTGGAGACAGCTGTTGGAGAGGTTAGTTAGAGATTTCCAGCCATTAACTTCAGTCCTAGCCAGCTCACCCACTTGAAGCAGACAAGGGCCTGGGCAGGCCAGAGCCCCAATGTGAAAAGGGACGGGACCCAGCTTGATCTTGTGGGGAAATTGTTTACAAGTGGGGCCCTCAATTCTACAATGGAGCAGAGCGCAAGAAAGAGGGACAGAAAGAGAAATGGAGAGAAAGGATGGAGGAACGAAGGAAATAGTTTATTGAAAGAGTGAAACAAATCTGCCAAAGCACGGGAGCAAAAGTGAAAGAGCATGGAGCAAGAGTGATTAAGGGTGGACCAATGAGGGCCTTAGACGGGTGCTGTCGGTGGGGGGGTCAGCGGTTGTGACACAATAAGTGGAGGACCTTTGGGGGTGGAGGACAGGGGGGTCTCTCTTTCTCTTTTCAAAGGCAGGATAAACAAGGAAATGAGTCTGTAATCATTTCCAGAAATTGCCTTCCTCTTTGCCTCTCCTCTCCCGGGCCGTCTACCCACCTCCATTCATTAGCAGGCCATGGCCTGATTAAAGACTTTCATTGTCCCAAAGAGAGACACAGAGAGAGGATCTTCAATCCACTGCTGTTAACGTGAGTGATACATCAGGTATGGTTTGTGTTTTTACCACCGTCCTGGTCCTGCTACTTTATTTTTATTTCATGTGACAAGTGTGTACAGCCTTAAGCATGTGTCACCCAACCACTCAGATATCGCACTGTACTGGCCGAGAATTGTTAATGAGAAGTTTCTCCACCACCACACACTAGCTTTTTTTTTATTTATATGCAATATTCAGGTTAAAACGCTAATTTATTCCAATAGAATATATTTATCATAAATAGCAAAAACATAACAACAACATACACTTACAAATGTAATTGTTTGCTTGAACTAAATGGCGATACCTTAATAGAGATACTGAAATAACCTTGGTCTCATCTGATTGCAGAACATTTATTCAATTTAAGCATGACCTGACAGGCCACTGTGGAAACACTGAGCTCATTTGACAGAAGTCTGAACTGTAATCCATTAATGAGCCATCATATAATTTCCTGCCTCTCTCTGTCCAGTGGTACAAAGCAATACTGCAGCTATTTAGGCACACAAGGTACTTTTCTGCTATGAAGAAGGATTCCAGTGCCGGCTGTAAACCTCACTGAGTAAATTAAATACATTTTTGCTCAGTCAAATGTCCCAATGGAGAACCTCTGACCTTGTCTGAATAAGCCAGAGATCATCTGGGCATGGGTTTATGTTTATATGATGCATAGGCATCAACCCTAACCCATACATTAAACATGTCATTTCAAGTAGAGTAGTAGTAGTAAGAGGCACATAACATGCATTCACAGTTAGAGAAGGTGTTGTAGTAATAATTCTGACAGAATATTTATTATTATATTATCATTTTTGTTGTTATTTTGTTTTTTTCTTATTGTTAATGATTAAAAATAGTTAAGATTTACATTGATCTTTGCATGCACCTTTGGAGAGTTATGATGACCTCCTATTGTGACCTGTGTAGCCTGTACCTGTCAACACAGGTGCCCTAATTGACAGTGACTTAATGTACCCAGTGTAACAACACTGATGAGATAGCATTAACCACTAAATCAGATTATTTCTTGTGCACATATGTATACACTGAAGCTAATCAACAATGTTTTCTTAGCACGCATACACGCTTCACTGTCTATGGAATTGTGTGTGTGTGTGTGTGTGTGTGTGTGTGTGTGTGTGTGTGTGTGTGTGTTGTCCACTGGGAAGTTGTGATAGATAACTATACAGGATCGGTGCACATGTCTCATTATGGGAAACAGACTTACAGGCCCTCTGATTCTTCCTGTGAGCCCATAATTTTCTGGTAATGGACGGGGTGCTGATCAATGTCATCATCAGGAAAATATAATTTGTGGAAATAGGGAATAAGAGCTACAGTAGCTTCCACATGATTGGCAAGAGGTTTTCATTCTCCTGCATATTGCTTTTGCAGACGTGTTGTGTGTATATATATCTGTGTGTCTGCACCACAATGAGGATAATACAGTATGCATGTCAAATAGTATTCTCTGGTTTCTGCTGTTTCCAAGTCCTCGCAACCAAGTAAAGTGCATGTGGAAGGGTTCAGTACAGTGGTATATTTGCCTCATGTAAAAAAAAAAGAGTGCTGCCCACTCCTTTCCACCTCAGTCCTCTCCAGCCATGAATCAGCACCCATTTCCTGCCACACATGTACAGTATTCTCCTTTACTTGCATTCACACAAGTTACAGAGATAAACAGAGAGAGTGCAAGGCCGTACTCAAAGGGCAGGAGAAAAGATAGAATAAGGAATAAATCAAAGCCACAGTGAGAAATGGCTCTAAATAAAAAAAAACAAAAAAACAAAAAGAAATACGGAAGAATGAACATGCCTTAAAAGCAAAAGGGCGGTCTGGCAGGGCGTCAGACGGTGAGTTGTGGTAGGTTAGGAGGCCTTTCCCTGCCGGGGAGGAAGTGTTTGGGTTTTATTGGTTTCATATGACACGACAGAACCTTTTTAAGATGTTGTAGACGCGCTGGTAAAAAAGCAGTCTGCCCACCCCTGCATTAAGTGCCTCTGTGATCTCGGCCATATTTATAGGCACTGTCTTGTGTCACATGGCTTCCATTTCTTCACTTGTTGGGACCCCCTGTGGCTGCTTTTACAAGCACAGGTATGAAGAGGTCAAGAGCACCCTTGTCAGTGGTCTGGTCAGAGAGGAGACGAGAAGGAGATACACTTCTGTATTTTTTATTTGCAAGAAAAAGATTTTTCCATCATATGATGCGTTGGTTATAAAGAAGCAGTTTAGAATCAAATTTAAAATTCTTTATCTATTTTCTAACCTGCACAGAAGTAAACATTTTACTGAAGCTTATACAACTGCCAAACATGTAATGTGGTAGTCACTAGGTGCATCTCTGTGTTTTCCAGTGGTGAAGAAAACCTCTTTTGTTTCGAGCTCCAGAAAACTGACTGAAATGACCATCAGATTTCTCCAGAAAGATCCTGCAGCACAGCAAGTGTTTTAAGGTCTAGAAATATGATTATATACATCATAATCATATAATATAAATGTTCTTCTGTGGTTTTATTTTCAAAAGGAGTACAACAACCTCTTCTTCTGATTCTGCACCAAACCAAGGAACTGATTTTACTTTAATCAATGAGGCAGTACACGGTGACTCAGTGCCCCCTGACTGAGAAACAAGTTCATTAGAAGTTATCATTAAATTCCTGTAATGCAGTATAACAAGTAAAATATTAATAATGCAAAATTTTTAAGAGTTCTTTTTGGCATTATTGTGACTCTCAATAAATGTGCCTTTTTGTTCTTCTATTGTAAGAAACTTGAGTTGTGCTCAGCAGTTGTGTTTTAGCTGACCTGCAGGATAGCAGATATTTTGGTTTCGACTGTTACAGTTAGCTTTACCAAGCAAATCAGATAAAAAGACTTAAATAGAATTTCAGGATGGTGCCATAGAAAACAAATGACTGATATTTTATGACCTCTGTAGACTTTGCTGTGGCTCATACAGACCTGCTGGCAGCCAAACTATAGCAAGGGTGACTACAGTTAAAAGCCATCACAAAGCAAAGTCCACAGTACATCCACAGCGGAGATGTTGCCAGTCAAAGTCGTAAATATTTGCATCTTGATAGCAGTCATTTATGACTTTCATATTCATATCAATAACATCCTGAGTTCATAATGCCAGTGAAACAGACAACAGTCACACCCTCAAATTTGGTTGTTGTCCAAGAATGTTAAGTTCATTGGCATCAGTACACCAACAACATCACCTATACCCCATTTCCACCAAATTAGCTCTGGTTCTTGAACCGGTTCCATTCAGGATTCTGGGAACCTTGGTGCTATCTAGTGAACCAGACCGTGTTTCCACCAGTTTTGAGCAGAACCGTTAGAATCAAGGATGCATCATCAACAGAGTGTGAGCAACCCAGAACAGAACCAGTTCCATGATGGTGGAAAAGGGGTACCAGTGATGCAGAACTGAAAATTATTTAGATTTATTCTTTTGTCTTTACCCAGGTCCCAAGGATAAGTCTGTTACGTGTATATTGTTTAATGGAAAAATAAGGGCGGGATCAGAGGATTCATCCTCTAGGGACCACGAACATCCACAGCATTATTATTTATGGATATCCCACCAATAGGTTTCCAGTTAAATACATTCTAATGGCCCAAAGTGTTGACAAAAGGGAAATTATGGCAGGTGCTAGATGAGAGGTCAAGTAGTCACCAAAATCATGCATTATCATCATCTGGGAACCATGGACATCTATACCACATTTTATATTTGACAGGTAGTTGTTGAGAGATATCAAGCTCTGGACCAGAGTACTGGCCGAATATATAGATAGACAGACAGATTGTCCAATGACTGACCAACCTACATTGCCCTCCTTGGACTCTGCTGCTTGTTGAATAAAACGAAGCCAATCCAGGCCTGGTGTCGAGAATGTGAGTCTTTGTTGATGAAGAGTGACGAAGTCCCTCCTCCTTCTCTCTATCTCTCTCCCTTCATCTCTCTCCCACTCTTTAGGGCGCTGCATCTCTCCATCTTGGCCATGTGGTGCGGTGTGTTGGTTTTAGTGGGCACTAAAAACACACTGTTAAACACAGTTTTAAAAGTTCCTAAAAGCATTTTTCCTCTCTGGAGTTGGCACTTTAATCTACTCTCAGGTTTCACGTGCAGCATGGGCACACCTGGGGAGAGGAATGAAAAAAGCTAGGTTAGAAAGCTCCCACACATTGTAGACTCCTTGTAAACATGAAGAAGGAGAAGGCTAATCAGATTTACTGTTTTAATCATAGAGGGAGGTGTCTCTTTCTCTTGGTGCAGATGACTTTACTATGACCTCTGGACTATCCTGGCTAGAGTCCCTTGTAGCTTGAATCTGAGAGACAGAGATTAAGTCCTTAGCTGCCCTGGTTCATCTCAGTGGCTGCTCCTTGCTATTTAATTCTCAGACTGAACGACCATTTCTCATTGCTTCATGACGATCAATGCTGAAACTGGGAAATTAAGTCTGTAGCATAGATCATGGAGAAAAGGATATTCTCTTGAATTCAACCTTTGAATAGGTTTCGAAGTCACATCATCAAATCAGATTTCTGAGCAAGTCTCTTTGACTTCAGCGTTATTGAACGGCTGCTGTGCATCCGTGCAGACACTTCCTACACCAGAAAGATGGGGGTACAATAAGGTCAAATCCAAACGTGACAAGGCTCACAGAGAGGGGGCTCTTTCCCCCCTTACCATCTCGTAAAAATGATTTTTATTTGCACTTTTTCCACTTTTACAGTCCTCTCTGTGTGTGCAGGCAGGCATTTGAAAGAAGGAGGAAGGAGTAAAAGAAGCTCTATCTTTCTCTCTTCAGGGGATAGGACACAGTGGTTCCAAGAGGAAGGGGTCGTGAGTGAGTTCAAGGGAGTTCAGAATTTCCAAAAGGCCAAAGGTCAGGTTCAGAGGGGATAGAGGTGAGCTGTTTGGAGTTTTAAGGACTTCTTTTTATTTAGTGTTTGAAACAGAGATACTGGTGAAGTGTTAGGAGGGGTTGCAGTCATTTTAAATGAATTGGTCTCACAAGAGAATGAAGTTGGACAGGAGACAGGAAAAAAAGGCCAGAAAAAAACACATCAGCATTCGTGGGGAGGAATGATTTCTAGAGTCAGGATGGTGGGAAGTCTGCTGAAATTAAGGAGGAGAGGACTGAGGCATTGAACTGCACTTGGCTGTGGAACTTGGAAGAGACCCTTAGCACAGTCATAATCCAGTGAGTTATAGTTTTTTTCTTGACTTGTTAACTACAAATCCAAACCGCCAACCCTCTGCCACACTTTTTGGTAGTGGACAGATCATGATGAGAAACATAATAGAACAAACACAAAACAGATTTTGTACTGGCCCTCTCTGTATCCTAAATTCTGCAGCCACATTTGTGGCTCCGTGAGGCTGTACTGCAGAGCGGTATTTTAAGCTATATGCTAATGTTACTGCTAACATGCTCACAATGACAATGCTAACGTGCTGATGTATAGCATCAGCATAGTATGTATAGCATACCATGTTCACCATTTCATGGCAATTCATCAAGTAGTTGTTGATATTTCAGTCTGAACCAAAGTGGTGGACTGAGCGACTGATTGACAAACAGACACTGAGATAAGAGCCAGGTCAATAGCAGGCTAAACATTAAACACAACTTTAAGAAAATAGACACAATTTCAAAAAGACCAAAAGAGTAAAACGCTAGCCATTCAAAATTACAGAACATTTTAATTTTGGTTGGACAAATCTCCAGACAGGCTTGAATGGATTATTGGTATACCTTGCTTGTCAAGTAAAAGTCGCTTAGTGGTGCTATTCCAACAAAGGTTTTTATTTACTGTTTTGGGAATCATCAGGACCAATCCAATCACAGCCACAAGCCATACCGCTGCTTTAATTTTGTTTTTTGGGGGAGTTGATTGTCTCAGATTTTGGAAGACAGGTTGATCATCCCTGTGGTCAAGAGTGGCTACATCTGTGTGATGAATAGCATCTCATAACTGCTAAGCCTTTATGATTGGATCTGGGAATCAAAAACTATGGGCACTTCACCAGTCTGTGCCAGCCATACATACTGTACAGCACAGTGAGTACAAATCCTATTGATACATTTATGTAAGATTAAAAAAAAGGTGGATTAGTGCACAAAGGGGACTGAAAATTATCATTTTCTAATGCTGTATGACACTGACTCTATAGCTGAGGAAATTGTTCTTCAAGGCAATGTTTGCTGCCTCAAAATTCTGAGAAAATTATATTGTAAATGTGCGTTATACTGCATTTCATTAGTAGAAAGACATTTTTATTTTTGTGCAAAGGTTCAGCACAAGTCCAGCTGTGGTCCAAAGATAGACTACGGGTAAATTCGCCAAAACAAAATGCAAAACACTTTTTTCGGATGAAATCGTACAATATTGTTGTCAAAATTGTAACATACATTTTAAAAATCCAAATCTGTTTTTTGTTTTGACTGAACCCCAGCTAAGCAGCAATCACCGAAAAATGTCAAAAATGAACCCCCTCACCTCTCAGAGGCAGTGTGGAGGGATGGTCGCGTTAGTGTGGGTGGCTGGGTGAGGAGGTGATCCCCCTGTCAATGATCACTGTAGATGGGATTAGATTAGGATAGATCAGATTAGGGGTTGTTTGGGAATAAACATTCAATATGACTCCGAAACTAATCCTTGCACAAGAGCCTCTGGCCCTGTAATCTATTGGAGAGGAGAGGAGAGGAGAGGAGAGGCCATATTCAGCTGGAATGAATGAATTACATACAGATAGGAATACAGATTCCATCCTACACTATGGGTCCTATCTTTACATCATACAGATAGGATGTCACAGGCAGTTGTGATATTTCCAATGTTAGAAGTTCCTGGATGTCCCATTGGGCAAGTGCAAAGCGTAATGGTACTGGCCTCCCTATGCAACTGCTTGGTTCTCCACTCCAGTCTTTCTTTGGTGGGCTGTTACCCCTTGTCCCCTTCTTGGGCAGGGAATTGGGAGCATCTGGACTGTTGCTAGGCTCCACTTCTAAAGGCTCCAGTTTCACTTTCTGCGACTCACCATAGTGGTGGGATTTCTCGACCATCGGGTCCAGGTGCTGAGACCAGTGAGAAGCATGCATTTTTGTTCCATGATTCTCCCAAGCCCACAGAGCCTGTTAGAGGTTGATGTCTGTGTGAAATAGATGAAGGTTATGCATTGTAACTTTAGTTCTATGGATCCCTCTGACCATGTCACAGTTCCAGTCCCTGAGTCACTGACTTTGTGGATGCTGGGTTAGGGTACAACAACAATTTAACAGCCTGAACAGGTGAGGGATGATGAATCCATTCCGATTGGGCCATTACATGCAAATTTCAGTGCACTGCTCAGGCAGGACAAGTGGGCAAGTCTATAGAGCCTTTAAGGAGGCTCCAACCTGTATAATCTGTTTGTGTATGGCCTTACAGTGTTTGCACATACTGCACAGCACCTGTCTCTATTAGACTGTGACGCTTAAGCCCATCTGTTGGTCCAAGTGATGCCTTCCCTCAGGGCAGCTGTGTAACTCAAGGGGCAGCAGCTTGATCTTGCTTCCTTTATGCAGCAGAGTATTGTGGTGCTCACAAGAACAGCTGAAGTCTGGATTCTGATAAAACATGAGTACAAATGTTGCTCATTTTTAGTAGTGATGTTGATGACTGCAGGTATAGTTGTCTCAGCATGTATCTGTCACCATCACATACCTGCTATCACCACCAGTTTTCCAAAATACTGTGATTTGGGGCACAGTTTAGATGTAGAAAATATTGAATGCCACACACAGCAGAACAAATATAGATGCAGGTAATACCAGCCGGAGACACTGAAACTCTCTTCTTACATTTCATCCAGGTCTTCTACTTCTAAAGTAGAAGTCAGCCAGCCAATCCTACATACATACTGCAACATTTGGAACAATGACCTGTGTACAATAGGCTAGGATTAAGTAAAACCATATTAATCCAGAGATGTCTCTATTGAGAAGGGCACAGTAAATGAAACAAGAGACTATTTAAAAAAAAAACTTAGTTAATCTCAAAATCTCACAGCATGTGAAATCTAGACATCTGGACCTTAGACTAAATATGATAAGAGCTAAGTAGCTCTTAGCATAAAAAACGGTCACTTACCTTCCTATAAGTCAACACTAGTGTTTCAACTAAAAGGAATGTAATGAAGTCATGACAAAACTTCACTATTCATTGCCTTTATTAAAAAAAAAGATTGGGGCGACCACACTAATTATTTAGATAGGCAACAGAGAGAGAGAGGAAGACAAAGTCAAGACAAAGATCAATTTTTTATTTTATAAGATGGTATAAAATCATGACAGCAGCAGTCCTTGACCTACATTGTCCTTAACTCCATGTACATTTCCAGTGATTTGTCATTATTTGCACAAGAACACAAAACAAAAAGTGAAAAAGATTGACAAGTCAATTTGAAAATGTGATGTAATTTATGGTCTTTCATGGTAACATTTTATAAGCTGGCCAGTGTCCAAGTCTGGCTCAATCAAAAAAGTGTTGGCTCAAAAGCTGTTGCAACCTGTCTCGTTGGCTTCTGGAAGTTACACACTCGGAAATTAAATGTGTAACTTGCTGAATTAAAATGGACCGGCCGGCTCACGTTTTGAGGCTGCTGTCACATGCGTGCACACAAAACACACACACACCACACACACACTTTGAATCAATTCTTGTCTCCGCTATCAATCCATATCTCGATCGTTGGGCCTCCTGATGTGAATAAACTGGGCTATAGGCCTAACAGCAACCCAATACTTTATATATTTCACCGATGTCAAAGTGTCAGAATGAAGTGCTGCTTGCTGGCACTTGGAAAATTTCCCCTGTCCTTTCTGGCCAAGTGTAGCTCAAGTTTCATTTGCTGTCGATGTACAAATGTGTGAGGATGAAAAGTTTTGTGACCTGTCATATACGATGCTATTTTCAGTAAGTCTGTGATTTTCCACAAAACAAAATCTCATCGATTCCCCGGAAAGACAACTGAAACAATTTGTTCCCTGCAAATCGCCTTTTGTTCGACTTTTTATAAAGCCTTTTTAGTGACAGCAATGCAGTAGTGTGCTCAATCAGTGGGAAACGGAGCACCAGGGTTCTTGTTCAACATGCAACAGTAAAGGGGTAAGACTCAAGTAACTAGCAAGTGTAATTACGAGTACGCCTGATCCCTGTGAAAGCTCTTCCCGGCCACTTTCTCCCCTGCACCGAAGGCTTTGGCACGAGTGGCAGAGAGGGTCACTGTTTAATAATGAACAGGTCGAGCCAGCTGTAACGGATACATACACCTGCTTTATACATCAGTCAATTACCTAATTAGAACTCTCCCTCAGGGGAAAGCTAATACCTCGTCCTGGAGCAGGAGGACAACCCCTTCCATGTGAACAGAAGTGCTCGCAAGACAAACAGATACCTGTGTGTGTGTGTGTGTGTGTGTGTATGTATGTGTAGTCGTGGTGCATGTGTGTGTGCATGTGCATTCGCATGTAAGTGTGAGGAACAATAGGAAGGGGGTCCAGTATTTCTTTGCACAGATCAGGTACCCAAGGACACTCATGGGAAATTGTGCTCTATGCAACTGTGATCCAATAACAATCCTTCCTCTGCCCACCTCCTCACACACGCTGCCCTCAGCCCCTCGCCATTCATCCTGCCATGAGAAAGTGATCTATGTAAACCCATATGATGCGTCTTTCAAGCTTCTTTTCAGAGGGCACGGATTACACAGATGGGCACAGATGGTTGGTCAATAGTTTTCATAAGGACTATTTCCTCAGAAGAAAGTTACAATAAAATCTCTTCACAGCTAAGCCCCGTGAATTATCCAGAGCAAATGAGTCTTTGTTTATGGGAAGATATGGTGCTGATGAACTTTTAAATGTAATTTTTCACTGCTGTAAGCACTTTTCATTTACCTCCATTGTATTGATGTGGAGGTATAAATCTCAGAGATGGATGTCTCAAAACCTGGGCAAATAAAACCAAAACTATCTACATTGCTAGCAGTGTTGGTAAGTAACTCAAAAAAATCCATCAAAGGTGCCTTTAAACAACTCCAGAGACTCCACACCCACATGTCGTAACACGTAGAAATAGAAAACAAGACAAGAGTTTTTAATTAGCCTACAGTTTGGAGGTATTCACTGACTATCAACAGGTGATTGCAAGCACACATTCTAGAAGTACTGTCCACACAGTGGGGCTGCAAGGTTTACACGACCGCCAAAGCAAAGCGCTTCCGTGGCTACCTAGCAATTGAGAATACATACAAATAAGACAACTTTGGAGTTACCAGTAACCACCTCTGCACACCTCCAGCCCCTGCTTCAAGCTAACACGTCCTGCAGTCTCTCCACTGAAAGAGTCGAAATTGTTATCCATCAAACTCCTCCATCAAAGACAGCCAACAAGTCGAACTCCAAAATGTCGAAGAGTTACTGGGGTTAGTAATTACTAACGTAGTTGTACTGAATTTCAAATTGAAATCCTTACCCTACTCATTACTGCAAAAAGTTATCACATCACTATAATGTCTTACTGCCAACACTGATGGCTAGATGAAAGTAGCTGTACGTTTGTGTAATTTGAGTGAACTGACCGTTCAATGTGGATGTTTTCACCTATAGGTGCGTGTGCCAAGGTATGGCTGATAAATAATATGATCAGACAGTCTGCTTGCATGGACACTGTGGGTTTTGCTTAGGCCACCAGTAGCTCTGAGGCAATCAGGGACACTTCAGCTGTGATTAAGTCACATACTTTAGCCTCTGGAGGACGGCGGGAGGGAGGGAGGAGGAAAGAGAGAATGAGTGATGAAGCTCTCACTTCCCAAAGAGGGAGTGGACAAGGGTTGAACATTCAGGATCACTAATGTTAGTCTATACATCCTCATCTAGGTTTCCCTCATGACCTCTGCCCCTCCCATCCCTCTCCATCAGGCAGATGCAAAAAACCACCCACTTTCCCAACCTATAAGCAGCGAAGCGCAGTCACCAACACCACCCTGACTGCTCACGTAATGTTTTTACCACACAGCAAAATCAATTTCTGCTTATTAATAACAGCTACAGTGTAAATATCTGTATTGCGAGGGAGATGGATGGAATTGAAAGAAGGAAAAGAGGACTGAGATTGTGATGGTGGTAGTAGGGGGGTCGGGGTCATGGAACATGCTCCTAAAAATCAATTTTCACAGGAGGACTATTAGGTTATTGAGAAGTGGGATGACTGATTGGGGGCTGTACTGTGTGTGTGCATGTGTGTGAGTGCACGTGTACTTACTGTAAATTACCTACCAAGTTTCAGTGACATATGATAACTGTTACAACAATTTGTATTCAAAACACCTTTCTCAAAACCCAAGACTCAGTGTTTTAAAAATAAAATAGACATTTTAAGTAAAATAAATGATCCTTCCTGTCCTGCTTGATTGTTCCTTCCTTCTTCCACTCTTTCTTTTGAAAAAAGTGAGAGACCATGCCCACTTCTGCACAGTAACCAGGAGGGAAAGAGAGGAATGTGGCCTGCCTCAGCGAGAAATCCCAAAGTGCTTGCCGACTCCTAGCTGCTAATACAACTAATGCAGTAATGTAAGGGCCAAGGCGATTAATGAGAGCGCTCTGCCCCTGACATCTCAGACACCCTAATGTTGCTGCAGCGTCTCCCTAGCCGTGCTTTAATCCATCACCGGTCCCTATAACCCAATTATGGCCTGACGCTTTACTTTTAGCTCCTCTGCTGGGTCCTTCACACACATCTATAAAAGGGCAAACACACACACACACACACACACACTTAGACAAGAGTGTTTGAGCATCGTCAGACAAGCGCATTTTACAAAAAAAACTTGACTTGATGGGATATTTGCTCTCCCACACTCAGTCATACACACTCATATAGAGATACCCAACTTAGACATTTGCACAGTCAGGTAAGCTCATATGAAAGACACTTTAAGAGAGAGCTGAAGACTCTCTCAGCCATACTTCTGTTGTCAAAAGTACACTATATCACACGGCAATTGTTGGTTCTCATGTCAAAAGAATAGTCATCTTGTGTTACAATTTACTTAAAGTGATCCTGCTTAATCACCCACAATAGCACCAAATAGGCCCCAATTTTCACTCAACATATTTAATCTGCTGTTAAATTCCATAATGCTGTTTGCGTTTTCAGAGTTGAGGCCTTTAGATCTGTGCTCACTGTAATGAACTTTGATTATCATGGTTAACTAACTTCCTGTATTTCTAATGTCATCCCCATAAAGCCCCTTTCTTTTTATGATTGTAATCGTAGCATGATGCTACACTAACATGCTTCATTCCCAAAGGTCCATCAGTGTTCTGTTTTAGCTAAGGGGGCGTATGTATTGCATTTTTCATGAGGTCTCCCGTGCAACATTTATGATTCACCCTGAAGGCTTTAAAACAATACTTGACTGCTTTTCCCACCAGGATAACCCTAACATCTGGAACATACTGTACATGAGGGAGTCTTGATATGATGCAGAAACTGGAAGAGCAGTGCTGGACCTCCCAAAACCCCTCCCTCTACTCCCTCTTCCTCTCTATCCGTCAGTTATGTCACATGCAGAGTAACAGCTCTGTCAATCAAGAGATCTATGTGCTTCCTTCCTCTAAATCAGGTGGATTGACTCCTTAAGAGTTACTGGAGGAGCCTACTTCCATTAGCCACTCCCAACGGCAAATTAACTTAAATGTACCCGCTCAATAAAGTTCAAGACAATCATTTGCATGTCAATGTCCTTTTTCTCTCAAGGCCTTCCCAAACATAGAGCTGACTCATGCAAATCCTAAGATTGCTGTGATTCCATTGCACTAATACCAATTAGCCAGAAAGCTAATTGCTAAGAAAAATTAGTTAGTTGGGAGAGAAATGTTGCACTCTGGTGTTTTAACACCAAATCAACTTGAGAAAACAGGAACCGTTTTACTTTAAACAGACATATTCCAGGGGTGTGGAAAAAATTTGAGCATACTTGGTTACTTCTTACCATGCTATTCACTGTATTTCAAAGTGCTTTTCAAATATACCATACCAAAGCATAACTTTTTGTGTCAATTGCTTGACAATTGACCATAGAAAGCAAGTTGTGGACTACATACATATAGTCATAAATATTTTCCTAATGCAATAACAACTGTGTCAGAAGAGTGTGAAAAGACTTCTTGAATGAATTAAAATTGCATTATCCACAAGTTTCCTTTGAACAGTATAGCAATTACAGTAATTGTACTGTATATCCTACTGTATTGTATATCCATGCTCCAATCAGTACTTCACCCCAAGTTTGTGATGGTTACCCC
>NTHP01000241.1:698753-732699 GCA_003416845.1 Oplegnathus fasciatus
CCCCCTGTCTGGTGCTCCGTTACCATATTCCAAAATCACTTCATAGCTACATCCCATCTCCTGCCATCCATCTGTCATCCTAATCATGAAGCATTCCACTTTTGGTCCTCTGAGCCAGAGTCATGTCACTACTGGGCTATTATCAGTTATCATGTCCATGTCCTTTCAAATATAGGTAGGAATAATATGAGAGAGAGCGATGTAGGGGGGATTACTGTTCTGTCGAAAATCACTTAGAGGTGGAGGTCAGAGTGGTTTAGAAAAATATTTTAGCTGTGTGTATCTACACAGGAGGCTAACCAGGTCAGAGCAAGCTGACCAGACCCAGGTGATGATAACAGGAGGCCTAACTGGTCAGGATGAACAATGAAAACACTGGAAATCATATCTATTTGTGCATATTGTGTATTGCACAAAAATATTAACACCGTTGTTCCTCAGTGCTGGGAATCTGCTAATGAAGGATTTCACAGTGCCTTTATTTTACTGTCCTCTTCTTTCTATCATGTGTTTATATACAGGATCTCCTCTCCTCTCCTCTCCTCTCCTCCAGCCCCTGGGCGTCTTCAGCATCAGATGTCATCCTGCCAGAGACAAAGTAAGTCAGACAAACACACAGGCTGGACCTCTGAGGAGAACCTTGCCGCATGCTCAAGTGCTATAAGTGCCCGGGAGTCGTCTTACAAGAAACACTTATTGCATTTTGTATTGAGCATGATGTTATGAAAAATTAATACTGTGATGGTGTGCCTTCCTCTGCTTTGCCTCTCTCTCTGTGTGAGTCTCTGTGTCCATTCCTGTGCATGTAAACGCACATGCACTTACTTTCTGTATTTATGTTCTGGCAAATGCATGTGCTTGTGTGTAAGAATGTGTGTCTGCATACATGTGATTCTGGCGTGAGCTTCGGGGGCTGATTGCATAATCATATGCATATCACAGAGGTTTCCATCTCCAGAGATCTGGTGTTTTGGTTAAAGAGCCAATGCCTGATTCCCAGCTGCACTATTGATAATAGTTACTGCATAGGCCTCCTTCCATCTGCTGCATTTAGGCACTTTATTCCCCTAGGTTAGTGCATGTATTGACTCCACTATTGGCAAAACAGTAGTGAAAAAATACTACCTTAAGGTAAATTGATATGTATACAAAAACAAGAACAGCTGAAAACAATACAATGCACAAAATCGAAGTGCTTTACAGTGGTTTATGTGAAACATATTGTGATATGTTATACATTATAAACTTGCCAGGATATCATGCTGCTTACCCATTTTGTGAAAGAACTTTAGCAATAACTAAGAGTCCTTTGAACTGAGCTCATGTCAATTTTTAGGGGAAAGAAATAGTCTCTGTGAAGCTCCCACTAGTTCAGTCCCTTTTCCTATCCCATCTTTATTTCATTTCATTTTGGAAATTAATGCAGCCAACCTGTACTCTTTAAATTATGATGGATTATTTCAAGTAGATCAAAGCAAATCTTATAAAAAAGGATTGCACATGAAAACAATGTTCTATGCAATTTTCCAGTTTCCAAATCTGCACTCTGGTTTTGGACAGGATTAGGGGCTTTTTTAACCTTTTTTTCCCCATTTGATTGTTAAAGAACATTTGCTGCTTAAATTTGTAGTATTAATCCCCTTAAAATACTGCGTGTGCTGTTGCACATGTATACATACAGAGCAGCATTTATTCTTTTCCCCGCCTTCGCAGTGGAAAGTTGGGTCAAAGCTGAATTGCCAAAATATATTTTCTAGAATTCCTTCCTATAGGAAATTTCACTCTTGTTGAAGAATCACCTCAACTAGGCACTGAGATCAAGCTTTTATTCATAATGTGTTGATTTTTGGTATAATGTGGAAGCCAAGGTGATCAACAGTAGGTGGGTTCTGTGGTGAGTCACCACTGTAGTTGTGTGTTAGATCATTAACAGCTGAGTTGGAACTGGAAATGATGTTGGTCCTACCCCAGGGAACAGTGGTTTGTAACCCTGAGGTGGGACACCAACACTTAGAAGAGAGTGTGCTGCTGAGTCGGCTGGGTCAAGTAGAAGAAAAGGCCACAGTGAGGTTTGCAGAAACCAGATCTGGGTGACTAGGGAGTGATCAAATAATAAATCGCCCGGCTCTTTGCTGACAACAGACCTGCTTCATTGCTTCGCTTCTCTTCCTTTTCAGTCTTTCTAAAAATAGGCATCAAGCCTCTCCGGACATTGATGGATGGACTGTGAACTCCTGACCCAATGAAATGTAACAAGAAGGACTATCACAGCTCAGCATGGAGTGTGTCAAAGGTCACAATGTTGAGTTAACAACCTGCCTTGGCGTTGTAACACTGAATATACCACGACACACACAGATTTTCATTCTTTTGTGTCACACAGCTGTGCACCTACAGCAAGACATGCTGGAGCAGACACTGACATGTACGCAACCACATGCACACAACAGAAGAGTGGATCACATACAGGCATGCACACATAGCTATAGCCAGTGCATGAAGAAGACATGCAAGACAAGACAGCAAGACAGACAGCAATCAATCCCCTGACAGGAAGTCAACTGTCTCCCAAGGCTGGAGGCTGAAGCTGAACTGCTGATTGACTCAAAGGAGGGATCAGCGGATGTTGCATCTGTAAACAGTGTACAAGTATCAGTACAAGCCCCAGCATCAGTCCTCTACCATGCAGTCTCATCTATACCTTTGCATAACCAGGTATGTACTTAACACAGTGGTGCTTTGAGCTTAAAGCTAACGTCATTATGCTGACAAGCTCACAATGATAATGCTAACATGCTGAAGTTTAGCAGGTATAATGTTGACCATGTTCACTATCTTAGTTTAGTGTGTTAGCATGCTAACATTTACTACAGTGATTAGCTCTTAAAACAAAGCACAGCTGCAGGTGATGGGAATGTCTTTAGTTAGTTTTGTTTTTCAAAGTATGTTGAAATTTTGACATGATGATGGCAAGATGAAAAGTCGGCGGATTACCAGTGTCATTAGGATTCATCCTCTGGGCACCAGGAATATCCGTATCAAGTTTCATGGCAGTCCATCCAATAGTTGTCAAGACATTTCACTAAAAGCCATAAATGTCAATCTCCTTGTGGCACTAGAGAAAAGTCAGGGGGTCATGAGAGTCATTAGGATTCATCCTCTGGGCACCATGGATATCTGTACCAAATATCATGGCAACACATCCAATAGTTGTTAAGATATTTCAAGCTGGACCAGCTGGCAGACCAACATTGTGATCATGTGGCTAGCGTTGATAAAAACTTGCAGAATCAGAACTAAGGTGGGAAATACATGTTGATAAAGTTAAATTGAGTCTGGTTAAAGTGACTTGTCGAAAACATGACTATATTTTGCAATGGAAATGGTTTGTGCTGTTTGTGTCGCTTTACGGTGAAAGCCAGAATGCTCCATTTTCCCCAGAGGAGGACAAGGACAAGGAGGAGGAGTAGGAGAAGGGAGGAAGGGATGTACTGACATGGAGCCTCTGTGATGGAGCTGAGTATGGATCAGTAGGATTTTCTCATCACTCTGCCCTCAAGGTAAAATGTAATGAAAATACAACATCTTGAAGACGCATAGTTAAATGCACAGATAAGCTATTGTCTATCCTCTGTGGTGTGATGCTGCCCATTTAATTTTGTGTCTGTTTTGAGAAGATGACCAAAGGCTTGAGGCACTGGCAATATCGCCTCCTCAGCCCCCATTCCTCAGCCCCTACACACTCTACAGCAATAATCTTAATGACCCTCTCCTCTATTCTTTTTCCTATCTCCTCGCTTCCGCCACCCCTGACCCCTCCCCTCCTTCTGTCCATTCACGCAGTCCCCTATCCCAGGTTATTTCCACCACAACGGAGACAGCTAAACACACCCCCTTCCCACTCCCAAACCACACACACTCATACACACCCTGAGGGTGAACCCAATACATGTAGGTCTACTGTGTGTAAGTCGTAGCATCTCCCCTTTCCACTCCCCACCTTGGCGTGTTTCTTCATCCTGCCTCTGGGGCTGGAACACGGACACAGCTCTCTTTCCCTTCTTTATCCGGTCCAGATAACCTTATGTGTTGAACAGGGCGAAGGGAAACCCACAAATAATAAGTATGTTCAGTGTCACTGAGAAGACGATGGGCAGCCTGCCTACTGCTGGCATCATCTCAGGGTTTTTCTTTGAGCCAAAGTGATGATGAGGTGTTGGGGCAGCCTATTGGGGCTGGCGTCAAGGTAGACCGAGGGTTACAGAGAGTTTGAATGTATCACATCTTCGAGGACTGCATTCAAGTTAAGCGCTAAAACACTGCAAGGCAAAAAAGGCCAGTGCGTAAAGAAAATACAGGACACAGCTTAAGACCGTGTGTGCTTGTCTTGTTCTCCATGTCTCAATAACATGGCAAAAGTGAAGAGTCATTTTCATATTTGTATAATTAAGAGCATGAAAATCATACACTCAGTGCTGGGTCAAGCCCTTTTCATATTTTCAAAGCGTATTTTGCCCTTCAAATGAAATGCACACAGGGAGAATATATTATGTTTTCTTATGCTATTGATTCCACGTCTCTGCCCACTCAAGCCTCTCAAGGCCAACATTAAAATGTCTTGCTTCCTATCTCCATCTTTAATTGATGGTGGATATTGCTCTTATCCACACACGCTCAATTCTCTGCTCTTCACTCCTTGATATTAAGTGTGTGTGAATGTGTATGGACTGTAAAGGCTGCTTTTATACCCTTTACTGGTTTCATTCTTGGCCTGACATGAATAAGGCAGTTATGGCCGCCTTAAGAGCTTATGGATTAAAAGGAGGATGTGCTCTGTGAGTGCAAGACAAGGCATTAGGAGCTCTTTATTAGCTAATCACACAGACAATGGGCTTAAAGCACTTCTATAAAACAATGGATGACAAAGGCAGAGGATTATTTGAAAGACCCAATGATTGCTTGCTCCATTTGCATTAATTAAGTAAGAGGATGGTGATCTGTATTGCAGCAATTAAGAGCTGCTGATAAATTGAAGGTAGAGCCTACTTTAAGAGATTTAATGATAAGATAGAACTGTTAAGATATGAGTGCATGAGAATCCAGTAGTATTAGGACATCACATTCATATTGTTCAAACAAATGCAAATCTAAAGTAGGTGAGGCCAATCAAATTGTTGAAAGAATAAGCTTTAATTGATATGTGTTTTCATATATTTCAGCATCTGTTGGACCTTTTTACCCATCAGTCGGTCATTCAACCACAGTCTGTTCCAGAATGAAATATTTCAGCAACTATTGGAAGGATTGCTTTGATATTTAGGGCCGCCAGAGGATGAATCGTAATGACTTTTCTTTTGACTGACTTTTCCTCTAGCGCCACCATGAGATTGATCTCAAGGAAATTGAATCGAAAGCAACTGGATTTTTGGTTTTGTCTGTGAAGACTGGTCAAACAAGCACGAACTGATGAAGCCTCTTGGATGAGAGGTGAAACGTCTTCACAGACAAAACCAAAAATCCAGTTGCTTTCGATTCAGTTTCCTTGAGATAACTATGACCTGGATGAATGAGAATATTCACAGGCTTCATGAGATTGATATTTTTGTTTTTTAGTGAAATGTCTCGATAACTATTGGATGGACTGCCATGTGATTTGGTACAGATATCCATGGTGCCCAGAGGATGAATCCTAATAACTTTGGTGATCCCTTAACTTTTCATCTGGCACCATCATCAGGTAAAACTTTTAATTTGTCCCATACTTCAGTTCATAACCAAATACCTGCAATACTAATGGTATTCCCATCAGCCTGTGTTTAGCACTAATTACCAAATGTCAGCACACTAAACTAGGATGGTAAACATTTTACCTGCTAAACATCACCGTGTCACAGTAGCATTGACATTGTGAGCATGTTAGCATGCTGACATTAGAATTTAGGTCAAAGCATGGTTGTTATATTAAGAGACCTGGGTATGGCGTTACCAGTCAATCTTGCTGCCAAATTGTCCTAATGACCAACCACGGTAATGCAAGAAAAAAAAATCTCTTGCGGCCCAGAGAAACATTTTCTCCATAGACTGCAAACAAGGTCAGTTATTACTGTTTGTATTAGGAATTTTTAAACCATGGAGGGTTTATATGTGATTAACTTCCGCAGAGCCCAGAAAAGCTGTTTTTATGTGCATGACATCATCCCAATGTAAAGTCTATGGGATGAGTGGGATTCAGTGGGCAGGGCAAAGGGGGAAAAACCCCACAATGTGTAGTGAGCAACACAATGTGGAAGCAAACCTGAAAGCGCCAAATCCTTTGTGGCTTATGCGCTGGGTGAGCAATTTTCATTCAAATGAATGGGTGTCATCTCGGAGTCTGGTATCCTTCTCTATGATATGTCAATGGTACAGCCTCACAGAGCCACTAGTATACAGCACAATGTATACAGTACATACAAGTGCATTAGAAGTGCATCTAGACAAATATACAAGTGTGTGTGTACCATAGGTACATTTTACTCTTTACTTCAGTGCCATTGGTAGACTCTAATAGGCATTTAAAATGTGAGAGCGTTCTCTCGGTCACCTGTCAATCTCTCAAAATATTCTCTAGCCATCAACTGTCCATCAGCTGTTGACAACGTGTGGATAGGAAGAGATGAGTGGCAAGCAGACAGATGTGTGGCCATTATATGACTTGGGTTTTTATCATCTTTCATCCTCCCTGCCCAGCAATTATTAGAGAGCTAGGAGGAAGTTAAGCACACGTCTGTGATGTGTGAAAGCCTGACAGGGCCTGCCTGTCCACACAGGCCCAGACACCACGTGCAGGCCAACAGAAGTTCAAACATTACTTGACGTCTTTATTGAAACACTTTTATGGAGTTTATTTGAATTGCATGGCTGGTATGTGGCAAGCCATTAAAAGAAATTATATAAATTTAGTGTAGTTTTACTTTTTAAGGGTGTCATACAAAACAATCTAAATTTAGTGTTTTTTCTTTTTTATTAAAAAATCTAAATATAACAGTTTTTCATACACTAACAATCATATTTATAAAATGACAGCATGCTCCAGGGCGTTACCCACACACCTCTGGATGGATGTGTCATAATTTTGGCAATGGGATGAAATCAGGTCACCTAACTTGTTAATAAACAGTTATCATCAAGGGTGTGTGCGTGTGTCCATGTATAGTGAAATTTGTGCAATGTGTGTGTGAGTGTCTCTCGAGGGCATGGCTGCAGTAATGATTTACTAAATGTCAAATGAACAGTAGCGGGGAGAAAACACCATGCAGGCGCGTTGGCTGGGAGCTCTTTAGCATTTCACGCCCTGATTGTGAGACAGCTCCTTTGGTCAGCACACAGCACTGAGGCAGAAGCATGTCCTGAGAATTAGTGCCCAAGGATTACATGCGCACACTCTTGGTCACTTAAAGCACCATACTCAACTCTTTATATGGACACAGAGCAGCAAACAAACACACACACACATTCTGTAAGTGGTGTGACATGATAAGGACAAGATTAACCTGAATGGATGTGAACTTGAATGTTCTCTGCCTCATGCTGTAACTCCTGAGATTCTTCCCCCTTTTCGTCTTTCTCCATTTTCTCCACCAAATGCTGAGCTCTGTCACTGACAGCTTTTGAGTAGAAAAGAGCACAAACCATCTGCGCAATAATAGCTTTTATGAGTTTGTTCCCCCTCATAGAGAGCATACTGCGGTCTCTTGGGTGGACATCACAGTCGGCGACAGCCTGATGTGGGCTGAGAGGTTGCCATGTCGGCTGTCTACCCCCTCTCAGGCTCATCTCCAGGGTCCACAGAGACTGTGAAGAGAGGCCTATCAACAGTGCTCCTGTTGCCTAATCACTTTCTTTCTCTCTTCTCCTCTTCCTCTTAGCATCTCAGGCTGCCATTCGCATTTGCACTCTTTCCCCACACCATCATTTATTTATTTATCCCTTTTCCAGTGTTGTTTTCCTCTCAGCACTCTGATTTTTCCCGATTTGTAAGAAAAAGGACCCAGATGGCACCAAAGGCGAGGTCTGAGACACGCAAAATGGAAACGCACACACACAAACGTACTCAGAAACAACACATTGAAAAGCGAACGGTAGCCCTGTAGTCACACCACATCTTTGACCATTAATGCTCCGCTTATTATTATCTCTTCTGACAGGTGTGTTTGTTGACCACCAGGTCATGAATAGTGGATGGATGTGTTGACCAATCCAATCTGCCAACAGAGACTTCATGCAAATGTAGGTCATCATGCTTGGCACATGCAATTGGTGTGAAGGGGCAACATGACAAAGAAGCAAGCAGTGTGTGTGTGTCTGTGTGTGGGGGGTGGGGGGGCTGTTATCTTATGGAGGCAGAACTAGACAGTTGAGTGGTGGGTTCACTCTGGTAATCTTGTGACTATTTACAACCTTGAAGTGACAGTGGCTCTCACTAATGAGAGTACCTTTATTCCTTTCTCTACCCATATACACTCATGCACTGAGACATACGTGTCATTTTGGCCTCATCCTTAATGCATCCCGGCAGCTTGCTTGAAGGGTCGTTTGGGTGGTGGATGGGGTTGGAGGTTGCTGTGTTGGGAGGGTGGTGGAGGAAGCAGAAGATGGGTGAAGGCCCCTGAAAGTCTGAGGTTGGTAATGTAGGATAAGTTCCTTACTATGCAGTACCAAAATCAGTACCTGGGTTACATCTTTTCACACCAGTCACTCTATTGTTCAGCCACAACACAAAGTAAATTAAATAGAAGTAAAATATTTCAGACATTTTTTCAGCGAAATTAAATGTTTAAATACACCTTGAACCATATAGTAGCGCAGATGTGGGCTGCTTCTCTTTTACACTAAAGCATGCTGTCATCTCTAGGTTAACGTTCAGGCTCATACACAGCCAGGTGCCCCCAGGGCACATGGTGATTGGGTGGCATCGGCAGGTTGACGGCTGGCATGTAAACCACCAGACTGACCCCACCACCTCCACCCTCCATCCTGCAGCCAGACCCTCATCCCTCCCAGCATCACCTTCATAACAGGACTTCTACCCCTACAGGCCTCATCAAGCCTTCATTGAAAGTTGGTGCCAAAAGACAGATTCTGCCAGAATTGCCCAGAGTCTGAATGTGGTAGTTGTCATAGCAACATGGATTACTCTTCTAATATCCCCACCAATGTTAGTGTATGTGTTGTACAATCTGTCAGTGTTTGGTTGATGTGCAGCACAGTCCATGAGTATTTCCTTGATGTGTGGCTGATGCAAACATGTTACTCTAATGCCACAAGCACAAATTAAACAGCCACACAGGATTAAATTTACTCCTTAAAATTTATTTTCAATAAGATTATGCAGAGAAAGACCACAACATTCTCACAGAAACTGAAATTTCACTTAAACCCCACTGTTTTTTGTATT
Source organism: Oplegnathus fasciatus (assembly GCA_003416845.1). Classification (NCBI taxonomy): domain Eukaryota; kingdom Metazoa; phylum Chordata; class Actinopteri; order Centrarchiformes; family Oplegnathidae; genus Oplegnathus; species Oplegnathus fasciatus. The sequence continues at coordinate 708,190 of NTHP01000241.1, forward strand.
CCTTATTACTCTGTAATGTCTGCAGTGTAAGACCAAGTCAATATTTGTTTCATTTGAATTACAGTACATTACATATCACAGGTTAGCAATAGTTTTTTGATATGTTCATTTTTAAATCACAGATGCCTCACCTAAATGGTTTTCATAGCTGCTAACATCAATACTTCTGTATGAACACAACATTAAACCATGATCCAGGTACTGAAGAACAGAGTTTAGTGCATTTAACATGAATATTGTGTATTTTCACTTGTGCTATGCGTAAAATCACAGATATAATGTTTGTATCTGTAACTTTTTAAAGCTGCCTGGGAAAAGCATTTCAAATACAAATATCTGTGTTCAAGGACTTTTCTTGAAAACCCTTTTTTGACTTGTTATATTTGGTTATAACAAGTCAAAAAAGGTTTTTTTGAGTACTGTACTTCAGTGGATGAATTGTTAATTTAGACTTTACTTACAGTGTTCCTGGTTCATGCCAGATTGCTTTGTTTTGTGAGGAAACCCTGCAGCACAAAATGATGGACAGTGGGAGTGGGAGGAAGAGGGAAGTGATGAAAGGGGTCATAAAGCATGAGTCCAAGGAAGGAAGACATACAAAGAGAGATGGAATTCACATGTTTTCACACTTTTTGACAAAGACCTGGCATGAATTGTTTGTACAGTGTTATTACCAACTCAAAGCATTTTTTAGATGAATGGAAATGTGCCATTTGTGGATCAGTCACTGGAGGTGTGGAGTCATTTTTCGTCCAAGCAATCAAACACAATGGGACATTTACAGTATTGGCTCAGCAGCCTGTAAACTAATCTCTAAGGCAGGACTAACCCTACTTGAGGTTATTTTTTTATCAAGTTATGTCAGACTCATGTTAACAAGTCAGATGAAACTGTGTATGTTCTTTCTATATTTCACCATATACTGTATGTCATGGAATAGCCCGGTCCTAAATTTTTATGGAAAATTTCCTCAAGCATGCAAGACTGCACCCTTTGAGCAGGCGTACCTGACAGAAAGCAGATGCAGCCACATTAGGCTTGCTACTAATGATGATGATGATAAACAGGTATATGTTGGTATATACAGTATATGCCCATGTTTTAAAAAATAAATAGTCTGAGGTCCTGCCGAGAGTTAGATGAGACTATAGATACCTCTCTCATTTCTGTTAAATGTGAAGCTACAGCCAGTAGGCTGTTAGCTAAGCTTTGCACAACGACTGGAAACAGGCGGAAACTGTCAGGTGCAGCGACTTCCTAGAGTCCAGGTAGTCACTCGGCTAAGAAATAGTCCCACACATAGCTCCCCTTTAAACCACAAATTGTCATTTTTAAACTTGGGTTTCATAGTGAGCTTTAGAGTACAGCCCCAATTCTATTAGATTGCTTTTTTAAGTGTAGTTGTCAGTTTCTTGGCAAAAGCGAATAAACCTCTGGACCTTAGCCAGCCTAGCCGTTTCCTCCCTCTCCCAGTGTTTGTGCTAAGCTAAGCTAACCAGCTGCTTGCTTTAGCTTCATATCTAACAGACAGATATGAGAGTCGTATCAATCCTCTCATCTATCTATCTATCTATCTATCTATCTATCTACCTACCTACCTACCTACTGTAGGTAGGAAAAAGTTGTCCATCCGTTTTTGGCCATTATTCATTTCTTTATCTGTGTGTGAATGTGTCTCAACCCAATTTTCCGTCTGTGTATTAGTCTCTAACACACTTGTTCATTTCTTCTCTTTTGTCACCTCTTATCTTGATTTCTGAGCACAGAAGCAGACAGGTGTTCCTGATTGGTGTTGCTTTCCAGCACTGAGCGTGGTAAGGCAACACCTTCAACTCAACTTTTATCCATTTATCCTAAACAACTGTGGTATAGTAACATAACCACTGTCCACTGTGTGTGTGTGTGTGTGTGTGTGTGTGTCAGTCTGTCTGTCTAGGTAAGTGTGTTTCGTTCTTGCGTTTGGGGGCTGGGGGTTAGATTTCATCCTGATAGCAGGGGCAGCCGTGGAGGAGGGCCAAACATATGTTCCGAGGGCCAGGAACAAAAGCACTGACACGTTAGCCTTTTCACGGAGATGACCTTTCCGCCGCTCCCTATCCCAGCCTCTCTGCCTGCCGCTGTCCTTTTGTCTGCCAGCTTGCCCCAGGCCCAGCTCAAGCCGAGCGCTAGAATTTCTCCTCATCTCCCCAAATCTCCCTTGACTAAATGTCAGGATTACATATTTCTCTGCTCACACTGAGGGCTTTAATTAGCACTACTGTGTGCATATATGTGTGAGTTTATGTTTGTGTGCAAGTGCATGAGAGGGTGAATAAATGTGCTTAAGTCTGTGTCACTTTACTGTATGGAGGTGTGTGTCACGTACACTTTTGTAACCATGAGCACTTGCCTGTGTTTACCTGTGTCCTGAGCAGATTTGTCCATTCAGTAACCCCCTAACCTCTCTCACTCCAGGCCAGAGGGGCTGACATGAGGGAGGAAAAGAGGGAGGAGGAAAAGGTGAGAAAAAGATGGAGAATCACACTTAACAGTGGCAGCAGATCTGCTAATGTGCAAAAAAGCTAATGCAGAAACACACACACAGACACATGCACAAACATGAACACATGAAACCTGAGGCCACTTCAAAGATTTCCAAAAATCTTAACATTCTAATAATGAATTTCTTAATCATTTTTTAATCATTTTTTGAAGAAAAGTATATTTTAATCATCAATTCCAATAGCCTCTACCTTTTGCGCAGCTGGCCTTCAGGAGAACCAATCTGCATGGAATGAATAATTTCAATTATAACATAGCAATAAGGACAGGCTGTATGACCTGCACAATCAGCTGCCAACTAAGTTGCTAACCTCTTTACTAAAAGTTAAACATGCTGTCCCGAAGGGCCATTATGAGCCTGCATAAAAACAGCTGTAGCTGAAAAGGTCTTGGGGTTCAGTAGCTGTAGGATAATGTTAACATGGTACCATAAAGTAATTCGCTCTGTGCAGCTCAGCTGGTGAATCTAATCTACTAATATAGCAGAATAGTCCTTCCTGAGGAAATCTTCCTGAATCATAAGAGATTTTGTTACACATTGTTGTTATGGTTCCTCGTATACATACAAATACAATTGATACTGACACTTATGGGAGTATATGCTGCTGTTATGTGAGCAAGAGGCCATTGTTTGTTTCCCATCTTACAGAATTTTTCATTTTCATAATAATGGAAAATTTCAATTGTTTTCAGCTCAAGAGGCTATTTCGTGTCTAAGGTCTGATGTTAATTAGGGAACAATGATTTAATAGTTCACGCTCCTCTACCCTGCCCACTGACACTGTTCTCAACAGCCCCGCATCACCATCTCAGCTTCACGGCATAATAACAGATCAACAAAAAACTTCACACTACACTGGCAATACATAACACCACTGAGACAAAAAATTCCATTGTTCCAGGGTTCTTATAAATATCTCGAGGTTATGCTAATAGATATGGGACATAGCAGAATGATTAGGGTATGTGTGTGTGTGTGTGTGTATGAGAGAGACTGTGTGAAGGCACGTCACATCACACTGTCAAGACAGGCCCTTCCTCTCCCCTGTGCACTTGGAGAGGCTGGCAGTTACCCAGTCCTCCATGAGCGCACGCCGCGGACTGGTTCTGAACTGGTTCCCTCACTCGGGGCTAGCCTGGGACCAAACCCTGCGTCGCCTCTAATTAGGGGAGGCGCCCAGGCGCAGGCATAACGAGCTGATGAATAATTAGAATTGGAGGAAATTGTGCAGCCAGGGTGGCAAATCTGGAGGGACAAGTGCTGAAAACAAGGCAAGCGGCATTAAGTCCACAGTCAGTCAAATCTGTGAACTTGGCCAGCGGCGTTAACACTAGGCCTGTGTGAAGAGGAATAAAGCTCCAGCACTGGTGGCCAGCCAAGGCCATAGTCAGACCCCCAGGGTCGATTAACAGAAACAAATAAGATGTGGGTGATAAATGAATCCATAAATTGCCAGCAATGAATATTAATTCCTTCGTGCTCTGGCATTGTGAGAATGCTAAACCATGTGCAGAAGGATGCAGAGTGTTGATACTGTGATAGTATGACAACATTTTCGAGGCAGGATGTCAGAATCCCAATAAATGATTGACAGACATGTTTGGCTGCAAGTGCTGTTCTCACTTCCAACACCCATGCTGAGGAGAAATTAGCCTAGCCACCCTGTATGTGTGTAAGAAGTCAAAACGTTGGCCATACTGTTTTAAATTGACACACCGAATACCTAAACATGTAAATGTATTTTATACTAAATAGAATGAATATTATAGATCTAGCTTCACAGTTTTCAAGGTGTGAATTTCCAAAAGTAGAACGCTGAATCATCGATGGAGTGGTAGTAAAGTGAGGTGACAGTAATGATGATGGGGTGTTAGTAGGCTAGCATTTGACTGACACAGTTTGGGTCAGTCTTTTCCTCTCACAAACATCCCCCTCATTATCATGCACGGGGTCGAGGCTGGCGTGAGAGGGGGTGAACAGTCCTCCCGAGGGTCTTGATTGGGGTAGTAGCAGGGGAGTGACGAGGACATCCATGGGGGAGAATCCAAGGACTGTGCCCCTGTGATGATCCCCTGACAGCCAACATGGCTGCCCAGCGTTAATTAGTGCTGGCCTTCCCCAGTCACCAAGGTTATTCACATCCCTGGGTCATTTAACACGCTGCCTGCTTTCTGCTTGCTCTTTTCTCTGCCAGCTGTGCCACTTTGTCTGGCAGAGTGGAATCACGCCTGGTGATGCAGGGCATTAGACGTGTGACTTTCATGTTTTCACCTAATGTTTGGTGGCCTGTTTGTTTTGTCATGTGGTGCTGAGATGTGAACGGGTGACATGTTTGCATTCATCAAAGAAACGTGACGTTTGTTTCATGGCTTAAAATGACTTCAGACCTCATTTGCTGTTATAATAATGACCAAGGTTTTCTTTCATTGGGGATTTGCCCTTGAAAACACCTCTTTCACATTGGCTTTGTAAAGGTTATAAAGCTGTTGCAAGGCAACCGCTAAAAATATACCATGAGGAATACATTTTATGATATTAAAGGAATGAATCTGCGTCCATGAAAAAACAGGATTACAATAACAAAAGGCTAAGCATTCTGTACTACTGAGACTACTCTGAGATGTTTTCAAAAAAGATATCTGATCTAATGATCAGTGGAAACACAGGTGATAGTGCAGTGTGTGTGTGTGCAAGGTCAAAGAAGGGACAGTAGTCCGAAAATTGGATGTATCCAAGTAAAGGCGTATATTCTAAAAATCTGGTTTATCTTTGTGAAGCCAGCGTCATCCTTTTTCAAGTTAATCACCATTGTTTCTCTGTTCTCTGTGCATCTTTCTCTCACTAAAAGGATTTTTTCCTCAATTTCCCCATGCATTCACATAAGGCTAGCCTGTTTTTTTGTATATTATACTCTTATTACATGATTGCTGATATCTGAAAACATGTGGTTAAAATAATAAGCAGTCTTTGTGCAATGTGGAGCAGAAAACAGAACCAAATCATGCAATGATAAACACGACTTTTCCCCCTTTCCCAATCTTCCAACTCATTTGAACTTAATGCTGCATTCATCATTTTGATAAGCATCAGCATGCAGCCAATATGGTAGTTGAGGAAGGCAGATAGGAGAGCGAGGCCAAAGCTCGTTAGGGCCACCTATTATAACATTTAGGAGTGTTCTTAATAGAAACATGCCTCAGAGCTGATGGCTTTTAAAAGGAGAGGAGTTTTTGGTTTCCGTGCAGCACGTCATATCATTAACTGCGAAAGGGAGAGTGCAGAGTGTCTCACATCCCTGCTTTCCGTCCCTTTTCCACATACATTAGTGTCCTCATGTCACATTTCATGTGTAGCGGAAGGGAAAACGCGTTGGTTCTCCAGCCGAATGTGGGCTAAGGGGAAAAAGCTAAGCCTTGGGCAATCAGAGCAGGGGAGAGTCGTGGCATTAATGGTGATGAGTAGTGATCACAGACTCTGGTCATTAGACTAATAAGAGTGTATTTAAATTAGCCAGGGATGTTTTTCCTTTCTCTTTTTTCCTCCTCCCCTCCTCCAGCCCCCTTCCTGTTATTTTCATGGTCATGCATTAGAAAACACATCCACATATTTCGATCAGAGTTCCTCTCCCTTCATTTCCTTAACGCAAGAACTAATTAAATGAGGCGCTCCTTCCTAATTAATAATTATTTTTCTTCTGTCAAGCGGAAGAATCCGTTGGGCGTTTTTTTTGTACCTCAATTGTGATATTTGTGTTTTATCGATTGTAGACATGTTTTTATGTTGAGACAGTACTGAAAAAGTCTAATAAAATCAAAATATGATAGTAGAAAATACACAGGGAGAAATACAATTCTTCTAATTTAAATATTTTTCATTACCTAATGGAACAAATGACCACGACTTTCTGCAGATATTTTATTTCCATGGTAATAATTTAACTGGAATCTTTTTGAATCATCTTCTGATGAAATAAAATGACCCTCCTACATACTGTAAAATACATTAATGTGTCTCAGTTAGTTTGACTCATCTCTTCCTTTTCCTCAACAATGTCTTGTTATAGCAGCATTGCACCATGTCTGCTTCTCTTCCTCTCAATCAATGGGCCTATTGAGATAAGATAATGCACACGTTTTAGTTTTTCTATTATTTATCTGCCTGAGCTTACTGTAGGTGTGTACTTTGTACAGCATTCTGTATAAAGTGGGTGAGACCTTGTGCATTTAAGCCTCAAGTATTACGAGTGAATACGTTTACACTTAATCATTAATTTGGTGTAGGCTGAGAGCAGTAATGTAATATTGACTACAAACTGTAGTGGTGAATATTAAGCATACTCCTCATCAACAATTATACATAAAGTTCAATACTCCTATTTGCACAAATGTTTACTATCTAACCAAAAAGACTATTTTGGAAATGATCTTTATCTTCTCTGTAAGCCCATCAGTTTCTATTATGGCTTATAATGCCACACATGAGTCGTGTTTCTGCAGGTAGAAGCAGCATAAAGGTCTCTGCGGTCTGTCTGCGTTTAAGCTGTGCTCGGCCTGTGTGTACAGTGATCATGGCCGACAGTACCACTGGCTACGGTGTGATCAACAGGGCGCCTCCAGTGATAGTGTGCTACGTAAGAGGCATATTCTCGCCCAATTTCAGCCCGAACTCCTCTCTTTTAGCTTTCAACCTGCTTCACAGATGAACAGCCATTTGGGCAACGGCACAAGCTCCACCCCGAGCTCACTCACTCTGCTCCCTAAAGCCTGATGCTTCAGGCGCTGGTGTGATTTTGCAGGCTGACAGTGACCCTGGCAGGGATGTGGTAGGACCTCTCTGGTCCTCTCCTCTCTGGAAATGTCCAGGGGGTGTGTGGGGGGGATAGGGGAGGGTGGTTGCTGGGGGTCAGTTTATATTGTGCCTCCCTCTGCCCCATTCAGCTCTGTGGTGACCTTGCAGGCCTGCTCTGCCCACTGGGGAGAGCAAGGGAAGGGGAAGTGGAGGGTCATGATCCCTGCGGTGCACGTGTTGGACGCAGATGCTAACACAGCCTGACGAGGGTCTATTGGAAACATATTCTCCAGGCCCTCACCACTTTAGCCTGCTCTTTCCTTCTCTTTCTGTGTTTTTCTCTGACCTGATGGAGCTGAGCAGCGATAGCTGACCTTTTCCCTGACACTGAATTGTTCCGCCCAGCACCATAGGATCACTGTTTACGCACCCCTGGCTAAGCCCTTAGGGAGGAAAGTGTGCTGCCTACACCATGTAAGCACATGCAGACGCGTGCACACACACACACACACACACACACACAGGTCTCAGTGCTCTGTCTCAATATGAGCGCTCTCTTCCTCTGTATAAGTCCTTTGTTTCTGCAAATTGTTTTTATGCAAGTTCACCCTGGAGACAACTGTGGAGAAATGTCTGAATACATAATCAACAATGTCTTATTGTGCTGAACCAGTTGGGAATCCTCATATATTCACAATCTGACACATGCTCAGGGTTTCATGTGCTGGAATTGTTTCTTGCAAGCTCATATTAGGACCAGATACAGTGTCTGGCCCAAATAGCACAAATGTGTTTCATTGTTTGCACCGTAACTCCCCAAAAGCCAACTTTTAAATTTCTTTTGTGCTTTTGTTTGTTTGTTAGAAAGCTCACAATTTTCACCACCAAGACAAGAGGGATCTCCATCAAAGGGGAGCAGGAGAGTGGATGGATGGAGTAGAGTGTGTGTGATGCTCCAGTGCTTCACCACAGTCCTGTAATCTCCCATCTGGAATGTGTAAATCAAGACTCTGTATATGCTCAACTCTGCAGCCCTGACAGATTTATACAGCCCAAGCTTGCGTTTCTAGGGCTCCAGAGGCAAAGAAAATGTAAACTTTTTGAAACAGTTTATCACAGGGACCAGTGTTGTTTCAAAGACTGAAGATCATAACCGCTTTGGGTGAGAAATTGGTTGTTTTCATGGTTTCAGATTCATCTACATGAGTCAGTGTTGGTAGGCATGGACATACAGTAGGGTAACTGCCCAGTATGTAATATAAGTGAGGAGAACTTGAAGGCCCATATTTTATGTCATAGGCAAGTTTTTTTGTTTGTTTTTTTCCCTATGCAGCTGCCTATCATGTATCTTTTCTACTGCTCTTCATAAATGATCTAACACAAGGCAATACGTTTAAACATGTGCAGAGATTCTCACCCATTCCAGCTTTTAACACAGTAGATGGAAATATTTAAATGGCTTTTTGGCTCTGTGACTGTTTCCCTTCTCTCCCCCAAGTTCGAGGTCACAACTTTAAACAGTGCTTGCGTCGTGTTTGGTGTCAGGGTTGGAGCAATTGAATGGCGGCGGCAGGGGAGCTGACATCTAACATGAAGGTTAAGTGACAGGCGGGGCACAATAAGGTCAGCATCGGCGTGTCACCCTTCCAGACCTCTCAGGAACAGAGCGGCAGGAAAAGGCCCAGTCAACTGCTTGCAGATGTGTCTGGACGCATGTTTCACTGACAAACACGAGGCAGGCGCCGCTCTCTGATGGTACCACTGGTCACTTCGAATCTGCATCTAGCTGGCAGAGAGAGCTGCAACACTCCAGTCAGGGCTTGTGTGTGAAATCTCAAACACCCAACTCAACTGACTTTGGCCCTTGACAGAATATTTTGACCAATCTCCTGATAGCTTACATATTTAGTTGAGTTGAGTAGCTTAAGCACTATGACAGTTTATGTAAGTTTTGTTATATTTAACAATACTTTCCGATAGTACAAGAAGCAGAGTTTTCTCTCTTTTCTTCAAGCTTGCAAGATTTGATAGCATGTTCTTTGTTGATCTTTCAATCTTTTTTTATTTAAATGAATTTTGTTCCTCACGCCCATGTTAAGAAAAGAGATGCTTTCCAGTGCATTCACTCTTCAAAGCACCACTGCATCTCTGACAGCTGTTTTTAATGTATTTTTACAAACACTGGGAACCTACAGCATGACTTCCCTGAGGAAAGGCAATCCTGCAAAAGAACAGACAGTCTTAGCCTCTGACTGTGGCATATAAACTGGTGGGTTCAGGCGATTCAGGGGCATTAAAGATGAGAGTAAACACTGCACATCTTTTAAACAAATTATTCAATAAAAACAATATGTTGTAGGGACAATTCAGCAGTGCATTGACATGAGTAATGTGCACCATGCAAAATTCTAAACAAAACAGCGAGTATCCCAGTGGCAGATAGTTAAATAGTAAGTACATTTACTCAAGTACAATTTTGAGGTACTTATACTGTTCTTGTATATTTCCATTTTATGGTACTTAATACTTCTACTCCACTAGTTGGCAGTGATTTGGTGAACACAAGTTTTACTGCAATTTAATCTGAGGGTGCTTCTATAGTTTGAGGGTGCTTAGCAACCTTAAGCACCCCTATAGTACTAGGCCTGCACAGTGCCAAGGCTCGGGGAAGACAAATACATTTCTGTACCCAACCTCAGGAGGTAGGAGTAGTAAGATTGAGGTTTTATTGGCAATTGGACAAAAAGTAGGGAGACAGTGGGAATGGTTGAGTACATTAACACAAGCACAAGTGACATTAATAAACCAGCAGAAACCAACCACAGCGGGCAGGCTAAACAAGCACTAAGGGGATCCACTCCACTTAGTGATCACTTAATTGAAGGGGGACACCAAACTGGTCATGGGGAACACACCGAGGGCATCTGGTGGACAGGTAGGACAACACACTGATCTGAAAGAAAGAAAGAAAGAAAGAAGCAAAGGGGGAGCACAGAGAGGAACGAGCAACAGAGGGAGATGCAGAAACAGAGTAGGCTTCGTCCACCACTGTGACACATATATTAGACATAGGTATTAGGTAATTTGCTGTGGTATTACAGTCCGTCATTCCATATAGACAGGTCCTGGCTTTCGAGGGCGGCATCATCAAACCTGTTGCTATCCCCTCAGATGCCTGCGAGGTGTCAGAGGAGAGGACAGAAAAGGAGACAGGTCCTTTCCTTCCTGACAAACTGATGCAAGTGTTTGTGAAAGAAGGAGGGAGCACACTTCTGCTGCCGTTGCCGTCTCTGGTATGTGTACACACACACACACACACACAATAACACACATCCAGCAACAGCGGCCTAGAATGGTGAAAGCATTACATCGTGTATTGATGAACCCCCTGCATGCACACACACAGTTCCTCCGCCCCACCCCTTCTTGAGGCACTTTAGACAATGAAGACTACAGCCTGTAAGCAGCAGCCTTGGCCTGAAAAGAGTAGCAGTGTATGTGTGTGTGTGTGTGTGTGTGTGTGTGTGTGTGGTTTTGTGGTGTGTGTGAAAAGACCCAAAGGTGAATCTTAAGATTGCCTCACCGAAAAGGGAAAAAAAGAATATCTGTCAATATTTTCTGTCCTCTGTCATCGTCTCAATGTTTTTTCCACCGTTCCAAGTCTTGTTTTTGCCTGATTGTGTGCACCTATTGATTGACAACTGGCTCCAGAGCCACTCAGGCCTCTTAAAATACCAGGCCGGGGCTTCAGGTTTCAGGCCCCGGCCTCGGGCCCCGCTATTGTCTGCGTCTGGAAGGCTGGCTCCATTAGAGCCCATCCCAGTCAGTCCCATTCAGCCTGCCTGCTTTGTGTACCTCCACCTCAGCCGCCTGCCTGCTACCCACAGGGCCCAGGCTAGGTGGGGCTGACAGGGTGTCAACACTGACAAGAACATGGCAGTTAGGAAGAGAGACAGGTAGACAGCACACAGGCCCAGGCGCCTATCATGGCAGCCATTCTCAAGAGTCTTCCCTTTCTGACGCTGCTCACTCATCTTTTGTCCTCCATGGTGTTGGCATTCTGTTCTGCTTGTTACAGCTTCACAAGTTCCCGAGCTGGGTTGTTTGCAGAGGGTACGATAGCTATCACTATGAGTGTGTGAATGGCAAGAGCTCACATTACATATATTTCTCACAACATGAATAGGTACTTGGCAGATGCAATTGAATCTCCAGTGTTGTTGTATAGTCAAATCCACTACCGTTTTTTCACAAATGAAATTCTGAACAATGTTTATGTTTTAACAGAGCACACAAGAGGATTTACTGACCTGGAGTTATACTGCTTTTATTGTGTATACAGTGTCTGAAATTAACTTTTTGACTCACTGGCCAAGGGGACTGGTAGATGACAAAATCCACCAGCCAAGCATATTTTTTACAGGCCAAAATAATAAATAGCCTTTTTGGGTCACATATACATTCGCTTCAGTACATTTCATTGAGATAATAAGGTATTATGTTGAATATAAACTTAAAGAAGAGGAGGTTTAATTAGCGATAGCTAGCAGCAGACCGACGGCAAGTGATTTAGCGGAGTAGCTGATGTCCCGTACGGTAAACAGTGCAGCGAAACTATAGGAGCGCTTGAGACGACGGTCAGTTTCTCAGACAGCCTTCCAAGATTTACCCGTCAAACGGAAAATCTACCCACATTTGGCGCTTGGCAGGTGTTAATTTCGCACCCTGTGTGTAGACTGTAGCACAATAATGTAAAGAGTTTGCATGTATCAACAATATAGGAACAACAGTAAGATTACACATGCTTTTCTTTCTTGAGTTGAACATGTCGTCTCCGCCCTCTGCCCTACCTGACATTTTAATCAGGCTGAGTTGTTGCAGTGCCACATCCTCTTAGCCAACGGTCTCATCCGGAGAATGCATGTAATGAAATTTGCCCTAAATCATGGACATCAGGCCGGAGGTCCAAAAGGTTAAGAGGAGCACAGGGTCAGGTCCCATATAACGCTCCCTGGGCAGAATTAAAAGGGAAAGGCTTCCTTTGTCCAAGCCGCCCCACAGGTCAAGGAGGTCAGGAGGTCAGTGTCAGGGGGAAGGCCCGGCTCCTCCACCCTCAAATGTTACAACCTCCCCCCCAAAAAATCAAAGATACCTCCCCAAAAATTAGCGTTGTTTTGATGGTCAGGGTTCAGCTGGGGGCACGCTGACATGATTCAGCGTGCCTTAATCGGGAGAAGAGGAAGTCCATCTCTGAAAATACACACACTTCTGAGGTCAGAGGACAGCACAAGCACCTGTGACATTATTGTCAGTGGCTGCACGTGTTTGCGTATGAATGTAGATGACATAGGGACAAGAGGTTTCGAGGAGCAAATTGGATTCATGTCAGACCTTCTGCTTATTGATAAAGATGACAGATGCTCGCACAGGCATGGCGGACCAGATTCAGACGTTAACACAGTTAACTGCTATTTGCTCACAGTGCTATTATTCTAAATGGCATTATGGTGGGATGTGTGGCTGCAAGACATGCTGGTGTTCTGCTGGTGGTGTGTGTTTGCGTGTGTGTGTACAAGTTTTAATGTCTGAACTAGGAGCTGCTGGGTCCAATATTGAATGGGTATACAGGCCAAATGGAAACAGTGGCAGCTGATTGAGACAAATGGTGTTGAGGCCTGATGCCTCAACTGGGAGAGAGAAAGGGAGCAAAAGATGGACACACTCTGTGTAATGATATCACGCTTGATAAATGCCACATTAGTGCTTTTGTTGCCTGCAAGGACATACTGAAACACACTTTAAATAGATAGCTAATACGGCATCATAGAAAAAAAGAACAGATAGTGAATTTATTTGAAAATATTAAATGTAAACTTGCGTGTTCACTGATATAAATCTGCAGACAAACAACAGAACAATCAGATAAAATAGTTTGCGTCTGGTCTTGTGTCTTCGGGGCTGATCAAGAGATGTCTACCATGTTTACGTGGAGTGACCCTCATTCTTCTCGTCCATCCCAAGGGCTCTCCCTCTCTGTCTCTCTCTTTGTGTCTGTCTCTGCCTCGCTCTCTTTTATCTGACCGTCTGAGCTTGTTGACCCTACTTGCGTTGGTTAGTCATCCTCTCCAGGCGTCACTAAGGCAATTTCAGGGATGACCATAAATCAGCTGACAGGCTCCGCTATCAGTGAGTGACACATTCAACATCTAAGCAAAGTTTAATGGTGAGCTATAAACATTTATGAGTATACCTTTCGTGTGCAACTCTCTACTCAAGTATCTCTTCAGACCTCTATCAGTGACTCCTTATCATGCATGCGGTGTCACAGATACAGGGAATGGAGACAAAATGGGCTATTTTGTTCACCTGAATGCTCGGACCCGCGTAACCTGTTGGTTAAGATCAGCATCTTTCCAGTGAGTATTGATTTTGTCTGCCTAGGTGATTGAATTGTTGAATTGCTGTGGGTTGAAAGGCACTGATAAGGAAACGGAAAGGTGTGAAAACACTGCTTTGAAAAACAGAGACACGCGGGTGCATTTGTTCTGAGTAAGAGGAATATAAAATAATCCGAGAGATGTGTTTTTACAACACTCCCTCTTCGTAAACACTTTAATCAGATAAGGGTGAAGAAAAAATGTTGATTGGTGTGGACGCCCCAGCCTTCGCAACTATTAACCAGAACTGTGAAATAAGCTTCCTGATAACCAATATGTCAAGCTCTAATAAATAAATAAAAAAGTTAAAGAAAAAATTAAATTGTGCCAAGTATCAACATAAGAAATGTTTTTTGCAATATTGAAACAGTTCAGAAGATATAATGTCTTTTGACACACAATGTCAATTTTCCTTTTCAGCTGAGCAAGCCAAGTCTAACCTTTATTTCATCTTTCATCTTTACTTACTCACTCCCTTTTCAGGGTGACGAGGCAGGCGGTGCATGTTGCAGCACATTTGGGATAACAAGTAAAAGTGAGAAAAAAATTTTCCCAACATTGTCCCGAGATGCTGAAACCAAGACAGAAAAAAAAAACATAATTCAACAGAATTCTCCAGTAAAACTCAAATTACATTTGTGCATACTGAACCAAAACTAACCATCCACATCAAAATGCTAAAGTACAACAATAACAAACATATAATTAATTTAGAACATTTGACAGAGGACAGGGCGGCATTGTGGACAGGTCATCAGTCCATCAGAAAGATACAGACCTGCTGACAAACATATCAACATATTCACACCTTGGGGCAAATGTACTGTCAGAGGTAAAACTCCAGACAGACAGGACCCTCGTTGTAGTGAGACAATGCTGATTTGAGCGTACAAACCACTGAACAACCACACTGAGCCTCAAAGCAGCAGCTTTTTCCATTTCTTGAACTTTGAATGTTCAAACAACAGCTGTTCCTTTATCTTGTTGTTTTCCTTGTATTTTAATTAAATGGAATTATGGTATGTCTGTGTCGTACTGTGATTTATTTCCCTTGCACAGAGTGATCTATTGTCTTATTGACATTTTGTACAGTGCAGTGCACCAAATAGTATACAATTACAATGATACACTGCAATTTTGTTTTATCATAAAGCATAAAGGAAACCATTTCCTTACAGTGCAAAACAAAATTGTCCAGTACTGTACTGTACAGTGAATAACTTTCGATGCTATAGATTAAAGGTGGTGGTGGGGGGGGCAGGTGTGACCGCGTGGGTTTAATTAGAGCGTCAACACCACCACACTGCACCGGCCAGCTGATAAGGAGAGCAGACAGATGACAGGAGGTGTGCGAGGCCGGTTGGAGACAGTCTTATCTTGGGGCGGAGAAAGACTGCAGCCGCCCTGGCTTCCTCACGCAATGGAGGGAGGGGTAGAGGAGGAAGATGGGGGAGAGGTTGCGATAGGCCAATTACCTGTGAGTCATCAGTCTCTTCTTCCCGTGTTTTGCTGATAGTCGAAGCAAACTGGCACATGTCATGTGTGTGTCAAAGGTTTACTCCGTTACCTACGAGGTCTCAGTGCCACCTTGTGTTGTTGGAATGTCTCATTATTTGTTGATTGAGGGTTAGCTTTAACCCACTGAGATGTCAAGTAACCTTGAATTTTAGGTAAAACCCAGCCTGCTCTCCACCAAGGATGAGCTCCACTGCTTTACAAGGTTATCTAGTGAAACGGTGCTGAATCGATGAGCACGCTGCGCCCTTAACAAAGAATTTATTGAATTCAAAATGTATTTACAGTACATCTCTATCCAGGCTATATAATAATGATTACAAGTTTTCAATCTAACATCATAAGGTTGGAAGGGTTATGATGGGAGTTTAGGGTGGGGAATGAGTGAGAGGAAAAAGGTGAGACAGATGTTCAATCTGTTTTTTATCTATTCTGGAAGAACGGCATCATATGAAGTGTGGGTAAATGGATGGCCATCTATTTCTGTTTGTGTATGCTAACATTTATGGGGATATTAAGTCCGTGCGTGAGATATCCATAAAAGAGAAAAAAAATCTATATAGCGCCGCTGCTATGGCTGTGTGTGTGTGTGTGTGGGTGTGTGAGTGTGTGTGTGTGACGCTCTGGCTCCTAGCTGTCTGCGCCTTGCTCCCCGCCGCTCACTGCACACCACATTATTTTTAACCCACTGCCTCCGAGAGGAAGCAGGAGACGCTTGGGCCTCTGAAGTCCAGCACAATGAGGAATAAGCTCACACACACACACAGTCACCGAGTCGCACACGTGTGCTGAAACACCTAGACGCACACACCAGCTTTTGTCATCTGCCGACAGACACTGCCAGACACACACACACACACAGACAAACATTACACACTTAACTTACAAATTTCCCTTCAGCGCAAGACATCCATCCTCCGCTCATCGCAGACACACATGACAACCCCGTCTCACACGGACAGCGTGCCTTACCTTGCGCCCCACCCGTCTCCTGGCTGTCCCTGTTGACCCAAATCCAGCAGGTCACTCTGGGTCAATGGGCTGTAAATGAACTGATACTAATTACAGTAAACAGCACCACATCAGAGCGTGTGTTCCTGCATGTGTGTTTGCATGCATGCTTGCAAGTAGTGAAGCTGGACAGGCTTAATTCACGGAAAAGGGAGGTCCGCACATCAGCCCCGAGCAGCAATCAAGAGTGTTTAATTGTTCGTGTTGATCGTCTCGGGTGGGGGGTGTTTAGATTTTAGGCTGAGGCCTCCCATCTATTTTCTCACTTCCTCTTCTGAACACTTAATCATCCAACACTGGTGATTGGTGTTTGGATTTGGTTGTCGTGTGCTGAGGTACAAGTAACTTGAGTAAATGAAATAAAGTTTCAACACCACATTCTGTCGTATGCATGTGTCATTTGTGGATGATGTCACCTAAAATATTTTGATGAAAGCAGCGAGCCACCTGTTGATTTGGCCTGTTATTGCATGATTCCTTCTCTTCCTCACCCACCGTCTCACATGACTCCACGCTGTCTAATTGACTCCACTCTCTGTAACTCACCCAATCAAACACTCCCAAGATGCCTTCCTAGGAAAGCGACTGACTGACTGAGTGGTGCCTTGTAAGTATTTAACCTCCTGCAGTGGAGACACACACACACACACTCATACATACACACATCAACCCAGTCACTCAGTCAAGGCAGAAAATCAGATTGACTCAACCTCTAAAGGCAGTGCCATTGAAATCAGATTACAGATGAGGTAGCCCACAATTTCCAGAGCACCGCATCCACCACAAGCGCTTTGGCCTTGAAAACATACACCTCTTCCTTTCTCTCTTTCTTCCTCTCTCTACACACAGTCACCCACCCACACACACACACACACACATTCACTTGAAGGGAAAAGTGATCAACAGGGAAAGTGATGGCTGGGGGAAAATTGAAGGTAATTAAGTCCAGCCCTCCTTGTCTGAATCGATGAGATGAGGGGTCGCAGGCCCATCTCACATTGCACTTTCCTGTTAGACCCTTTCTCAGCCCCTCTCTTTATTTCTCTACCTTTCTATTTCTCTATAATCTCAAACATAAACACAGTATGTTTGTATATCTACATATGAGTTCCTTAAGTGTTCATCAAGGTTTATGAGCGTAACTCTAAGCATAGAAGTGATTATTCCTTCACTCTTGCTTTACATGCTTTATTGGAGCAGCCCTCAGTTCTCTCCATGAGGGCTGATGTTGACATCCTGCTTCACAGCCTGTCCAGCCGCCACAGTGTGTAGCCAAACGCCCTGAAAGTGTCTGCCACATTGTTCTCCCACTTGAAAGTCAGCAAAGCTTTGTCAGCGTCCTCTAGTGTAGTCTTTATCGTATTCACACGCTGTGCTGTATTTTTAGCCCATCCAAGTCCGTTCCCTTTGTTCCGGCAATTCTTGAGCAATCTTTCAGACCCCCCCCCTCCCCTCCACCTCTTCCATTGTATTTTTAGACAAAGGTGAAAAATGGCAGACCTGACTGGGAATTATGAAGGACCTTCCCCTTGATGAGGGCTGGGTCTGTCTGAGAAGAGGGAGGGATGGAGGGGGGCCTTGAGACAGACAAGCTGTGTCAGAGGACACTGGACCTTGCTTGGCCACCGCAGACTGGACATCATGGATCCAAATATATAAATAAATAATATATACATTTTTCCACTTATATTTCAAAATAACTTGAATGAAATATATTTGTCACTGAATTCAGACTGTTTTACTACAATTTGACGTTTTTAAACGTGGTTCAATTTATTTTTCAGTTCGACTGAATTTAAGGGAAAATTTTGACATTTTGGGAAATACACTTATTTGCTAGATGAGAAAGCAAATACTTCTACTCCGTACAGTAACCGAGGGGTTACTTCTTGGTCGCGACCCGTACCTTCCTGGAGTCCTGGATTTTTTTATCATATTCAGTTCCATCTTACCTGAATCTACGCTGGTTTCTGACCAAGAAATAGTCCAGCACAAAACCCCTGGTAAAATGCAGTTGGTTGTTTTTACACTTTGGTTTTTGTAAAGATGGAAACAAACGCAAATACAATATGTTAATTAGTGAGCTGAAATGGTGCTGCTAGGCAGAGTGTTTTACATTACCAGACTGCTGTTTCCCACCCGTTTCCAGTCTTTGTGCTAAACTAAGTTATCTGGCTGCTGGCAGTGGCTTCATATTTAGCGTCCAGCCATGAGAGTGGTATCAATCTTCTCATCTAACTCTCGAAGCGTATTTACCAAAATGTCAAACTTTTCCTTTAATCGCAGACAATGAGTGACCACTGTTAGTATGGAGACTGGCAGCATTTGCATTCAAATAATACAAATATTCAGTTTAGTAAGTAGACTGTTTTAGAAAGATGTCAGAAAATGTGTGTAAATTCAATTCAAGTTGGGATATGTGCACCCTGCCATGCTGCCAGCAACCATAACTAGAACCTGTGATGTGGGCATGGAGCCAGAATGTTTCTACATATCAGGAATAGTATAGTGAAAGACGATGCTTGTCGTAATCTCAAAAGTGGGAGGCATTTGGCATCATGCTAATTGTGAAAATGCATCAATAAGTTGGGGACTGACATATCAACATCATTACTAAGATTTAATATACAAAGCATGTCCGTGCCAGGCCTGCGTTATCTCTATCAAACAACTAACATAGATGTATGGTGACATAAACTGCCATAGTAAAATAATGTGGCAAAACATGGCGGTAAGGAGGCAATGGGGCTTGGCCTATGAACAGGTAATTAAAGAATATGTATGTGCTGTTTTGAAACCACCATTGTATTTGTGCATGTTTGCAAAAGCATGTGTGCATGTGTGTATGAGTGTCTGTCCATGTGGACGGGAGCGTGCTGGTTCAGGTCTCAGAGTAACAGATACAGCCAGATACATTCCATAGAGAGCGTTTTACTCCAAGGCTTAATTAGTTTTTTTCTAGTTAGCCGTGGTCCTGACTAGGGCTAAAGAACGAGAAGGGGGTGTGGGGTATGAAAGGGGGGAGAGTCAAGCCACTACTTCAACAATCCATGTTAAGGCGACCGTGTTTCATTTCCTGGTGCCTGCTCTAGTTCCCCTTAAATAGCATTACCTGTTGAAGCCAGTTAAATCACCGACAGCATGATTAGAAGGCCACTGAGGACCCAGAGTCTGGGCAACAAAGCACGGACTAGCCTTTAATTCAATTTATCTTTATAAACATACACATCTGCCTCTGATTTACCACAAAGTTTCGAGATGTCTTTTACTGCTTTGACAGAAAAGTTTGGGCTCAATTTACTTTCTAACTAAAAAACACTCTCTCCTTCCAGCACCACCTATATCTGGATATTGATCATTTTGCTCATAATAAGGTCTAAGGTAGTGAGTGCTGCATAAAACAGTACATAAAATATAGTCCTAATGGTGCATTAATGACTAGGATCAAAAGACAACTGTATTAGCCGGGATGATATAAATTTCCTGGGTCAGTTCGTGGTTAATGAGGATGTATGTTTTCTGAATGTATCTGAGCAGATATAGTAAAATATAATTTTGATGAATGAGTGCATTTGTGCTCTTTGTTAGTTAGATATTTTGCAGGAAATCACATGAGCAGTGGGTTTTTACATCATTGCAGACAAAGATTATTGTTTGCCAGACTTCTTTCCACATGCATGAACACAACAGAAATAATATTTGCATAATATTTAAATTTAATATTCTAATTTAATTCACACTTACCTCTTAAATTAGCATTTGAAGCATTGTCCAAATGCTAATTAGCTTTCCCTTGTGATTATACCTTTAATACAAAAATGCTCACACATAAAGAACATAAAAATGTACCTTGTTCATGGGGCTATGACTGAGACTATATATAATATAGTATGTAAAACATCACATAATACCTACATTCTGGCCTTGTTGCTCCATCTGAACCTCTTCACCACATGGGACTCAAGGAGGTGAAAGAAACAGATGGGTGCTGGAGGACATCAGCTGTGGCCCGTTAGCCAGGTTGCCACGCTAGCCATTGTCACAAGCAGACTTGAGCCTCATGTCTACATTCCCAGGTCATGTTCTGGAAGTGCAGGGTCGTGCCCCTTCACCTCCACCCCCACCAATGAGTTAGGAGCCAAACACGATGTAATTACACCCATTTGGTTAGGGACTAGTCGTAGGACTGGCAAGTGGTCTGCAGTCTCCTGTGCCTGTCTCCCCAGACAAGGCTACTCCAACAAGGGCCATGACCTACCTTTGTCAGCCACAGACCTCTGAGACTATTGGGTGATCAGCGGACATTTAGAGCAGACAGCGGAGACAACAGAATGGGTTTTTGTTATACAAATGTGATTTATTTACTGTCACATTTGTCTAAACTAATTTAAAGCCTCACAAAAAATCAATGTCCAGTCTTGAACATCAACTAAAAATTTATTTTTAGAGATCACATAAATGTGGAAAACAGTTTCCTGATATAACACCATGTTACACCATGCATGGTAGGCCACAACCATGCCACAGATCATTAGGGTGTTATCAGTGGCTGCATCAAAGGATGGGCAGAGGGAAAAGTGTAACAAATCCTTGGTGCTTTGAGTATGATAAGCATCATTTATCACTCAGAGTGCTGCTGGCCCATTAACAACCACGGCTCCATTAGCACTATCAGCAAGGCTTTTATAATGCCTTGTCTGCCCACATCTTTACGTTTGTATGAGGAAATCATTAAACATTGTTTGTGTGAGACGGATGCATCTAACAGCGAGGCCATGTTCTCTGGGGTCCTGGTAGGTGGTGATATGGAAACCGTTTTGATTTCCATTCGTAACAGCAGTGAAGTAAGTTTTGAAATTATGCTAACTACCTGTCTCCATGTGTTTCTGTGGCTTTGCTATAAAGACATGCAAGTCAGATGGCCCGTAACTGTGAATGAGTCTGTGTGTATGTTGGTATTGAACAGGTGAAAATACTGGAACAAAAAGCAGTCAACAGCTACTTTCATTGGTCAAATGGATACAAAGGTATAAGGAAGAAGGCGGACACTGTGGCATAATAGTTGTATCAGTGGGATTCTGGGATTTGAATCTCAGTAAGAGGATTGCATTTACATATAGAACATGTTTTGTAAAGGTTTACATTTCAGGTGATTATGTTAAATGGATATGTTTTACAGAAGAATGTGCCACTG
Organism: Oplegnathus fasciatus; assembly: GCA_003416845.1. Taxonomy (NCBI): domain Eukaryota; kingdom Metazoa; phylum Chordata; class Actinopteri; order Centrarchiformes; family Oplegnathidae; genus Oplegnathus; species Oplegnathus fasciatus. The sequence goes on from NTHP01000241.1 coordinate 729,677, forward strand.
CTCCAGCTAGCAGCTTGCATGATGCACATAAAGTCTGTATAAACCAGGAAATTACGCTTTTCTGTATTTTTGTTGTTTCACACATTGAAATCATGGAGTTACTTACTCCGTGACTTAGTGTGATACTGGCTATGTTAGCCTTTACACTATATACACTTATCTCAGTCAAGGAATCAGAATGTGAAAACTGAAACAGACTTAAATCGTTAGCTCAACACTATAGACAGGGGTCAACGTCATTGTGTTTCACCCTTTGGTTATGTTGTCTGTGTTTGCAGCGTGCGTTAGGCTGCACATGTGTGCTTGTGTTTTGTTTATTTGCATGGTTAACATTAAGTTGCAGTACATTGAGTTCACTGCATATTGATTCAGAAGCCTTTGCACGATGGAAACAACAAAAGGAGGAAAAAGGATTTAATGATGCAGATGTTGCAGTGCTTCTTTTGAACAGGTAATATACTGGCTAATAATATGTTCTGCAGCTGGCTGTTAGGATGACTTAACCTTATTTTGTAGTAACTTTGTTAGCCCTGTATGTATACATATTGTGTTTAGATTACAATATGTCGCAGGTAATAGTAGGCACAACACATAATGTTATGTGAGATCACAAAAACAGAATTTGAAGTCCTGTTATGAAGCCTGCACATTGGCAGTTTAGGACATTGTTATTCAGCGAGATAGCCGCACACAGAAACAACATCACAAGCAAGATCCCTGAATGCTGACATTGTAAGGAAAGTTACGGATTTCACCTTTAAAGTGAGCTACCTGTAGCCATAAAGCCTATCAGTATTTCATTTTCAGTGGATGAGCCCTGTGGCCTGTAATCAGGTTCTGTCCGTGTCCTGAAGGAGTTGAATAGGTTTTAAAGGGAAGGGCTGAACAGTAATTACCATCTGACCCCAGCTCTGGCTGATGGGGGTGGTGGGGTTTATAAGTAATGGGTGAGGGGTGGGGATTAAGAATAGGGGAGGGGTGGCCTCTCGCTCAGACAGAAGATGAAGACAGTTATGTTTGTATGAACAGACACTGGAGTTCATTGTCCTCCACACTTCCTGCGGCCCCCTCCCCGCCAACATAAAATGACCCCCTACTCAATCTGGTGAGGTATCTTCACCCGTGAATATATGCACAGGCACACACACACACAGACCACATTCTGAACACACAAATACACATATTCACACACATCCTCTTCTCCTGATCAGATGACATCATTAACAATCATTACTGGGACACCAGGAAGTGCAGAGATCTCCGGCTCAGAGTCTGGCTGCAAGGGATCAGGTTAGCCTGCTAGAGATGAGAGATTTGAAGAGGAAAGCACCTACCAGAGCTATTTTACCTCTGGATTTCATTAATACCTCAGTGCTAACAGAAGCCACAAAGAAAAGATGGTAAGATTCAAGAGAAATTCCAACCCACCATCATTTCCCGTAAAATTGTTGTTAAAAATTCTTCCTGAATGCTGTAAATTGATTTTCCCTTGTTTTGTTTTCTGCATGAAAATCAAAAACATGCTTGAAGCTGTTTGTTTCTGATGGTTTTAAAAATGTAAGAAAGGCATCCAGATGGCGGCTTGATCAAATATTAAAGCATATTTACAGAATTACACAAGCATATAGTTTACATATATTACATTTAGGGTTCTTCTGATGTTGAATATTTCATTGGAGTTGGATGATCAGTGTTTTCTTATCCTGTCAATTTAAACTGGTTGCAGCGCTTCGTGGTTTCTGTGGCCAGGTTAGTGATTTGGGCTGGGGCTGGTGTGTGGCGTGTGCTGGAGCCATGGTTCCTCGGAGTGAAAGGCCTTCCCTTCGTGCCCAAAGAAAGCTGACACGCCAGGCCTGGGTTTGTCAGTGACAGGCCCCTGGCAGGAAGCTTGTCTGAGTCCATGGGCGTCTCAGTAGCTGTTCTTGTATGACACTAACCACAGCTACCACAAGACAAGCAATACCGCTGTTGCTGTCGGAGGCTATGTTACTGTGATACGATGCATGCAGACCTTTCCGTGGGACAGAGGACAGCAGCGAGTGTGTATTTGAATTTCTGTTGGTGGCTGTGTGCATGCGTGCATGCATATGTTCGTGCAATGCTGCAAAAACATGTACATGCGCGTGTGTATGATTGAATCTTTGCCTGCCAGTTCATGTGTGTGTGTGTTGTGTGTGTCAGGACTCTGATCTAAATGCTCCACAAGGGAGGAGAGAAGAGTGACCCCTACTGTCAAAGAAGCTACACACCAGCTCCATACCGTGTAGGTACATGATAACACCATAATGAGACAATGAATTACCCTAAAAATAATCTATTGAATTAAAGGTTATCATGATAACAGATTATCATCTAGCATGTACAGTTGCAGTATTAAAGTCATGTAACTATGTGCACAAGTTGAATCATTGTGCAGCATTTCACAAAGAACACAACATTTTACATGTGGGTTGTCTTCCCCAATAGCCTTCACCTCAGACAACGATCATCAGTAAACATCACAGCCAGAGAAGTACTTTTACATGTTCCATCACCGTCCACTTGAGCTTTCTGTTTTTTCATGAATAGGGGCTATGATTGGAGCAGGGAGTGCTGGAAATCCTTTGAAAAGGGAAAACAAAAGGTCTCCTCTGCTGTGATGAAGCATACCTCTCAAGGGACCGGACCTGGGCCTGACTCAACCTTTCACACAATCGACGGCCAACAATACAACAAACCCTGCCCTCGCAAACCTACTATTGTACTGGAGCACGCCACAGCTGTGGAGAATCACATTTAGGTGTCAGAGGCAACAAATGTTTCTTTAATTGGAATAGTGGTATTAGCTCATGTTTCCTCCCCGTGCTTTATGAATCCCCTGTGCCTATTGTTTGGAAGTTCGCGTTGACGTCGCCTTGGCGGCTCCGGCTAATTGAGTGAGTGTGTGTTTGGACCAGGTTCAAGAGGAACTAGCGTCTCTTGGTTGTGTGTGTGGGGTGGGAATAGTAGTGTATGTGTGTGTGTGCGTGCTCTTTTTTTTTTTT
>NTHP01000241.1:732709-760191 GCA_003416845.1 Oplegnathus fasciatus
TAGTGCTAAATTCACAAGATAATCTGTCAGCGGGCCTTGACGAAAATACTCCTCATGTGAAAACAGAATTAAGATGGCTTTAGGGGTGTGCATGTGTGTGTGTACGTGTGTTTGTGTGTGCGTGCATGAGGACTTCCTCACATGTGTGTGTGTGTGTGTGTGTGTGTTGGGTGAAGAGTGGTTGGGATTATTGNNNTTTTTTTCCAAGGTTGTGTCTGTCTACGTGCAGGATCCTGGTGCTATGTATGTGACTCTCTATGTGTCTCCAGTGCTTTTCTCATTCACAGTAAATCTTATACATTTTATTTATTCTAAATGAGCCTATACAGACTGTGACTCTCACCCTGAGCAAAGTAATTTAGTAATTTCACTCCATTTGAAGAACCACCCCCCTTTTCACCGCTGTCACCTAATCTGGTTTTCAGACAGATTAAATCAACAGCCAAACACAAACAGTGGCCAAATTTGTCCGTATTTAAATCCAAGTGTTATTAAAAAGCCTTGGACAAATAACCCAAAACAAGATGCAGTTACAAGCATTAAATGGATTGCCAGTTTCATATGGTTAATATCCAATATAAATATTTGAGCTGATTCTAACTGAGCAAACATATCACCCAAAATATGTTGTTCTCAGCTCACTGACTTTTGGGAAGCATAATCAGCTTTTGATTTACTATACAGAGAAAGTACAGTAGAGGACATGACCATGATATATTCCTGAAGCTACACTTACTTTATACTTCTCTGCCAAATTTGACAAGAAATGTTTGTTATTTTACCTCAGTTTAATGTGAAGGCGATTCCCTATTGGCCCGATAAGTACCAGATTTTTTGCACTCTCCTAATCTTTCTTAATCTGAGGAGATGAGATTACTGGTAATCTAGGGCATCAAAGACACACCAATCCCTTTCCTAATATGGGATCTTAACACTGGATCAAGACAACTCGCCACAATCCAGGTCACAAGCATGGATAAGAAAGATTAAGGAGTCTTGATTTTCCAACTTTCACTTATTCATTAAATGTATTGTGTTTATCAAAATGTGGAATGTTTAACATATAAAGGGGTTTGTTAATCTTTCTAAATGCAGGTATTCTGTTGATCTGAATCACAAACACACAGGTAGTGAATATATTGTTTGTTCATGTCTTTCATTAGAATGAATGAACAGAATATTATTCCAATGTATCTCATTATAAAATCATATATTTTGTTAAAACTAGTATTAATTCTACTTTAAGAAGGATCGGGTTAAATTAACTCACATAGAATCAAATGGTCATTTCAACTCCCCCAATATTGATTCTAAATCTAAACACTTGCTGCAGTTGTCTATGGGCCCTTGTTTTGATATTTGTGGGAGCCAGAAATAACAATATGCATAGAACAACAATGTCACTGCTGAAAATACTGCATGTATTTTTTGATGAAGTTACTCATCTTATTTAAAGGTACCAGACACTGGATGAATCACATAATCTACATATTTATCTCCAACAACGTGTTTACAGTACGAATCTTTAATCTGGTGTTTCAGATTAATAACAAATCAAAAATAATCAGACGAAAACACAGTGTGTTTTCTCTCATCTTGAGAGGGAACAGGTGCTGCTGGCCTCCAAGATCAGTGTCAACCGGGGATTACAGCATGTGTCGCTGAGGGATTGTGAAGGCAACTCAAGAATTACTGTCATAGGAACTGAGATTACAAATATGGATTAGGAGCACAATAAGACGCAGATAGTGCTAAATTCACAAGATAATCTGTCAGCGGGCCTTGACGAAAATACTCCTCATGTGAAAACAGAATTAAGATGGCTTTAGGGGTGTGCATGTGTGTGTGTGTGTGTGTGTGTTGGGTGAAGAGTGGTTGGGATTATTGCAGAACCGGATGCACTTGACGGCAGTTTAAAGTGAATCTCTATTATTTAATTACAATATCAAAAGAATGACTGATGTTATAATAGAATATACTTATAAATTAGCATTTAATCCATAGTTCTTGATCTACAAAGTATAAATATTTTCTCTCGTGTGTTTGTGTGTGTGTGTGTGTGTGTGTGTGTGTGTGTGTGTGTGTGTGTGTGTGTTTCACACATTCTTTTGACTGTGACCAGATATCTGAGGTTTACTTGCCAAAACTAATGTGATCAGAGCATAGAGGGAGAGTGTGGACTGAGTATGTGTGCATGCAGCGGTGGACTCAGAAGTGAGTGGTTTGGAGAGAATTCATTAGCGTGTAGACAGGTGGCTAGTATTACACTCCACTAGTGAAAGTCAGCAGCCGAGCTGTCCTGTACTCAACTCTCTCACATCCTCTCTCTCTCTCTTTCTCTCTCTCTAATTCCCAGTCTCTGCGAGCAGTAAAGCTACACCGGCCTGGATGACATTTCCAAAGACAGCAGGCCACTGATTAGAAAATGGTCTGCACTGAAACAACAGCCTCCGATCTTTATCAAAGTTTAACATCCCCCCCTCTCTTTCTCTCTCTCTCTCTCTCTCTCTCTCCAACCTTGCTATCTATCCGTCTCAAAGGCCTGTCTCTCTTGGGAGCCAACTATAAGTACTCCATCAGGCAAACCGCATTAGTGTAATTTCGTCCCAGGAAATTAGCAGAGCAGAGCGGCGCCAATTAGAAGTCAATAGCTGGCTTTATTAATCGAGCTAGCCATCGCACTTGATTAGATTAAGCTGGGGCTGAGCTCTGTTTGTGTGTGTGTGTGTGAGAGAGAGAGAGAGTGTCTTTGTGTGTTTATTCATCTGTGTTCGTGCCTGTCAGTGTATTGCTTGTGCACCCTTGGCTCTGTGTATGTATGCGTGTGTGCGTTTGTGTGGCCTCATGCAGAGAGCGGCAGGTGCTGCTGACTTGCTGATCCTGTCTCATTGTGACTGTCTGCGGCTCTGTCAGAGCTCAGTAATATGTTGATATTGACCCTCTTCGACTGCAGGCTCTTAGAAGACACACTGCAGAGGGGGCCGGAGCTTGAGGCATCAGTTAATGCAGAGACAAGCCAGCCAATTGGATAAATTAAACTGACATTATTATATTAACTTTTGTAATCATATAGCTGCAATTAGCGGGCCACATAAGGACCATAATATCATACTAGCACAGTGTAAACCATAGCAAACAGATGGATATTGTCATAAATAAAACAGTTTCACAACTTAACTCCATTCTACATCCATACCTGTGTCTTCTGGCTCTATGAGTCTGCTCCTGGGATGATGTGAAAAGCTGTTTGCAGTCACATAGATCAACATAGATCAGTGGATTTGACAGCTTAGGTGGCATTATTCACTGATACACAAATAGAAATATCTTGGAAATATGGATATATCCCCTAGTATATCCCCTTCATAGATCCTCTACATGCGGATTAAAGTGTGAATTTCCTGTTATCACTGCCCCTTCCCATATGTGTAATCTCAAAACCTCAGCCCTAACCGACAATCCCTCACAAACTTGTCCTAATCCATCCGCCATATCTGCCAACTAACACCTGTTCCAGAAGGAGCACAGAGTGGAGGGACGCCGTGGAGAAAGGAGGGGACTTAGGAAACAGGATGTATTGAACATTTTCATCAAAAAGCATAGCCTCTTGTGTCATTTCTGTCAATATGCATATAGGCCAAGTTGTACATGTGTGTTTTTTCTGTCAGTCTGTTTATGTATCCGTCAGTCTTTCGTCTGTCAGTTTGTCACTTTCTCCCTCACTCCTAAAATAAATCTTTGTAATCCATATGCTGAAAAACCCTGGAACGGAGCCTAGCTTTAACCAAACATACTTCACACACATGTGGTGAAGTAGCTTGTATACAAATTATGCATTCAGAAATGTAACGGAAATATACATTAGAGTGACAACATTGTAATTTTCTTTTAAAACATGAATCTCTTTACAGAGGTAAAAGATCTAATCACAGTTTACTGCAGCCACCGAGTAGAGGGCTTGGAGTGTTAAATTTCCAGCTGAGAACACTTGGAAATCCAAGGCCCCTGTGTGTCTTTAAAACATGGAGTTACGGAACCACAAAATGGTCAACACAACCAAACCACAGAAACCCCACTCTCTTTACACACATGTACACGCACACACACCAACACTGGCACCAGTATCACCACTACCCAGAGTGGCAGCCCTTAAGCCAATCTGTAGATCCAGGCGCCATCAAATTTCAAACACAGCTGGTTCTCTTAGATTAGAATTCATTGCAGTCTGTGTTGAAAGAAGGTGAAATTAGTCTTTTTACACCAATGCAGCCCACCATTCCATCCAGCTACAGACATGCTAGCATAGCCAAGACCCCAAAACGACATCGGGCTTCACTGGCCCAGAAAGGACAGCTCCCCCTGGGCCACGTCTGAGAGGCTGGTGGCTAAGTTGCTCTGACAGCTACATGCTTTAACAGATGCAGTTCCCATCCAGTGAAACAGCCTCTTTGGGAGCAGATAAGCTAGAGAGAGTTGGTATGGCTGTAGTTGCATGGGTTAGGGGGTAGCAAGATGTGATGCTAGTTGCTAACTGTAGCTGCTGGACAGAGCTTGTCCACTGTGATGGAGCTCATGAATACTATGACCGGTGACTTCACAGACAACATAGTGTCAGCGAAGGGGGATGCCGCAAGGAAGTTCCAAAAGTTCAGCTGATCTGGGAGGGCATGGGCAAAGATCTGTCATTTCGGAAACCCTACCATTGTATCATTGTATTGCTGTAATTGAACTTAAAAATGAAACATAGATTATAGGATCCCATTGCTACTAAAGTATTTTACTGTTAAATTAGGGAATTAATTATAGTTTCAATTATTAACTCAGAAAGTTGGGACCTTTACATTATTTAAGACATAACCTCACTGCAACCACCTCAACCCTGCTGTAAATCTCTTTTGCTAAAATGGCCCAGTCAGTATAAATGCCAGCTGGCTCCATGGACAACACATGCCAGGAGCTATAAACTCAACTGCAACAGCAATCAATTGTGCATCATGCCAAGGTACTTTCTAAAGGGTGGCAGTCTTACACCCCACCTACAGATCGGCTTACGGGGCACTTCAATCTCAAATCTAATCACAGAAGCAACAATAGCTGTGAAGGGAAACAAAGCAAGAGGCATTTCATATTCATCTCCCTTGTGTCAGGTGGACTAAGTGCCAGCTGGACTGAAAGGGCTGGCGAGGAAGCAGGTAATGTTGCTGACTGCAAAACAGTCTTAGGTTACCGAGTAAAACTGAAATCATCGATCAGTGCTGCCACGGGGGAATTGTAACTGTGCTGTCTGAAGACATAGAATTTAAATGTTTCTGACAGGGGGAAGTGAAAGAATGCGAAATGATTTTCAAAAAGGTCTGTAGTGAATAATTAAAATGGCGAATTATTGCAATAAAGAAACAATTAAACCTGAAAACGTTTTCCTCTACTCCCACTTGCTGGTGAACAGTCATGTCATGTCTGACTCTAAAAGCAAAAGGCTGCTTATAGAACCAGCTGTGGAGGTGTATACTGTATAATTGTATTAGAGCAAAAGTGTGCAAAAGTAGCAGTTGAACACATTTAAGAATAACAAACATTTTATGGGAAGAACCTCATACCCACCATATCTGTGCCTTGAAAAATAAACAAACTCTTACGCCCACAGAGAATATTAAATTAAATTGTTAAATTATTTGTTATTCGCTTTTAAGAAAACATCTTCACCAAACATTACCACAAGTCTGCCTCTCAAATTTGTAAAATTATGGCATTTACATTTAAGTTTGTGCCCTCTTCTCAAAAATCCCCCAAATCTGACAAAGGGCCCATTCCTTACCCATCCCCAACAAACAGCACCATTCACATTGGCTAAATCATGTGAAGCTTCGCAGAGACATGACCAACTGCTAACCTCGTCTCTGTAGACTCAAATGTGCCTCAGGAAAACAATGTGAATGAATGAAACCCAGCATAAACAAACAAAGCCATAATCTGGGGCTTTTTAACACGATACTCACAGAGTTGTTGATATTTCCAATTCTTTCCTTTCATGTATGAGACTTGGTGAGGACATGTAAACATAAAATCAAAGGGTGGAATCAAACAAAATAGAAATTATCTGTCAGTGCTGCTGACTGTTTAAATGATCATACAAACAAAATGAGGGAAGCCAAACTATTTCCATGCTACTCAAAACATTACAATATGGAGGCTCGAGGGAGCAAAACTTTCTGTGATGCTTTCACTAACTACTACCTCCCTCTCCCTTTTCATCTCTTGCCACCAAAAAAGTCTCCTCTGTTTTATTATTTTGAGAGCCTTCGGGCCCCACGCTCATGAGTGTGTGTGTGTGTATGTATGTGTGTTTCTGGGAGAAAAACACCACTTATTAGGTGTCACGTCGTGTTAGAAGCCGTGACCTGTCAGGGCCCGTCTCGCTACTTATCTGTCACCGCTAGCCTGTTCAGTGTCTGCGGGTGGCTTGGATCAGTGCACCTCAATACACATATTTGCTGTTCAAGCATGGCCTGAACAACAGAGAGGTCAGCCATCAAGATGACCCTGATTGTCAAACACAGCTAAATACAAAGACATTTTAGAAGCTTACTAACCCTCGGGCTGGATTGCCAAACTTTCATTCTCAACAATTACCATGTAGCTGAAGAGCCAGAGAGAGGGATTTTACAACAACTCTCCAAAAACCCAGTTAGTTTAGGAAATTGTGATAATTTCAGGAAAGCCATTAATTTTGGCATGTGTCAGTACACTATGAAGTTGCCTGAGAAGTAAACCAAGAAAAAGTTCTGAAGCATTGCCCCGGCGTTCACCACTTTCCAAGCTATAAATCATGCTTGTGATGGGGCCTCGAGAAACTGGAATGTGAGAGCGTGACAGTGATGGAGGTGAGCTGCCAGACAGGGCGTCAGGTAGCTGCCACACAGGGTTGATCAGCCCCGTGACACGCCAAGAGGCCCGGGCCTGTGACATGCTGTGCTGTCCAACAGGTTATGAAGGAAGGCAGGATGGCGTTGGGGTGACAAGAACCAGGGGCTGTCAGGAAGAAAACGCAAGGACAAGATGTCATGTTCACCATGTCGACCAGGCGCCGCCACCTTTGATTTTGCTCGACTGAGACAGCTGTGAATACGGTCTCTGCATGGCGCTGACGGATGTGTGTGTATATTGCATCTCGAGGATGAGGAGTCTCTGTATGTGTGTGTGCGCATGTTCTCTGTGTGTTTGGTATCCTTTAAGAAACATTAGCGGAAAGCAGCTGATCTGAGATGTTCCCATAAATAAAACTACATGAGCCTTGAGTTTTGAAATTTTTCTGCAAGACAGTAGCTCTGCTGTTCTATCCAGACAGACAGTAAATCCTTAGGTAATGGCAAATCACATTACTGGCCATCAGTTCATTCGTGGAGCAGGTGAAGTGAGTTTCAGAGCTTACTTAAAGTATATTTTAGACCTCAGGTTATTTTGTCATCTGTCCCTGACAAAGCCTGAGGTACCATCTGTCTTTACAAGATAGATTTTGTGGTAAACTCTTCTCCGAGGTCTTCCACAGATTATTTAGCCAAGCTGTTGGAAATAAAACGACAATTGTGAAACAGTAGAAATGCAGCAAGGTTGCTCAATGTGTTTCTTGTAAAGGATTCTCATGATGTTGAGAAACTGAAAAAGATGCCTTTGTTTTGTCAGTTGCCGTTCAAAGGCAGCATTCAGAGAGTTTGTCTTCGATATCCCTGGAGGGTTACCAGAAAACCCTATCATTGTACAGATGATTGTACATTGTACAAACTGATGTCGCTCTCTGTCTGTTATTGTGTGAGGATTGTGACCAGTCTGGGGTTGGTGGGTTCAAAAAGTAGTTGGAGTGACAATCAAGTAATGAATTTAAGCTACAGAGCAGTGAACAAATTTAGATAAACTAGCGATCATCTTAAATATGGAAGGCCAGGGAGGACAAGTTATTTCATGATACTGACAAACTTGTTTTCTAGAGATCTAGAGAAAACAGTGTCTCTTGTTATTTCATAGTCTCAAACACAACATAATTACCTAAATTCAGCAAGCTGTTAAAATCTTTTGCTCATGATCATGGGCTCATTAAATTGTCAAGTCTACATGACTTCTGAGGGGTTTTTTTTTCATGAAATTTGTGATTTTGTTGTGGCAAGGTAAGTAAATAATTTATCGGATAAAAAAACAGAGAAGCAATCATATGCATGTCCCTTGTGGTCTTCCGTACTTGAAAGCTTAAAAAGATAATAATAATAATAATAATAATAATAATAAATAAATAAATAAATAAATAAATAAAACGATAAACAATTACTCTAAATATATGCTAAAATGGCATGTTTGTCTTTCAAGCCTGTTTCTGTCTCCACTGTGCTGGTTAGGATGATTCATGGGTCCAGTGAAGATTAATCTACACATTTAGAGTGTCAAAAAGTCATGTTAGGCGTGATCCAGCTACCCCAGGCCTCCAACAAGACAGCCCCATGCAATGCTTGGTGAAAGACAAGTGGTGTTATCAGGACCATCTGTTGGACATACTCAAGACACAGCAGAAGTAAAGTCATCAAGGCCCCCAACTGATCACAGCACCTTAAGGCCATGTTTAAGGCACCGTGTGAACTTAAGGATGAGGGCGTCCTATTCCAGACACGTTCTTGTGATGCTTTTAAGCACGTACTGGCAAAGACCTCACACAATTCATCTTGAATGGATAAATGCTGTACAGCAAAAGCATGGACAATCAGACAATACACGCTGAGATTTAGGGACAAACACAGGCAACATTCACACACAGACGAAACCCCACCCTCTCCCAACCTCTTCCTTTCATGCTCTGCTTTACTGTGTACCTAAAATCCCATCCCTTGTTAAATCACAGCCTGCTGTTGACTGAAAAGTTTAATGATAGCTGCAGGGCCTTATGCATTAGTATCTGCTATTGGCAGTCATTCATTTCTCTCCTCTCAGTCTTTCCTCATCCTGCCTCTGAAGGATAAGGGTTGAAGTCACGGTCAGGACCTCTAAATAGGGCCGTCGTTCCTGTCTTTCCACCAATCACAAGACCTGCTCTCAAGAAGTGTTGGTGCAAGGTCAGATGACATACCACAGAAGCATGACAGTGCTCAGTGCCAACAGTGCAGCACACACACACACACACACACACACAAACACTGTGCTACATATTTCCTAATATTTAAGTGCTACAGCATCCTGTCATGTGCATCGCCGTGTCAGATTTCACATTTATCTGCTCACTGACAGCTCCTTGTATCCAAACAGGACACAAACACCAGTTAGGCAAGTTCATCCATAAAACTGTCTAAATGATTTCATTGATTAGTAAAATTTGCATGCAGGCTGGAAGTATTCACTTTAACAAAAGAGTCGTTTAAGGAAGATTTTGAGACTGGGTCTGGTGGTATATTATTTCAATATATAAGGGTTGTATGGGAGCCTCTGTTCCTCGTTGCTAAAATAACCTTTAGATCTTGCATAAGGCTCCATATACTGTATGTCTCATCATGTCGTACTTGAACTGTTGTCTCCATGTCAAACAGCCTGATGAATAGAATAGGAGGTGGACAGAGAAAAGCTGGAGGGTGAATTAGTCTGCGGCAGAGTGCTTCATGCAGTAACAGACAGGAGATCAATATTTACAGACACTCCCCTGCTTTAGACAGCATTCAAGTCAGAACGAACAAACAGTCCTCACTGCAAAGGTAATGTCCAGCCCACACACTATACTACACACTCACACAGACAAAAGTATACACTCTTTCTCTTACCTCGTCCCCCCTCCCTTTCCCCTCCATACAGAGACACTCCACCCTGAGACAAAAGCACAGGTAAAGGTTGACAAAAGGTGTCTATGGATCTTTTGAGTCACACACAGCAACCGCTGTCTACATTCACCCTGCAATTATCTCCTTACAGACCTGATCCTGGCAGTTAAGTGGCTGGCTAAAAGCATGTGTACACAAACAGGGCCGGAGAGCAAGGTGGTGCATGCCGTTTATCTGCCGGCTCCATCACACACCTGATATACGGCCATCACCAAGTCTGACAGGAAGCTACTCAGTTTGACCTTACAGGAGTTGAACTACACAAACGTAACACATGCTGGCATACACACTAAAACAAACACAATTAATACATGTTAGGTAAATATGGATAATAACAGAGCAGTATGTTATGATTTTCTAAAGTTGCCATTGGCCATATTTGATAATGTGCTGGAACCAACAACCTCTTAAGCCAATGTGAGTGTTTGTGTCTGTACTGTTTAACCACTGAGCACCACTGGAGGCAACTTGTGGTACTGTGGTAAGATTGTTCAGTTCCCCCCGTGAGCGACATTCTTTCTTAAAAGCTCATTGCAAGTTTAAGCTGCTGTTGGAGGGAAAATACTGGTGTGTTGAGTGTCTGAGCATTTGATGACAAATTGGTGTCACTGACACCAGTGCATGTAGATTTTCACCACTTGCTTGTAAATAATTCATCCGAATCTTAAATCTATCCCAATCCCCTTATTTGATTGTTCCTCACTCATCCCTTGACCTGGAAATCGTTCCGGGACTCACCCAATCACTGCAATTCCCAAGTGAGTGATCACTACTGAAACATTCTGATTGGCTGAAGGAGTTCAGCCCAGCCCACCAAAAATGTTGCGTAGAAGCCATTGGAAGCTACCTATAGGTAAATTGAAGAAATTATTGAAAATATCGTAGATAATTATCCTAAAACAAGTACTATGGTCATTTATGGGGGACAAAGAGAAAATGCATACAGCTGACAAAAGAGACAACTTATTTGAAAAATAAGACAAGAGAAATATAACGTTTTTGATTCAATGATAACGTAACAGGAAGTTGGCAAAATGGCTCCACAACATCCAGCCTCCAATCTGTGCATGAGCGAGGAGCCAGTCATTTTACCCTGGCTAAAATGAGCAAAACCAGCTCTAAAGGGAAGGGTGAGAGAGGTAACTTGAGCCAGTGTGAATGGACTCATTGTTGCTTTGGCTTAATTAGGCATGACAAGTGAGGCGTGAACAGATTCCCATCATTAGGCCCCCTAAAAAGCCCATTAGAATCAATGGGCCACACTCCGGTCAGACTTTCTGTCTACCAGCCAGCCAGCCTCCTGCCCCTTTAGCAGGACACTGGATATAGTTACAGCCACCCAGCCACGGCTAACTCAAACAAGGCAACTCTATAGCTGCGGCCCTAACACCCGAGGTAATGCAATTGACGCCACGTTCGAGGGAAAAGGGTAGTGTGATGAGGGAGGTAGGGACATAAATGTGTGACTGGTAGTTTGGGGTAAAGTGTGCATGGGAGTGTGTGTACAGGAAAGTGTGTGTGAGAGAGTGAGAGTGCGGGTCTACAAGCATAAGCCTGTCTGCTCGACAGAGAACTGTACCAGACAACAGATCCCGGCAGCCAGTGTGGCTGATAAACTGCAGGGATTAGCAGGCACTTCTGGAGCCCAAGTGGCCCTATCAATACAGGACCGGGCCCATTGATCTGTTGTCTGGGCGGGTGCTGGGGCTAATTCCTGGACCTTGGCTGTGAGTGCTCCTCACTAGGGAGGTGGGAGGAGGGCAGAGGTGGGGGAGAGACTGGCTGGCTACAAGTGGCGCCATCCACAGACCCTACTGGATTTGAGGCTCTGTGCTTACCATACAGTATACCAACTCAATAGCCCCATTACCACAGCATGGATGATTAAGGCTCATAAGAAGGAAACAGCCAGTCCAACACATTTATTCTAATTTTCTAAAAACCAATAATTAGTTATTTTATTTTTTTTAATTTAGGGTGACATTCGAAAAGAAAACATTTATGAATGAATATATCTTAGAAATAGTTGAGAATTAATAATTTTCCTATTTAGTGTTTGTTTACTGGGAGTTACAGTTGAAAGATAATATCCATACCCTCAAATAAAGTCCAATTACCAGTTCACTTTGGCCAAACTTCACTCAGCTAAATAAGTGTACCATTGTCATACTTTAATTAGATTTTACTGTAAGGAAATTACTCACTCAAACATTTGTCAGTGTCTGGTATGCAAATTGTAACATGTTGACAAATGGAGCTTATCTAGACTAGAGTAGCCCGCATTAGCACCTCCATGTAATCCCTTTCTGTCAAAGATATGGCGACTGGAGGAAGGGTAGAAAGTAGTTAGAGGGATAGTATGATAAGAATGGGGAGTTAGAAAGGGTGAGGTACCTGTTGAAGAAAGGGGGAGATAAAAAAAAAGAAGGGGTGGTGGAAAGGAAAGTTAAGGAAGGACTGAAAACGAGAAAAGAAAGGGTTGGGCAAAAACGAAAGGTAGAGTCAATGATTCTGCACACGAGCACGTGTAACTAGCAACACACTTTCTTTCTCGACCGACATGAGGATGTTGTTTCAGCTACGTGAACACAACTGCACAACACAGGCTGCTACTGATATTAGAGCTAAAACACACACACCGCACATAAATCTGTGAGACCATGCCTTGCAGCAGTAAAATGTGGTGGGAGTTTGTTAGTGCAACACAGAGGTGGACATTAGGAAAAGAGAAAAAACAGTGAAACAGACAGAGTTAAGAATAGCATGGTATTATCACTGTGGAAAAAGAGAAGGGGAGAAGAATGAATGATAGACAATCCTGCTACCTCAGTGGCGGTGAAGCCAGAAGATAAGCACTTACTGCTGAATATTTCATGGCTGAAACTGACTGATTGTCTGCCTGTCTGATTTAGTGACAGTCTCATTCTAGTGCTGAGGTGAATGGCATCCTGTACAGCACACATACTGTACGCAAGGAGGAATATACTGTAGGCTTCCGATTAATACCCATAATACAGATATACAGAACATATGCATGCACAGAAGGAAAGGGGGATTTTGTTAAAAAGTACTCTTAAATATTCTGCGAACATACTGTATAAGGAAACAAACGTAATTGATCATAGAATTAAAGTAACGCTTTCCAGTCCAGTTTCACCATTTATTCACAGAGTAAAGTTAGACAAGCATACTAAAAGTGCATCATATATGTTTTCACAAAGGGGTCAGGAGTGTTTACATTTACTTAAGAGTATGTTTGTGACCGTCACATCCAGCATGCACAGTCCGTGCGGTCACAAATTTTGGGCTGCACGTGAACGTTGGCACAGGGGACCCTTGTGGACTTGGACAGATAACGAAATTTATGTCGCGCAGATCCTCACAGCCACAGGGACACAGAAACTATTAACTGGCCTTACGAGTCTATAGCCACAGTCGTGCCACTGTGAGGCTGTACTTCGTCACAGCAGTGATTTGGGCTAAATGCTAATGGCAGCCTGCTAAAATGGTCACAATGACAATGCTAACATGCTGATGTTAAGCATGTATAATGTTCACCATATTAGTTTAGCATGTTAGCAAAGTCTGTAGGATTCTGCAGGGACCATGAATATCTGTACAAAATTTCAATCTACCCAATAGTTTTTGACATATTTCAGTCTGGACCAAAGTGGTGGACCAACAGACCAACATTGTCATCCCTAGAGCCACGCTACTAACAAAGCTAGTTGACGATGAAGTGGCTCATGAGCTAAACTCAACACATTATTGGATATTTGGCCAAAGTCATGTGACATCACTTTGGAGAACATGACAAACAAGAATAATACAATCATTTGTTCATAAAAAAACCACCTATTAAAACCACTACTGTGACGTTGGCACATGTCAGCATGTGATCGTACAACTGACATGTTCTGTGGCCTACCTGTTCTTCTTCATTAGCTGCACTCACCTGTGCACAGCTGCAGAAAAATGTCACCTTATTTTATGATGTGCAGAGTTACCAGTCATACGTTAACAAGTCTGAGAATTTATAACATGACGTATTGACCCTATAATTGCTAAAGGTTTAACCCAAATGTGGCGAGAGAATACATTTGAAATAACATCTTTATTGGACCTGACTAACATGAAATGTATTTTTCCTCATTAGTAGAAAAGAGTGCTACATATAGCACCACATACATCCCAAATCAAATATGCCAGGTAAAATTTGTTGAAATATTTATGCAGAGAAAGAAGCAATTAACAGTGAATGGGCCTGTGAATATTCTCATTCATCCAGGTCATAGTTATCTCAAGGAAATTGAATCGAACGCAACTGGATTTTTGGTTTTGTCCGTGAAGACGTTTCACCTCTCATCCAAGAGGCTTCATCAGTTCATGCTTGTTTGACCAGTCTAGACTGGTCCAGATGGAGGTGAAACGTCTTCACAGACAAAACCAAAAATCCAGTTGCGTTCGATTCAATTTCCTTGAGATAACAGTGAATGCTTTCTTGAACAACTACACGTTCTCTCTCTCTCTCACATACACACACACACACACACACATAGGATGCTTTATGTGTTACTGAATTATGATATTCACATATCCTTATTGATTTTTCAACATACAAATTAAACAAGGAAATCCTCTGTGACTTTGAAAAGTAACGAGTGAATTTGAAAGTTAAATCGGTGAAGTATGACAACAGGTGGAGCTGTGATGTAGAGTCTAAAATATACTGCTGAATGTTACTATATGAATAGCCTATAGTCAGAAGTTAAGTATGTGTTCTCTTATTTCAGCCCCCATTCCACCTTGTCACCACTTTCCCTCATTTCCCCCTCTGTGCCCTTACTGGGTCATCTCCACCTCTCCATCGACTCTCATCTTTCAGTAGAACCATCCCCCTAAAATCAACTCAAAATAACGTTTCACCTCCAAATTCCTTCCAGAGACATCCGTTACCTCTCCGCGCCCTTCAGAGAGAAAACCCATTCATATTTGATTCACGTCTGAGCAGAAATGGCAGTAATGTCTCCCGTAATCATGACAAGTGTAATCAGGCGGGCTTTTGATGGGCTAACGGTTGGACGCGCACTCCACTACTGCGTCAAGAGTGATATTATATTTGGCAGCTGTGTCACATTTTTCTAAAAAGCTTTTCTTTGATTTCCAGACAAAAAGCTCTTGAGATTCTGCTGACATTTAGATCAATTTTCCTTTGTTTCCATACTTTTCTGTCAGAGAAGAGAAGAGGGTTCGGCCTCTTTTAAAAAAGGGTTTTCCTATATTTTTCAAATGTATTGTTTATATATATTGTCTTGTGTTGAGAATTTATTAAACTGTCTTTATTTGTATATATTTTATAAGGCAGGATGATTATTCATATTTTAATGTGAATGTTTACATTTAAACTTCTTCAGACAAGCATACATAAAATATTGTTTTCAGACCTATTATGGGGCTATAGTAAGGCGTTTTATCTAATATTTTTCTATCAAAGTTGTTGTTCTAAACTCTCTAAATTATTCATTCTCATTTTGCTAATTTTGCATCCCCTCTCAGCCTGTATTTTCAGATTTTTGCTGAAAATAATTTGAAAAACTTAGGTGCCTATAGGCACTTTACAAAACTGAAATGAAAGAATCAATTGAATTGCATTAAAAATATAAAATACTGAAAGTAACAACTTCAGACCACATATACAGACTGATGCATTTACTCCTTTTTAAGTCTATCCATTTTTATTGTCTAACTTTTAGTGGGTTTCTTGTCAACTTAACCTCACTTCACCTAGCTGCGCTGGATGGACACATACCTTATTTTGGTCTTACCAAAACGCAAGTGTGTATTATTAAAAAGGAGGCATTCCTACAGGTGAAAAAAGTCTGCGATGACTGGGGGGAAAAAGGGGGGAAAAATGTTGCCGCTGAAATGGCTTTAATGTGTCATGTAATCGCGACAAGTGTGAGATCAAGCGGGTTTTGATGGGCTAACTGTTGAAGTGCTCTCCACTCACATGTCAGGAGTGATATTACATTTGGCAGCCTTGTCACGTTTTTCGTAAAAGCTTTTGTCTGATTTGCTGACAAAAAGGTGCTCTTGAGATTCTGACGACATTTATTCCCATTTCCTTTTCCCTGCTCTGTTAGGGAGGGGAGCCTTCGCAGTCTTCAGCCAAGAAAATCTTCAGACACAACCTGCATTGATCTGGGATGGGGATCAATGGTAAATCAGTGAGAATTCCTTCATTGGCTTTCCCTCTTCCTGTACAGGCATCATCTTCCTTGGTCTCCTTTTGCTTTGAGCCAATCCTTTCCAGGCAGAATGACCGATACTCTTCTCTCTCTGAGATGAGCTTATTCGCTACAGATTGTTTCTCCAGGAGGCCCTTGGCATCATGTCCTGTGTACATATGTGTGCATATGGCCGCGCACGCACATGTGTACGTTTTTGGTTGCACGCTGTTTGCAGCGTGTCAGGGGCCCAAGATCCTCCTAATCAGGCCTGACACCACACCAGAGGCCCCTTATGCTACCCCTCACTAATTTCAACCTCACCAGCAACCTCTCTCCACTACCCCTCCACTGGGCTGACAGGGGCCAGACTGTGGCTCCAATCAATCCACGCTGATGGCAAATAGCTTCCAGAGCTGTGCCAAGCCTATTATTTCCCACCCAGAACCCGCGCAGGCTAAGGTGAAATTGGCCAAGCTGAAAAAGAAGGACGGGGGTCATCCTGGGGCTGACACAAATTTACAACCACACACTCAAAAACACACACTCACACAGACATCAGAGCAATCACCTTACCATTCACTGAGATTCTGACAGCATAAGTGCAGCCATAACCATACATGTAAATGCTATGTGTATTTAAACTTACACGTGCACCAGGAGGAAGTGAGGGTTCTGGCCTAAACAAACTTAACATGCCAGGGAGTGTGCGTCTTAAAACACACTTCCACAAGGGATCAGGTGACTTCTGATGAGCGCTTGTTATAGTCTTGGATATCCTCCTCAAGTGCATCCACATTGCCCAGATAATCATGCAGGGAAGTCAACCGAGACTGAGGGAAATGTTACGTCAGTTTTCTGTGATTAATATGAGTGAAAAAAGTAAATTGACTTAGAAATGTGGTTATTTTTTCTGCCCATGAATGATGAATTCAACATTGTCATATGAACTGACACTGTAAGATCGCCATAAGTCATCATTAGACACATGACCGGCTCTCCTTTGAAATGTTAGCTACTGAACTCGCTGTGATTTTGAAAGACCACAGCCAGCCGTGCCATGATTGACTACCCAGAGTTCGCTTTCCCATCTCTGAAGTGTCAGCATTCTCGCTTCCTTTTGCAGCCAAAAACATACAGTCCCACTGTATGCCTGAAAGCAATACCCAAACTGACCCAGCTATGTCTTTTTCCCTAAATCATCATCTCCAAATCTGTTCCTTTGTCAGAATAGAATGACATGTTTACAGAAAGAGGGAATGAACTTGTTTTTAAGCTGCATGTGAGCCTCTAAATCATTTCTATGACTGACACGTAGCTCACACCTGCAATGATTCCCCCCCGCCGCACAAACATTGCAAACAGGGGTTGTTCCCCCTGCGAACCACTTTGCTGTCTCTCCCTCTCTCCTTGCTGCCTCGTTCAGCTTGTTGAAGAAGAGGCTGATGAAGAGTTATGTTTTGTTTGTTTTAGTTGGAGGCGAGAACATATATCACGGTGTTGTAGGTCATAAGGCAAGTCGAATTCTATGTGGCGAGGGGAGGAAATATGAGCCTTTAAAACTCTTTAAGTGATTCCCTCACTGTCTTGGCCTCGGGGCGAAGCTAGACTTGTTTCAACACACCCAAACAGGGTAAGGCCCAAAGCCATACATCGACAGGGAAGTGATTTGTGAGGGGTCGTTGGGGCAACATATGGTCACAAACTGAAGGAGGGCATGGAATGATCGTGGTTTATATGAGATCAAACGATGCTACTGTGTCAAGAGAGTTTTTTGTCACCGCCTTCTTGTTTCTTTTCATAGTATTGTGAAGTAAAAACATGACTAAACATCCCATTTATGAGGCCCTCTCTCCCTTTCAGTATCTCACTCACACTCTCACACACCTACATCACCTGCTCCAGCCTGATCACATTATCTGAAGATGAGCACTGCGCCTATAGGTCACGTCTACAGTTGCCAAGTACGGGATGATCTTTACCAACCAGAATCTGCTTCTGAATAGCGCTCTTTCTTTTTTCTGATAATACAGAGTTCATTTCAGGGACGTGGCCTTCTGGGTGATAAACCACCACTATTACCATACTAAGAAAGAAAAAAAAAAAGAAACACATCTGGGAAAGCACAGTTGGGGCTTTCCTGCTGCAGGAATCAGAGTAACACAAAAACTGCTTCTGATTGGCTGGACTAGTCAAAAGACAAAAAAACATCCAGGGACATGATAAAGGCTGAATAAATGACTGTAGTGTGTGTGCGTGCAGAATCCCTTGTGCCCGTCTTGGCCCTCCTCCAGTTCGACTCAGCTGAGTTCTCGGACAAGGAAGAGATAATTGCTCCAGTGATCACTGTATGAGAGAGATTTAGTGTTGCTAAGAACCAACAAATGTCAAAACACCCCTGATCCTTACAGCCCGTCAGTTGTTCCTCTTATGCTCTCAACTGAGAGCCTTGTGGTCAGCTCATTAAGGGATTTAACACATGTGATTATACAGCGTATGTATGAGTGTTTTGGGGCCATGCAAGGGAATCTTTTCTGAGTATGAGTGCAAAGAAGTACAATTACTCCCTCTGTTGCTCTCCTTCTCTGGCTCCCTTTCCCTCCCGTCTCTGCTCTCTGTCTCCCTCACCTCATCACCTCTCAGTGTCTCACCACTGTGAGGGAAGGAAGCCACGGAGAGCATCGCAGCCTGATTTGTTTAACGTACCGACCTCTTCTATGAGGTGTGTGTTGGCGTGTGCATGTGCACACTTGGAAGACAATGAATCAGTCAAAGAGGAAAAGAGAAGAGAGATGAGACTAGATATCTATAATAGCACAGCATATTTGACATGAGGTCCGGGTGAAGAGGCGGTAAGGCTGAATGAGGTCCATGGCAGACATATTGCACGCATACACAAACACATATACACACTTATCCCTGGAGTGTGCCCCTCCTTGTCAGCCAAGTGG
Source organism: Oplegnathus fasciatus (assembly GCA_003416845.1). Classification (NCBI taxonomy): domain Eukaryota; kingdom Metazoa; phylum Chordata; class Actinopteri; order Centrarchiformes; family Oplegnathidae; genus Oplegnathus; species Oplegnathus fasciatus. The sequence goes on from NTHP01000241.1 coordinate 751,733, forward strand.
TGCTACGCTTTGATCTTGACACTGTGGGTCAACGCAGGCCCCCATATCTCTAGTTTCTTTTTTCTCCCTTACACTTTCTCTTTCTCTTTCTCTCCCTCTCTTTCTCTCTCTCTCTCTCTCTCTCTCTCTCTCTATCTGGCTCTGTCTCCCTCCCTCAAGCCGTCTGGATGGCTGGCCCGACAGCCTTGGGGTGTTTAGGCTCTGGAGGGATCCCAATTTCCTCTTCTAATCATGACATCATCCTGCCTCAATAGGTTAAAGATGTGGCCAGGATATTCCCTGCTTCCTTGTTCTGCAGCCTCCCATCAAATTACACACATTACATGTTGCCAGCCGCGCCAACAGACTCTATTAGACTCTATTTTCTAAAAAAAAACAGCATGATCTGGCGCAAATGTGGAAGGAATGTATGCAAATGCTGTTTGGTTGAGGGTTAAAATTATATGTGGCTAGCCTCAGTATGTGAACATATTCAGAGTATTAATGCATTTAGTTAATGAGGCAGAGTACATAAGTTTCAGTGCAGCCCATATCCAGGTCATGAGGTAATCCAATAGTGCTGTTCATCAGTAGTTTGGAGATTGTGTCCCAGCCTCGGACTTGATTAAAGGCTAAGGCTGATTAGAGGTGAAGAGTAGCCGTGGCCTGCCTGGCTTGTCAATAGCTGTTAACTTCACCTCCACCAGCTTGACTAATCACACCAAGAGTGGCTCATCTGGCCCACTCTCTGCTGAACTGTGGGCTGTAGCTCTTCTCCTCTCCTCTGTTTTGTTTCAGCTCTTTTGCTACAACACTTTACTGCGTTAAGTGAGTAATGGGAGAAGCCAAGATTACAATCAAACTTTTCATTTTCTGCCAGGCCGACAGCTGTGCTCAGCCATCAAGCGCATAATGAAGCAATGTTGCTGGAACAATTCAGGCCAATATCAGCATTGCCATCACGAGGGTAGTGCCAGTCATAGCAATTGTTCAGACTGACTAAAAACTTTTGAAAACCTTGAAAACCTTTTTCAGAGACTATGATATAGAAGATAGCACAGCAAAGCATAGTTCAGTATAAACAGTTAAGTTTTATAGCAGATTTTACAGTACTGAGGGAATAAGCTGTAACAAAGATCTTAAGTTATAGAACATAAGGATTTCATGAGTCACCCAAAATGTTCTTTTTATGGGGCCTTTACCTGCCTTCCAATGAAGAATCCTGCCAAATACATCTCTTTTGATGGCTCTTGTCTGATAAATGTATCTGTGCTGCAGCTTTGGACTCACCTATGAATAAAAATTGACATGCTTTTTTTTTTTTACATATTGGATTTTCCATTCTGTATTGCATTCTTGGCATGTGCAAATGCTCTTAAATGCACATATCTGTTTGTAACGGGGAGGCAGAAACAGCAAACAGACCCAGACTTTTGACCAGAGGGTCAGGGGTATGAATAATTTTATTACTGCATAGGAAATGCTGCTGGGGAAAGAGAAGTGAATGCTTATCTAAACAAATCCCACAGCTCTTAAAAGGGAAATCTGAATTATACTGGGCAAAAAATTGCTGCTGCACTGTTCTTTTGTATTTTCCAACTTACGTATATACATGGTGCTCTTTTTGCCATATCACATCATAAACGATACAGACTGATGAAAACATTTTTCTCATGGCTTGTCATGTCTGAATCTAAATAGAAAAGGTTCTGTAGTGCCTTTGCCAAAACTTACAAGCTGTAAAAAGATGAAGTTAGAAAAGTTCAAGTTAATCACAGCATCTCTACCACATGCTGCTGTTTGATTATCAGCTCACAAAGATCCAGTGTCATACCTACGGCCTCATATGCAACCTGCACTACACTCCATTTAACCAAGTTTCTACTGTACGTCCTTGCCGCTATGTAAAAAATGGCACGCTGGCACAACCAAATTGAGCGCAGCCATGAAAAACACTTCCAGTGACAATACTGATTTGGGTGCGGCCAGAGGTGTCACATGCTTGAATGTTTGACGTCATTGACAGAACCTGCAGCCATTTTTGGCACGCTGTGATTGATTGTGGTTTCTCCCTTTCAAATCAATCAATTCAAAAATGTGTGAATAAGTGGCATTGCGGGGAAATGGCATGCATATTTATTATATAATTTAGTAGAGGCTTAAGGGGCAACAGATGCATTTCTGCTTCCAAGAACTGCCAATACTGCAAAGAATAGCTGTAATATATTCTTTCTGACAGTCCTGCTGTCATGAGTCTTCTAACTAGGTGTTGGTTGAAATAGTTGACTTAGGCTCATGAATATGACTGCTAATAGCTGGTATGTATCACCAAGTATAAAGAAAATATCTGCTCAACAGTTCAATTTTTAATCTCCTATTTACTGTAATATTTTACTATTTTGTGGTTTTATTCATTTTATCCAAGTTTATACTGACTTTATCCCTCTAAAGTTTTAAAGCGCTTTGATTTCATAACAACTCCACCCATATTTTAATGAAATGTAGCGGGCAAAAGTCTGGGAGCTAAATGCAGTTCTAGATCATGCTGACACAGCAGTCTCCCTCTGGTTGCCTTTGCTGTTTCGGCATGAATCAAAAGATCGCTGGGATTTTGGGTCGCATTTCAATTCTATACGAAATTAAAGAGGATAAACAGTGGCCTGTCCTCTCACTGCAGCTGCAACCACGCAGGCTTCATAGCAGTAAGGCTTCCTGTACCCTCTAACTAACTAACCATCCAATGGAAGCGGTTAACATTCCCATCCACCTGTTACTGCATCAGTTAATGACAAGGTCTCATGGGCTCAACTTAGGGAAAGGTTCATTCCACACCCCTTGCCTGGGAACCTGAGCCCTGAATTTTAAGTCCACAGAGGGAGGCTTTCAACCCAAAGCGGGCCAAAAAGGATCTACAGCTCTTAAACAGATTTCAAGCTCTGAGGAGGCCCCGACATCCTTGCCAACCCTTAACACTTCCACCTCCCACTGGCTTCTCTTGCGGTCAACATGCCCGACAGGTCAATATACTGTATAAGGCCGTTGGTAAATTACAGATAATTCAAATTGCAACATCAGGCATGCTGTCCACTATCAGGAAGAAAGTATTACCACACAGGTTCTTTCCATTGGAACTGATTTCAACATTCTCAAATTTAATGTAATGACATCTTATCATCAGTGTTTTACATGACGGTTTAGTTACATAATCACTGGTTTTATTTGGTAATTTATCTTTTGTACACTGTTGTGATTTTCCTCGTTATTATTGTTTCTATTCACTTAACATTGTTCAATACTTCAATCAGCTGTGGAGATTTTGACATTGGATTTGCAGCCTAGGCTTAAAAAGAACTTAAACTGTGACATTGTGACACTCTTTTATTTGCATAGTGGCAATAAAGACTTTACGGCTCTTAATTACAGGCAATTTGCAAACCATCTTGGAATTATTTTCAGTCCATTATCCATAATTTAAATGTAATTAGATTAGCTTCAGTGGTGACCACTGTGTGAGTGCTGTACTTGACATGTGATTTAATTCTTTATTCTTGTGTTGTCAATATTATTTTAAATTAACACCGCTTAGGTTTACAACAGGGAATAATCAGTCAGCTGTGAGAAAAGTACAAAGGAAACTCAATCTCATGACAGTTTTGAAGATGCCTTGAGAATCCATGGAAAGTTAGCACTGTTACATTTACTGTGGTAGGCTGGCCAGCACAGAGCCAGAGTGTGTTTTACATTAGGGAATAAGAGAGTGATACTGTGCTTGAACCTGGCAAGTAGTAACCTTTATGGTGGTATGAGAGGCGGTTGAAGTCAAACTCACACAGCCGTTTTTCATTCTTTTAACTTTTTCATCTTTCAGTCAAGCTTGCTCTCTGGAGATTATGCTTTTCTCACCATTGCGATGAAGTAACACCTCTGGGATCTATTGGATCAACACAGCAACACTGATCTAGCAAATAAGGTCACCTGACATTTGTAAAAGAGTCCGTTTTCCGAAAGCATTCCAGTCCAGCAAACAACATACCTTGAGTTTGATGACCAGTTAGCATGTGTACTCACGCACTTACGAGCATATCTCCTCTTTTATTTGCAAAATGAGAAAGGTGGGAGAGGTGGGGAATTGGATTCCTCCGACCCTGCTGTTCCTAGTCAGTGCGGCTGTAGACAGCTGGGCGCCCACTACAGTTAAGATCAGAGGCCTTGATAACCTGGGCCCTGATTTATGGAGAGCAAGCGGCCTCTGCAATCACCTAATGAGGTAGAGAACGCAGAGTGTTTACATGTTTATTAGATAGCCAAAACCAGCTGGGGACACTGTTTTTCTCCACCTCTCTTTCTCCCTCTCCCTCTGTCTCAGCATTCAAAATGTTCTGTCTCCACTGCAAGGGACTATTGTCTGTCTTCATTCAAAATCTTCATTAGCAGACTGTTTTAGGAGAGCATCTGCCTCGTTTCTGATACTTGCTTAGATTTTAATATGTAACACTGATCCAAAAAAGAAGAAAGGTCAGCTGATGCCGAAGTTCAGGGAAAACAAACGCCCCTTTTTATACTGTTGCCAGTAAATAGTGGCCAGTTAATGGAGATACACCCATGAGCGTGTAACAATGAATATTTGCTTTCTTCCTAATCAGTCTGGCACAGGTATTTTATGATCCCCAGCAGACCCTATTGTCTGCTTCCACAACCAAACTGCACCACATACTTTGCCGTTCTCATTACAGGAGGTCATGGAAAGTGTCCTCAGTAGGGGCTCGTCTACCTCAGGACCTTTTCTCAGTTGGAGGAGACTGGAACTTACATCGCACTGCAGCTTCTTGGCTTCACACACTACAACTTCAACATTTAACAGTTTTATCTAAGCCCATCTTTGTGCTGGTGATGAAGTTGGTGTGTCCGTGTATGCATGCACATTTGCGTGCATCCATATATAGACATTTTCAGTAACCAGTGCTCACTGGAAATGAGATCTAATAATCCATGGCTAGTCTCTTAAAAGTAAGAGGAGGAACAAGTGGTGGTAAAGGCGGGTACTTGTGTGGCTTGTGTATGCACACACATTTGACCTCTCTTTCAACAATGTTATCTGGGTTACAGTGATAAATGATAAAATAACACACATGCGTGCACACACACACACACACACACACACACACACAAGCATAAAATAGCACACTTTCCCATCAGCATCTCTGGAATCCCTCAGCACCTGGGAAAAACTCTTTGCTGTCCAAAAAAGTTAATGCACAACAGACCGCTTTCTCGCTCTCTCTCACCCTCTCCTTCTCCATTTGGCCTTGTAAAACCTTCGCAAATCAAATCCGCTTTCCATCAGGGTTTTGTAATTGTTGTTTTTGTTAGAGGAACAGTGGTTCTGAGGGCTTTCAGAGCTTGTCTTTCAACTAGACAGGATCTCTGCTGCTGCTTGGTTCTTGTTATCCGCTGCTGTGTACTAGAGGTGAGCAGATTGTGTCAGAATCCCTGCTGGATCTAAAGGAGGTTTACAGGTCTCCTGGCTGTTCTTGAAGAATGGGTGACCTGTAAGATTACAGTGCCAAGTTCACTGCTTAGGCTTTTGCCATACTGGAACTTGTCGATTGGAGTGTAATCAAACATACAGTGGCTTGAGAATTAACTTCAACTCCCGCACCTATGGCCATGTTCCACCATGCACCCTCTGTTTGGTTTCTCTTGATATGTACTGGACCTGTATGAAAAATACCAGCACAAATATAAAACACACTAATGTCCTTGCACATACATAGGCTGACAGGTTTGAATCGTGAACCTTCAACTGACACCCAGGCAGAACAGCTGAATTCCTTTAGGGATTCTCAAACGCACACTTAAAGCAGCAACAGATTTACACACCTACTGGTTTTACACAGCTACAGTAACATGCGGGCAATGCTGGAGGAGCTCGATCATCAAAGTCTGTCGTCTCAACTTCTTTCTTCCCTCTCCTCCTTTGCCCTTAGATGCCGACCGGCCGGCGCTCCTAACCAGCCCCGACCCCAACAAATCACTCATTTTTATACAATTACCTCCCGCTCCCTTCCTGCGCATGGCTGGGTGCAAGTGTCGCCCGTCTGCCTGCCATTGTGTGCTAATTTTAGGCCCATTATTCGCTGTAACAAATGTGCAATGGGCAGAGTCACTTTCACATTAATAGTTTGCACCCAGAGGGGAAGTCTTCCCCCTCATCATGGATCAAAGGTCTCCTCTATTGTATCTAACTTCCTGTTTCCCTTTTTAGCCACTGTGTGTTGTTTTTTCTCACTCTCTCAACCTGGACCGAGCTACACGGGCAGTTCGGGGCTTTAAATTGGACACTGCTGTGAGTGACAAGCATGAGGAGATGCCCTTTGACCCTCTTGGTGATTGTGGGGGAGCCGACAGGTGATTTGTGGAAGTAGGAGGAGATGAGCGGAGATGCGTAAAGTGAAAGCTCACGCTCTTGATATCATGTGTCCACAGAGAAATCTGGATTCCATTGTTGTACTGTCAGCAGAGGTGTCCGAATTTGATAAAATGCCTCGTCACCTCTCTCCGGTTCGACTCCCACAGATGGTTAATGATAGAGGCTGAGCAGCTGAGATTACCGTGACCTTGGTCTTCTCTTTTCAGAGTAGAATAGACAATTGTGTGCTCTTGACAGTGCTCTGATAATCTTACCATATCACAACTTAAAGGTAATGCCAACTGCATCTTATATATCACCTCCAATGGGTAACTTCTGTGGATGACTTATGTAGTTATGTGTTACAGGAAGCAGTACAGTGTAGCAGACTGGGAGGACCCTCATGTCACAAAGCTAAACAAACCTCACCTCACCATTGTACGGCGAACAACTGACCCAACACATGTCCCCTATGAATCACAAGGACACGTTTGTAGGGGAGATAAAGGCAACAAATAATCAGGCAGGGAAAAGACACCATTAGTGCCAGAGTCAAGAAACACATTTAAATGGAAAGGATAATTCCAGTTTATTCATCTTTTATCACATTTATATAGTTTATAATAATAGGACAGGGCAAGAAGTTTAGCCAAACTTATCAGGTTATCAAGTCTTGGGGTGATTTGCTTCAGCTTTGTCACAATCCATCTGCACTAAACAAGGCTTACATGTATCCTTTCTGAAACCTGGTCCCTTATTGAGACAATCTTAGTGATTTGTTTACTGTATGCTCTTTCAGGTGCTTCTCTTGTCCCCTTTTTTGTCTGATGAGTGAGTATACACAGATAATGAAACTGTAAGCTTGGCTAATGGATGATATCAAGGGGGCCTCACTGTTCCATGGACTCATCAATAACAGTTTGCACTAGTTTCACCAGGCTTTATCCTCCAAAAGACACCCTCCAAGAAATGGAAACTGTGGATGCACACACTCTCTGTAAACATGTTTCACACAGACAGCCATCTGTATCCTGAAGTTCGCAGATGTGTGTGATTTCATGATAAATAAATATCACAATAGGAGTAGGACTGAGGAGTTCCAGCATGGCTCTGGGGGGAAGCATTTCTCCGAGCCCAGTGATCCTGTAATTAGGGCCACACAGAAGGTGAAAGGGATTGCTGATTGCTGAGGGGGTGACCTCTTGGGTGATGGGGGATGGAGGGATACAGGAGCTGCGGCCAGTACTCCGGCTATGGGAGTGTGTCATCCTCCGCTATGTGACGTGGCCATGTTAATGCAGAATGTCCCCTGTGGGACAGCAAAGGGGCTGAGCCCTGCAGACTTACAGAATGAGCGGTTTGCTCACGATACTCTAGGTCAAACATTCTCCTCCCAGCAGTCAAGGCTCATGATTTCACAGAAACTGTGTAGAGAGCCACAGCTAACTCTCGGCTAGTCGAAATTTAAAGTATATTACAGAGGAGGAAAATATTGATTAATATTATTAGTGTTAGTGTTAACGTATAAAACTTAAATCAGAGCATAAAACTGTTTGCATTTCTGCTGCCTCGCTACTTCACCGGTAAACATCTGAAGGAAATCTGAAGGAAACTAAAAGCAGAAAACTACTGTTTTGTCGACAGGAATGAATGAATGAATGAATGAGGAAATGATTTCTTGTTTTATTTTACATTAACAACTTATTAACATCATTATTTTCATTACCATTTTATCATCATTCTACATTTTAAATGTTAGTTGCTACTTGATTTTCATAATTGCCAGATAAAAGAGAGAGAAAGTAAAAGACCAAGAACAGGATATTCTAACATGTTAGTTTTATTCCAGCCACTACAACAACAGAACTGTATAATGGTAGCCTGATACAGATTATGCCAAATAAACATGACAGCTTGTTTGTGTTTCCTTGATTTTGAGAGGCAAATGTACTGCTCACGCCACAATCTGGTGTTCTACAGGTGTAATGTGACTACTGCAACACAGCTCTAGGAGCAGACACTATGAGCATCTTCTGACTGATTTTAATTCTCTCTAAATCTTTTTTTTTTT
>NTHP01000241.1:760210-770847 GCA_003416845.1 Oplegnathus fasciatus
TTTTTTAGAGAAGAGTGCTTTGTGTGCATGTGTGGGTGGACAGGGGATCATTCAAGGCCAGTATCCCCAGGAATTCATCATTCATAGTATAGGCTCAGTCACCACTACACCACTGACAAGGGAGATTTTTACAAATAATTTACTCCTTTTTTGCATACAAACTGAATAAAAAACCTTAAATTAGCCAATAAGCTATATAGCTAAATAAGCTAAATTTAATCCACCAGGACCTGACTTTCCTTGACCCATTCATGTGCTATAGCTGTCTGCGCAGGACACTGTCTGTTTCTTCAGCCTCGGTGCTAAAGCCAGCATGTCTTTCTCTGTTATCCCCAAATGATAAGTTGTTATAGCCACACTGGGCTCTGCCTGGAACGAGCACAGACAAATTGACTTTATCCTCTTTTGTAAAGTTCAGGGGTCTGACAGACGGACAGACACACACAGATGGGGAAGAATATCTCTGAGCATCTGTATGTCATGGAGTCATGAGGCATCTCATGGGGCATGTTTAGAGAGTATGGAGCGGGGTTGAGGGGCAGTGGGGGTTAGTGCTGTGTGGAATGGAGCAGACTGAAGGGGGGCAGGTCATTGTGCCTTCAGGCAGGTGGGGGTGGGCTCAGGAGTTAATTGGTAGTTTGGGGTTTGATGCTGAACGGTGGTGACAAGTCTGTGTGGCCAGACCCAGTGAGCCCCTGCTGCATATTCGCTGTGTCGCAGGGCATCGCGGCAACTGTCACAGCTCACCAAGCCAGAGAGATAGAAATAGAGAAATGGGCAGTAAGGGGAGGAGAGAGAAAGATGGGTGGGAAGAAGAAGTGGAGGAAAACAACTAGAGAGTAGATAGATTCACTATTCTTTATTCCTCATCTTATTTTTATTGTTTTTTCAGCTCTAAACTGAAGATCTACCTCAATATTCTCATACCCATTTTCCTTCTTACCATATGATGTTGAAAGTGTCCAACTAGTTGTCCAACGCTGTATGCTGGCATTTGGTTTATTACAAGTATGAACTGTTCACTTGCCTGGTGAGAAGGGAGAGCTATGACTGTTTCAAAGCCAAGCTAGTAAGTGGGAGAGGGGGAGAGTTGGGGCCAGAATGAGGCTCCATGGAAGCATGACGCTGGGGTGAGTCAGTGAAGCCCTGGTCCTAATTGTGGCCCAGGGAAACTATTGTAGCCAGGGTGCAGGTCACCCCGGGCCCCAGGAAGGTTACACTGGCCCTCTTAAACCTGTTGTTGCCTGGCGCTCACATAAAAATTACACCTCGTAAATATGTACAGCTAGGGAGTGTGTGAGGCAGGACGGGGTCAGTTACTTTTCTGAACCCTGCCCTTTAAACTTGCAGTCACCTGGGCCCTGCTGCCGACTGCCTGTTAGGTTCCTCACTCACAGCCTGCGTGGCAGAATGGGAGACAAGCAGCTGTGTGTTTACTGGCTTGTCTCTTTGCTAGGTAGTCTTTTTTGACACCTCATGTTTCTCTTTAGCTTAACAGTACTGTATTACATCTCCTGTGTACATATCTGCGTATTTGCTTTGATGTGTTTCTGTATTAAGGAGCAAAAAGCGTTGTTGACTCAGTTATTATTTTGGTACATATAAATTCTCTCTCACACACACTCAGCAAAAATACTGTTGCGTCCATTGTCAGGGCACTATGGCTCTGATACTGTTAGTATTGTCTGCCTCTAATGTTGGTGAATTTATTCCAGTGGATTGAATTTCCAGTTATTAGAAACTAGTTCAATAATCTCCTGCAATTCAGTATCTCCAGAGGCAATAAATATACGCAAGGAGACTGTCCTCCAAAGAAAGACGACAGGACAACATCAGTCGTTTCAGCAAATGCCCTAAAACAACATTTGTTAACCTTCAACTGGCAAAGACCTCTAGTGGCCATAGTAATCATTACTCTTATCTGTTGGGAGCAAAGGAGGAGGTCGGGGTGGATGGGTGGGTAAACAAAGTTTGGGACATTGCAAGATTAGACAGCTGTTCATTTCCCATTTCCTACCGACAGTCAACGGTGGTTTCTTTCAACTATGACCACAATCATTCCCTAAATTTAACCAAGTGGTTATTGTTGTAACCACGATGAAGGTCGTTAACAAAGATTTTGTTTCATTGTATTATTGTTTTTCAAACCTTAACAAAGCACTTTTTTAACCCAAACCATGCTCTTTCCCTAATCTTAACCAAGTCGTGTCTGTGCCCCAACCTAACCAAACCTTGGCATTGTCAGATCATAAAACTGATTTCTTTTTCTAACAGCTTACACTATGTGGTTTTGGAGAGCACTGACAAATTATGTCATCCTGTCGATAGGGGCAGAAAAAGCTTACACTGCATGTGCCGTTCTGGAGGGACTTGTTGTTGTATGTTGTATGATTTCTCATATTGTATGATTTTTTTTTTAATAACTGAGCAAATCAAATTTAGTTCTTGAGAAAATGTACCATGTCAAGCTGTGGTGACATTAAAAGAGTACTCAAGATGGAAAGTTTTTTTAAAAAGTTCAAAATCGATGCAGCAGAATCCGAGATGTCATCTTTTTCTTCCACGCATTCTTCTTCCTTGTCAAAATCTGGTGCCTACATTACCCACAATGCCCCCCGACCGGCAACAGTTCTGTTGGAAATTTGTGTGTGTTATGCTAGTAGCGGCTAATGTAGCCTCGAGCTGCTAGCTTCAAGCAGAGATGAGGAGCGGGCTGCAGAGGCCTGGTGGGCTCACTTCTTTCTAACTCCACACATCCAGATTTCTTTCACTTTCAAACTCAATCAAGCCTCAATCAACGCTGACTCAAGTGACATCACTTGAGGTAATTTATCAAAGTTCACACAGCTCCCTCTGGAGCCACAAAGGCTTTTTTCATATATGCAGTGGTGCTCCCCGGGACCTGTAAACAGACTTTGATGTGTAGAATTTAAGTTATTATATTGTGCGTTTAATGAAAGAAAGCTTCTTGTGAGGGATCAAATTAATAAAAATATCAAATTAATAAAAATATCAAATTAATAAAAATAATATTTCAAAAACCCAGGGGGAAAAATCCTATACAGTCAACTATGTCACATCATATCATTTCTCCACATGAACACACCAATGTAAAGTAAACTAGCCAGATTTCAAGTCAAATCAAAACATCCACCGTCTAATGTTCTTTCCAGTGTATTCTGGTCAGAATTCAGTCACCTTCGCAGAGCACAGGGCACCTTCACATAAATATTCTCTGATCTTGTCTGTAGGGAAGGTCTAGCCAGGCCACTTACTGTACTGTATGCATTAAGAGGATACTACTGCACTGTATGTGCATATGTGTAGAACATGCCTGTTCTAATAAGGCTTCTTTTGTCATTAAGGTGAGTAATGGGGATCAGGCAATGGAGAGCCCAGGGGAAGGCATCAAAACCTTCGTCAGTCTGATATTGTTTTAGAACGTATTTATTCAGCTTCAGCCTCATTACTCTCTCTCTCTCTCTCTCTCTCTCTCTGTCTCTGTCTCTCTCTCTCTCCTTTCTTTGCCAATTTTCTCCTTCTTTGGTTCCCAGGGACCTATGTGGGAACAATAGATGTACAATTAACATGGGCCAGGCACGGGAGAGCGAGCGTTTGATGTTCCTGTTGAGTGGCCTCCTTGCTGAGGGTAGGAAAGCAATGTTTGGCTGTGCTCGGGCTTTACTGTGTGTTTTCCTTCTGTCTGAAGCATATTAGCTCCTAGATTATTAAAATTCAGGCCATAAATAAGCTGATGGCAGCTGCAATATGCCAGAAATAATGTTTACAAAGCCAAGGCCCTCATTATCTCCCCAAGGTCTAAAGTAGGAAGACAAGGAGTGGCAGAAAAAAAAGGAAAAATGCTTTTAGCCTCCTTTATGCTCACTTTTGCTCTGCTCTTCTTCACTCTCATTTCCTCACGTGCTGCTTCCTTTCTCAGTGTGAGAAGAAAGATGTAGTCGACTAATCCAGGCAGGTTGCAAGGCCATCACAGGGCTAGCACATACAGCTACTTTTACCCTGCACATATGGCCAATATAATATCCCAGTATCCCTAAGAATTACGTAGATATTGGATTATTCCGCACCTCTTACATCCAATGCCAACGTTCAGTGCCAATGCAGGAAGTAGTGTGCCCTTTATGTAGCAAGATGGAAAATAAGAGTGTGGAGGAAGTTTGTATCCCTTCACAGACCAGCAATTAATATTTTCTACTTTATTAACTGTAAACATGATTTTACCGTTGCCTAGCTCTAACCATAGTTCATTTGCCATATTACCACAATCTTTCCCTAACCTTAAATAATCTGAAAAACAGAAAGAATTTGAAAAACACTGGCATAAGATATAAAAAGAAAACTATTCAGAGGTTTTGCAGAATGTCCAATGTCTTGTCTGGAGATACTGTAGGGTTGAATATAGAGACTCGGCTTGGCCACAGCTGCATGTCTTTGATATCATGGGAGGAAAGCCATGAGAACATGGCGAGAGGATGCAAATGCAATGCTGAAATTTAAAGCTAAGATCTCTTAATTGTGAGGCAATTTAGAGTTTACATTTTATCCAGCCATTGGACAGAGAGTAGAAACCACACCAACACTGGGAGAGCATGCAAAATTCACCCCAGCTAGTTGGGTCAGGTTTGAACCCAGGAACTTTTTGCTGTAAGGGTAACCACTACAGTGGGCACTACAGCGTACCAAATCAGGCTATCAAATTCAGTACAAATCAAATTTGACAATGTCATTGTCTGCAAAAATAGTAGATACACAGTGGCATAGAGATTAACAGCACTGACCTACAAATACATAATTTAGTATCAGATGTCTCAAAATTATTAAGAAATTGCTAAAAAGTGTTTTCCCATTTCATTTTGGACAACATAACAACCTATCTACTTGCTACCTGTCCTCAATTTCCCTTATCAAACTTGTCTCTGCTGGGCTCAGAGGTTTGGAGATTCTCCAGAGACATCATCACGAAAGCGCAAACAGTTCAACAGCAAACAGAGCAAAATGAGGACTCCATCCATTGGAGTGGTACATACAAATAAAACCCACGGACATGAGGAGTACAGCCAATTCATCTTTAAATGTGGTCACGAAGAGAGAGGACATTCAATTGCGTGCACGCTTTGTGATTGCACATTGGCCATTCTTGGAAAAATATTGGGGAGCATGAATTGGTTTAGCTGGTTTGGCTGCCGTGGCAACCCGAGAAGTGAGCAGTAGCATGTACGTGGCAATGGAGGTCAAATTCATCGAACCTCTGCCATGAAAATCACATACATAAAAAACTTACACTTGTGTGGTTCATTTATTTAACTTTATGTGATTCCGAATGAAAGACAATGGCAAATTGCTAAATTATTCAGTGCTCTGGCTTTACACACTGCTATATAAACCTAGCTTCAGAAATACAAAGTCATATGTGATGGGTAAATGCTTGAGTATTCATTTAAATCTGTTGAAATCCAGCTCTTCCTTGATGGTGTGTGCTTGAGCTGCTGCAACAATGAAAAGATGCAATTTGGCCCACACAGAAAACATGAAGCCTGGGTGTATGTGTGTACTATGTGTGTATGTGTGTATGTGTGTGTGTGTGTGTGTGATAACAAGCACAAATACTCATACACACAAAGCACACAAACTAGTAGCAAACACACTCGCATACACTTGCACATACACAAATCAAGAAACAAACATAATGCGTACACTTTCGGCACAGTGGTGGCAGGTGCTTGTTCTAAATGTAGTTGTAATGTCAGTGTCTTTGATCAGTGGGGCTGCTGATGGAGGCCGATGAGGGTCAGAGTGTGTTTTCATAAAAGATGGGGGAGGAAAGACGGACAGCGTGTCACATAAAAGCTTGTTGCTTTGTTGGGAAAGCAGATAGGAGGGAGTGAATACTGAAGTGTGAAGTAATGAGGAGGGTGTTGAATCTTCTAAGCAAATGTGAAACCGCACAGATGCTCACACACAATGTTACATTCTCCACAAGCACACACAAGTCCCTATAGTAGCTGGATTGAACAGGAAAATTTTGCTGATCCACTGAATAAGCAACCTTATGTGCTGTATATACAAAATATGTTGATTCAGGACTAATTTAACTTTGATTAGATGACTTAGATGAGAAGACTGATAACACTCTAAATGCTATTCATAAAATATATAGCTATACAGCAAGTAGCCGGTTAGCTTAGCTTAGCACAAAGACTGGAAACAGAGGGAAACAGCTAGCCTGGCTCTGTTCAAAGATAACAAAATCCAAGTAACCCCACCTCAAAAGCTCCCTAATTAACACATTATATCTGGTTTGTTTAATCCATACGAAAATCCAACCAGCTGAAACTCTAGGAAGCTACTGTGTGTGGCAAAAAAATAGTCCGGCATGTAACCCCACCCCTCCCACCCCTAAATGGCGCATTGACGTTTTTACACTTCAGTTTTTGTGCAGATTAAACAAACAAGCACAAACACTGTTAGGCGTTTGTTGTTACCATTGGACAGAGCCAGGCTAGCAGTTTAGCTTTGTGCTAAGCTAAGCTAACCAGCTCCTGGCTGTGGTTTCATATTTGACGTACAGATATGAGAGTGGTATTAATGTTCTCATCTAACTCTTTGCCAGAAAATGAAGTGTATTTTCCAAAATGTTGAACTATTCCTAATATTGTGATTTGGAATATATTAACGCATCCTATCAGGGTAAACTTTTTCAATATTCAGTCGAGACCACAATCATTTCCCAACCTCAAAAAAAATGCTATGAGTTGCCGAAACTTAACCATAAAACATTAATCATGCTTCACTTTCCAGGAGCAGATGTTGTAGGAGAACAAATGAAATGTGACCCATTTGCAGAAAACGTCAAAGAGTTTGTATCGCCAAGGAACAGTTTGTCAATATCAACGTATTCATTAAAACTGTAATCCAAGTGGCAATGTTTCCTATAAAACATATTTGTGAATGCAAATTATCTGTATAAGAATGTCATTTTTGGGAGACAGGGCTACAATAAGATACCATCTCCATTGTCCACCCTGAAATAGACTTTACAGCTCCAACCAGTAAGAGGAGATGGATTACTTTGAGAGAAATTATTTTTTTAAAAACTCACCAAAACCCACAAAGAGTGGATGCTCACGGATGAAGGGAGAAGGAGTAACATTTTTTTTTTTTTACTTAAGTGATTTTCTTTTTTTTTCTTCTGCTGTGCTCCACGTCTTTAAGTGTGTCTGTGACTTTCCATTTGGCTGTCACTTCAGATCTGCTTCCTGTCTTCTAAGAACTCATCTACTCCTCTTGGCAGCTAATGGAAGTGGTGTGGAGGTGTGGCACTAAGATGGCACATAGGCAGGGTGGCCATAGTGTCAGCCTGGAGGAATACATTCCTGTGATGGCTTTCAGTTTCACAGGTAAAGGAGGGGAGGTTGGGCTGGTGAAAGATTAAAAAAAATATCTCCAAATTAGGGTCACTGTTGCCATTTAAGTCACAATGTTGCAAAGTTATTGAAGTCTTTGAGTACACAAACAATGACATTTGAGAATCAAATGACAGCCAGCTGCAGAATGGCTTGACTGAAGTTGTTCTGTGATGATTTTCTCATTTATGTCAGTGTTTTGTAGTAAGGAAGCGGAGGTATCAGAGATAAAGCTGTTGACTCCTGTAAAACAAACAAACCCGATAAACATGTTTCTGAATGATAACAGTACCAAAGAGTGGTGAAATTTATCGGTGGCGCCTAAACAAATCGGCAAGATGGAAAAACTTCAATATACTCTGCATAGGATTTAATGAAACGGATACTACTCATGCAATTGCTGCCAGCTGCAGAGCTCCATTTGCAGCTGAGAGGGAGCGAGGATAAATCAGAAGTCAAATGCCAATACGCCATCGGCCAAATCTCTCAACCTGATGAAACACAAGAATAATCAGATTTGGAGACGCTTTTTGGGAGTGGAAGTTCTGGGGGGAGTGGGAGTGTTGGGTGATGATATGAGCAGAGCGGACAGAACAAGGAGCGCTTTTTCCTGACAGACAGACAGTCCCAAACAAGGCTGTTCTCTGAGGGTTGGGGGGTGGGAAGGGGAGGGGAGGGGGGCGGCACACACAGGGTCTCGTCCCCAGACGTGATCCCAGCAGCTTGGAGAAAAAACACAGAGGAGAAATGTTCTTTGTGGAGGACTGAGGATGCGTTGGTTGATTTGTGGGTCAGATAAGCGCAGAGTAATTGAAAGGTTGACAGATGAATTAGTCCTGGAAATTTTTGTTATATAATGTTTTCATGTGCTTCTGTGTTTGTTTTTTGTGCACAAGGTCAACTGAATGTGTTTATCTGTGCACTTTTATGTTCTTCTTCTGTCGTACTTTTATTGACATGCATAATATTAGTAACTGCATAGTAGTGGGTTTGTTAGTGTATTTGTGTGTGCCTGCAAACACATATGTGCAGTAATTCTCTGTATGCGGTTGTCCATGGTGACAAATGTGTGTATCTGTGTTGCCTGTCACAGGTATTTCATCTCCTTGTTCATCAGTTAACACAGACGCGGACAGAAAAGCCTGAAAACAACAGCAACATAGCTACTTCTCTGTCAAGCCGAACATGAGACACCTCGGCTGTCGTTACATTTGCACCCTCCCGCATTTGCACTCTTATCACGCACTTGCCATCACTTGGTCAGCTGCTGACTGTTTGCATACATTTTACAATGACGTGCATTTATCTGTAAAGACTTAATGAAACGTGAGATTCCTCCTGAATGGGGTATGTAATAGTTTAGGACATGATTCATCCATCACAGGCCGAGCATGTTTAGACAGGAGAGTTTGTTACACCAGTCATACTGTTCTCTGAATTCAATACAGTCAGAATTTTATGACATGGGTAAAAACAAGATATAAACTCAAGCAAATTATCATCTGTCATAATTAACAAGCAAATATTTTCCAGTTATAACAAAAGGCAGTAAAAATGTTCATCACAACATGTTATATTGTATGTAATCTCAGTGTGTGTAAAAGTGTCCATAGGTTAGGAAGTATTTGTTGTAATAAACATCTATTTATTTTCATCGGCAAGAACAAGACCCCCACCAACTCTGTGTTACCGTCAGTGAAAATAAATAGACAAAACTCCCCAAAAAAGGACCAACACTTTAACCCATATATAATAATTATTATCTTTTTTTACATAAAGCATATTAGACTCAAAAACTGCACTAAGCAGACAGGATAAATAAAACAGCTGCCATTTACTTATGAACTAGTTTATGATAAAAATTTCCACTTTTAATTAAAAGTATAATTTCCAGCAGAACATTTTAAACCTGACCTATCCTGACAATTGTATTTGTTCAAATCCTTTATAGATTATCTGAGTTAAATATGAAGGATATTCTTGACCGTGTTTTGGTTGCATCTGAGAATTGACTTTGACATCATGGCCCCAACTTGGACTATTGTTCTGAAATATGAAAACCACAGAAGATTAAATACCTTTTATGTCAACTAACTTTCTTTTTTTTTTTTTCCTTCTACGTTTCCTGGGGTTATTCTTTTTGGAACTGAGGGAACGGCTGCTAAACCTCATATAATCCTCTGATAGCTTTGTAGTGATTGCACTGTTGTTGTTCTGTGATTGCCCCTCCGTTGTTTCCAACGGGCAGGCACTAGAAACGAGCCCGACATTTAAAACTGTGATAATGCAAACACACTGTCCACACAGTGCCAATGTCAAACTGAGGAGAGGCTTTCAGATGATGTCAACGGCCCAGCTGTTTGTGTGACTCTTACTGATCCATACTATTCATCTCTCTGAATGAGAGAGCAGCAGTAGGGAGAGAGAGGGCGGGAGGGGGGGCAGCAGGCTACTGTAACGTGGAAAACACCGGTGTATTTGCAATAAGGGTGTTCAATTTGCTGGGATGCTTTTCTTTGATGTTGAATATTTTGTTCTGGTGTTTGGAGCTGCACAGTGTAGCGTGAGCGTGTGTGTGTGTGTGTGTGTGTGGGGGGGAGCATGCCAGCCGTACAGTGTATAGTATCATGCTGCAGCAGCGCCAGGTAGCACTGTGTTTCCGTGGAGCAGAGACAGAGAGACAACAGGCCTGAATCCGATAGAGTAAGATCATTTAACTCCTTACCGCCTCACGTTTTCTGCAGGGCAGCAGGCATGTTTTGTTTATTTCAGTTTTATACTTACCAAAAATAACTTGTTTATTTAATAAACTATTAGCTTGGAATATTCGGGAGTGATTTGTTGCATGCATGCAAACAGGCCCTTTTTATTCGCATCTCCTAATAGTTCAACTTTAAACGCATTTTTAAATTTAGCCTAATTTTGACCTACACGTGTTGCTCGCAGCGCAGGAGTTAAAAAAAAACAAGTTTATGTTACAAACTAACGTCATGTATTTTCAAGGAAGAAATCCTACAGAATATCACCTACTTTTCCAAATGATTCTTATTTGACTGGCAAAAAAAAAAAAANNATGGCATGTAAAGGAAGTTGTGAATATAAAGAATATCAGTATCCTTTCAAATTAAGATAAATGTTTGAGAAGACAATTAATAAAGGCGTTTTCTTAATTAGTGTCGACATTTATATTTTTAAAACGATTCGGCCTCTTCA
>NTHP01000241.1:770860-797318 GCA_003416845.1 Oplegnathus fasciatus
TTATTATTATTATTATTATTATTATTATTATTATTGTTGTTGTTGTTGTTGTTTTTGTTTATGTTGTTGTTGCTATTATATACAGTATCCTGTCCAAATGTGAGTGAAAGAGCAGTGTGTCCTGCAGTTCCCTAGCGCCATACAGTGGCGGGAAGACATTGTCAAAGCGTTCATTTTGGTCTCTTCACTGCCCAGGAGTGATTTATGCTCCTCGTGTGTGT
This sequence comes from Oplegnathus fasciatus, assembly GCA_003416845.1. Classification (NCBI taxonomy): domain Eukaryota; kingdom Metazoa; phylum Chordata; class Actinopteri; order Centrarchiformes; family Oplegnathidae; genus Oplegnathus; species Oplegnathus fasciatus. The sequence goes on from NTHP01000241.1 coordinate 771,082, forward strand.
CACTTTGTGAGACCCTTTTTGTTTTTTTACAAGTTAAGCTATGATTCCTTTTTCTCCCACTTAAAGCCCCTTGATAACTCTAAAAACATTCATCCATCCAATCCGATTTCATACAGGATGTTTTCTGATTGCTGATCTGAATTGTTAGACAATTGCCTGCGCGGAAAAAAAAATGCTGTTATCCTCCGACTTTAAAGGAGTCTAGACATATGTTGTCAGAACCAAAACAAACTTTTGTTTTAGTCAACTTTGATGTCAAGAGTCAAAAGCGTTTTAGCACAAAATCCGTTTCAGGAGGAAAAGCCTAATAGTCTAATTGGGCCTATCAAGTAAAATTGATACAATAACATCCCCTCGCTCGGTTCAAAGAATGCCCAAAGAAAACTGTGACACTTTTTTTTCCGTCTAATGACCCCTGCAATTTTCTTCCACCCGGACTCATTTGCCGGCGAGGGGAGGAAATATTACATGGGATCATTTGAGGATGGTTTTTCTTTGAAACAGTTTCTCCAGGTCGCTCCTGAGGGGAGTTTGAAAACATGTCGGCCCTAATTAGCGCTTCAGACATCACACACGAGTCCAGGAGTTTGTCCTGTTTGGGATTTTTGACAGCAAGATAGTCTTACAAAAATCTAATTTTTCAACACAAAATAAATCCGTTGTAAAGAGTGAATAATTTCTGTACACGATTTCTACACACGCAGTATCTGTTTTAATTTCTTTATATAGGCCTGGTATATAATCTTTATTTTTGCGTGGTTTACGAAATAAATAGGAAATGTTGTTGAATAAATAAACGTTTCTTTTCAAGTGTATTCAAATATTTAAATGTCCTCTCTAAATTTCTACTTCTAAACATTATCTGAATTTGTTTCTAATCTCGTAAAAACAAAATGTTGTGTAAAGTATTTGACGCAGTTTATCATGAAGGCAACACGGTCAAATAAAAAAAAATGTAGTGATAAGACTACAAAATGACGGAGTGTCACTATTAAATATTTCCCCCGTTGATCATTTGAAAGAGGAGAGACACCAGAGCAGTGTTGCTCTTTATTTCTGCCTTGTTTGAAGGTATTTCCCAGTTTTTCTTTTTCTTTCTTCCTTTCTTTCTTTCTTTCTTATAAATAATTTCACACCCCATACAGTATATTCTAAATATTATTATTGATCAAAATTATTTTTAATTAAAAATCTAAAAAAGCAGGTCTGACAGGGCTAGATATTTAGGCCATATTTAAAACTGTGTCCTGATCAATATGGAGGCAGATTTGGCATCAATTAATTCCCAGCAAAACACAATATTTCAGTTTGTCAATACTAATATTAAAATGTAAAAATATAAAATCATGATTTCTGCTCTGTTTTTCACTTCTTCTTCACCCTCACGCAAAATGATACAAGAAGAAGGAATATGATTATGCGTCATGGCCATTTCAATCACATTACATCAGTGATGATACCAGTATCATAGCAATCATTTACCCCAGTTGCCTATTAATCACCTTCCATTAGTGTCTTTTACTGGGCTTTCAGAGGGGTTCCAGGATCCCAGTCCATGTTTGAGGATAAATGAGTCATCAAGCTGACCGCAAAAATACAATAACTAACTGCCTTTTGTTGCCTCGTGTCACTCCAGCGTGCTTTTTCATTTGGGTTCAGAACACGAACACGGGCATCGATTAAAATATGTTTTCCCACCATCAGGATTGGACACGGGACAGTGTCCCGTGGGATCCCGAAGGTTGGTGTAGGCAGAGGGAAGGAAAGGAGAGAAGGGAGACTCATGTGCAACACTTTAAAACAGGAGGGTTCTCCATCTTGCTCTCTTGCTTTGTCAGGGGCCCTGCTGACATGGGGAAACATCTGCTGTGTAGAAATAGAGACTGATGACTCAAATTATATGCAGTCAGAGGGTCTGCCAGCGTAGATGGGGAATGTAATGGCAGGGAATATGGATAGACAGCATCCGTTCAACCCCATGCCCCAAAAGGTACGGGCTCAAAACTCACAAAGTGTTTCCTCGTTCATGCGCTGGTAAAAAACGATCTGGCACTACAGGGTGTTTGTGTGTCTAAAGATGAAAGTTCAAAAGATAAGCAGGTATATGTTCACCCCAAGTTGATCCACGTGTCAAAGTGTACCTCACCTTGCGTGCTTACTGGGACGACCACAACAAAACACATATCAGCAGGGTTGTTTGTTGTCTGTCTCTAATAATCAGCCTCTCTGCCATTTGATCTGGCAGCTGAGAAGTCTGTCTCTGTCTACTGCATGTTCCTTGTTGTGTTGGTCCACTTGAGTGAAAATGGAATTTTTAGGGGCACGTTTCACCTCTTGGTTTACTCTGCAACAGCAGCTCGCTGATGCTTTTATGATTAGGACGACTAAATTAGAACCAGAGAAAGCAAAGCAGGAGAAAGACTGACGGAGAGGGAGAAATTGCTCGAGGAGCCAAGCGATGATCACTTCTGCCTGCTACCTTATCTAGTATTGATACCCAGAGCCAATGAACCCTTGTCTCAAAAAGATGAATGTTGTCATTGTTATTGTAATGATAATCGCCATATTCAGGGCTCATGGCACGAGGAAGCACGCTGTTCCTTTATAGCATGTCAGTTATTGTGATCATCAAGGCAGGCAGGCACAACATTGGGTCTAAGAATGTTTCATCAAATTTCTCCACCATAATAGTGTTGATTTACATGTAATTGTGAATCCTCCATGTGAATAACAAAAGGAAGCTGAAAATCAGGAAAAGGGGAACGTGTGCTCATGTTCTCGGTTTCAGTCATGCCAGTAAGCTGATTTATCTTACCATAAGAGGCAGATCTTGAGAATATGCAAGGAGAGAAAGCTAATGGATCATTATTATGTGTTCCTCACTCCCCTATCTTTCTAATGACCGCAGGGCTTTGTGATTCTGGCTTTGATTTGGAGCCCATTCTCCAATGTGACTTGAGTGGACTAGCTGAGCTAAGACACAATTTTCAGGAGATTGCAGAGTAAGTGCCTCTGGCAAGACCTTTTTATTTATATGGCACTTGACTTTCTCTATCTCTCTCTCCTGTTTGGGAGAAAGAGAGCAAGAAGGGGAGAGAAGGAGAGTTTTTCTAACTGTTATTGATTGGGTTTTAAAGGATGAAAACCGCTATGAGATGCAGGTCAAAACAAAAGTTAATAGTAAAAGGAGTTTGCAGTCATTTCTTTAATGGTCCTCGAAAAGAAAGAAAGTTTATATTTAGTGTGGTGTTTACAGCCAGGTGACTCCTGAATATGTTCAAAATACCCTCACATATCAGTGAAAACAGGATGATCCAGAGCCGTTTTTTTAATGATGCTCAATTGTTTGAAATCTGATTATATGTAGAGCAGAAGGACATGGGAGGAAATAAATTCTTACGATACACAGAGACTCATATTTACTCCAGTTTTCCCCGAAATCGTTCATGCAAATAAAATAAAACATTTCAAGAGGAAAAGAAAACAAAAACACTCGTCTAGACCAGCCTCTTCTGTGAATAGCTTAAAGAGTTTTGATAGATTTTGTTTCCGTGTCACTATGTTTACATGAGGACTCTGACCTGGTTCAATGGCACTGCTATTTGTTTGTGTGTGTTCGTCCAAAAAGACTTGAAGCTCGGTTTTACTCTGTGGAAATTTCCAATAAACACTTCAAATTGAATTACGGTAAATTGTCTCCATTATAAGTTTTTTTTTATAAATATTGCTCTCATGACATTTAACCCCTACTGTACAGCTATTTATCAGTCTGTCCATATGTGTCTTTGTGCATGCTTGTTTATGTCAGTGTGTGTCGCCTGTGTGTGTCCTCCTTAAGACAGAGTGCATTCAAAGATTACTGATTCATTTCACTGGTCACAAGTTGGTTTAAAAAATGGTAACGTTATAAGCTACAGTCATAAGCGTAACATATGTTTAAGCTATTCTAATATGCAAATGCAGGTTCATCTGTTGACTAACAACTCTCCCTTGTGGGCATGGGAGACATTGCACGAGTAAGGAAAAGAAAGGTTTGAAAATCACCTTTTGTCGCCACTTCAAAGCATGCTGGCTCTCTCTTCTACACGAGGTCTATCACAGCTTTTCCTTTCATTAAACCTCACAGTTTTCATACTTTTAAATGTTTTCACAGTTTTCACTGCCTCACTAAACTACTGTGTAAATTTCTGATGGGATCTTTTTCATATCTTCCACAGTGCATGTAGTGTAATTCAGATGTAATGTAATTCAGGCACATACGGTATTGTATGGCCAACCTCAGAATCTTGTTATAAAGTGACATAAACTGTATCAAAACATTTCAAAATATGTTTATTTAATGTGTTGTTTCCAAATACAAAAAAAATATATAAGGCATTCCTTATTTTGGAATATATATGCACATAATATCTACAGCAGAGTTGAAAAATAACTGTGAAAATCTGTAAAACATGGCAAGTGAAAATTATGTCACTGTACTTTTGCATTTTTAGTAAATAATGATTAAGTACAGTAATAAGCTATGACCACAAGCAATACAGTTGAACAATAGGCTGTTGCTTAACAAAACACTACAGTTGCTAGGCAACACAAACAGGAGTGTATAATTACCAGTGTGAGTGGCAGTTTTCCATCAGCGTGCATAACATTGAAATTCACTGTGATTCAGTCACAGGTGTGCCGTTGTTGGGTGTTTTACAGCCGCTTCAAACATGTCTCAGCCAATCACAGCTGCAGACTGGAACCTCCTCTTAATAATTAGGTCAAATAATTAATGAAATAATGGAACAATGAGCCTGGAGAGGCGGTGTTTTCCATCTCAGAGGCGTTGATAGGCCTCATCACGATGCCAAGCGAGGGCTGAAGTGTCCGATGGCTTATTGGTTTTAAGAATCAACAGAGACGCTCTATGTGCTTTATTAATGAAAAAGATATGACAAAATGTTCAATGGATGTTTTGTTATGGATCAATAATTATATTTTATTCTGAAAACAATAAATAATAAACAATAGTAATATGACGTATTTCTTAAATTGTCAGCCTGTATGTAGTGATTTTGTTTTGGCATGTTAATATTTATGTCTTATAAGTAACAGCAGTGCTTTGATATGTCACTGATGTGATGATCAATGATAAACAGCTGTTACAAGCTTATAATTAAGCATCCATGACTGTCGGCTTTCTAACAGTCTTATGTGGAAAATATGACTGAGCCACATCTTATAAGTAAATACGTTAAAGCCACTCCCACACACATCAGTTTGCTAATTGTTTCCCCACCATCTAAGGAACAGGCTTAGCCTACTGCTCAATTAGTTTTAATGTAGTCATCAGTATCTGACAGAATTCTTGCTTTTTTTTTTACCCTGAAAAGTGGAATTGTTTCAAAGATTTTACAGTGCAGACCGGCATGGTTTCTGTGTCTTATAAACTAGAGTGTAATCACCACAAAATCTTTAAGTACTGAGTATAAGCATTGCCTCTGCAGCAGACACTAAACGGGTACCAAACAAATCATCTCGTAGTATATGCAGTGAAAAGCATAACTGAGTTTTCAAACTGTGTCCTCTATCATTTACAATCAATCAGTTCCACTTCTTGTCACCTTCACTGGCTAAACATCTGTTTTCATTCACACCGGTTATTTAGCGTAATGCAATCATATATGATTTTTTTAAAATCATAATACCTTCAAACTAGTACGCAATGTCTTCAGTAGATGTTTCTTTTTTTCCAAACTCTCCTAACCAGAACGATTCTCTAGTTGCATTTGATCCTTCTACTTTATTAATTACAGTTCTAATTGGAGCTCTAATTAGAGGAGGTAAACATTCATTAAATACCATAATGAGACAGTGAGAGATTCTTTGTTTGCAGGCAGCAGCAGATGATCTCTAAAAAGAAAAGGAAACTTGCAGTGAAAGCAAAGTAAACAAAACATTCAAATGTGTCGAACTAATATGTGACAGGAATATTATTGTACACCGAGTTAATCAAGTGCGCTTCAGACCAATAGACTCCTTATTGCATATCTGTGTCACTGATTACAATTCAGTAATTCCAGTTCATAAATAATGAGTACATGAAGCACGCGTTTAGCTACGTTGGTAAACATGAACCTGATTCACAAAAATTAGTGCAAAATTCTAGTCCTCATCCCTGGTTTTCTTCTAGGTCTACGTTCCCCACTCAGCCTTCCTGGATTGCTTGTGGCATACTGTCATCAAGGGGATTAATGTCCTTCAAACTTTTATATCCGACATAAATGACAGATTGTTTTCTCTCTTGCGTTTTGATGTGTGCGAGAGAGGGGCTGCACGGGGACTGCTTTGAAGTCCGCAGAGCTTTTATCTTCCTCTATTTACATTGGCAAAAGTGTTAAGTGGAGTTCTCGTTTGGCTTGAAGGATGTAATACCCTGCAATGAGAGATTTACAGGAAGGGTAATCGCAAACTCTGTGTGCTCCTTTTTGGGGGCCCCTTCTAACAAAAACTATTTATGCAAATGCAGAGGCTGTAGATGGAAAGCACTCCCAGACAAAATCAGATGTTTTCGAACAGGCTGCCGTGCTGAGTTGGCAGATGTTCTGTCGCTTCAGCAGGGACCCTTTAAACAAAAGCTGTTGATGGCTCTCTGCGTTGAGTGTAAGCTGCGCCAAGAGCTGCATTTCCTTGGAGCCATCTGGAAGATGGCTGAGGATTTGCTTGGCTGGAGCTGGCCTAGCACAGGAGCACCGGGACAGTGAGGGCACTAATTGAAACGAATACTGATGACCTAATAATAGCAAGTGGCCTCGCGTATTGACGTGAGGGGAAGAGATGTTGATATTTGCACATTTCCTCCCATCATCAAAATATAGGCAGATAGTGGTACTGTTAGACCAAATTTAAGATGGAGGAATCAGCAGGTTTTTGCAGGGATTTTGGGATGCTTTGTGTACTTGAACAAAATGCTTTTCACCTTCATTATATTGGTCTGGTGGCCAAATCAATAGGAGTGAACAGTTGTCAATTTATAATGTCACTAAGGATGTTGACCTAAGGATGGAGGCGGATTTATGTGGAGCACAGCTGGAATAACTGTCTTTTCTACACAGGAACAAGAAAACAAGTAAATAAATTGGATTCAAAATTGGGATAAATTGGGTTTAGCCTCTCCACTACACTTCCATTATACAGGTATATAATTTTCTGCAGACAGAAACTTCTATTGTCATTCTATTCAGTTTAATTTCAAAATGTTATCACCATCAGAGTGTATCAAATTAACATAAACCATGAATCCTTTAAAAAATGTGTGTACAGATGCAGACACTTAAGGTGTAAAAGAAAAAAACTATAGTGAAACTGTAGTGGTGCATGAAATGAGATATAGGCTGTGGTGCAAGTGATGGAAACATAATGTATGTATCTACTTCACATGAAATTATGATGTCAAGTTGAGAAGTCAAACTCAGGACTCAAATCTGACTGGAGATAAAGTCCACACCTCCCAAACCGGTTTCCACATGGTTCTTAAACCGGTCAAAACTCCAGCTGAAAGTGTCTATTTGTATATCTGCCCCAATGACCCATTTAGCGTACCAAACCTGGTGACAAAGTCATTTGTAAACTAGTCACGTTAGAGATCACATCAAATTAAAGCAATGGCTATCAGGCCAACAACCTCCCAAACTCATGGCTCTTACATTGGTTGGTGATGGCCCTGACCTGTACCACCCACAGCTCCTGCAGAGTCCTGAACCCTTGCTGACCTGGCTGGCATATCAGGGGTCAGACAGAGATGGGACCTACCACGTTGTCCACCCCCCACATGACCACTGGTTAAAGGCTGTCATGACAGACAACAGACAGACAGCAAGGTATCCAAGGAGTGAGTGTGTGTGTGTGTGCGTGTGTGTGTGTTGCATGTCCCTCTCTCTTTAAAGTTAAGAGAAATCAGCAGTGTTTCCACCATCTACAAAGCAGTGTGAAGCTACAGCCCCCAGCTGCCTCCACTTCAGAGAGAGAGGGCATGTCACAACAGCACATGGCTCTGCCCTGCCAAAGTCACGCCTGCAAGTGGAGCACTCTCACAGGTCATCTGGAGTGACAGAATGGCTGATCCTTCACGCATCTCTGCTCTGTTTGGGCTGTTTTCTGATGCCCGGGAGACAGGACATTCAATTCTGTAAAGATCTGCACTCACAGCAACATCTGAATTACACCAAACAAGTTATTGTGTTTTGTGAAGTAACTGGAGTTTACCTAATGATCAGCCATTTCATTGAGCTTTGAAGCGCTCCACTCTTCAAATGAAATAATGTTGCTGTATTTCCAACTACTGCGACTGTGAGTCAGGCAGCAATTTGGCCTTTATGTTGGTCTGAATTCAGGTTGTGTCTTTGCATGTATTTATTACATCTACTCTTATAGTAGATCTTCAACTTTAGCTGTATTGTCCCCAAAGGGAACTGTGTCTTGCAGCCAGGTAAAACACAGAACACACAGAGACACGATGGGCTAAGGTACATAAAACATGTTTAAGCGTATAAAACATGAATACATCAAGTGACAACAAGAAGCCTAGAATATGTTTAGCCATTAAAAAAAAACATCATCAACCCTAATTACTCAAAACTAATCATCAGCTATGTCACCATGAGTATTTAACAGTTTGGTGGCCTGAAAGATAAGATAATTGTTTACCCTGATATATTACATTTATATAATTGTGACTTAGTTACTGTAAATTAAAGTTGTGGGCATCATGTTGTGAATACAATGTAGAATCTGTTGATCTATTCTAAATCAATCCATCTAAAATACATTTCCATTACATGTCACCATTTGCCGTTTTTTACATTCTTGACAACAATAAGCCAGAATTTTAGTGTTAAATCGCTCTCGTAAGAGGGCTTTTTTGAACAACCTTGTTGTCTCATGTGGTGCACTGTTGGCAGAAAAGTGACATAAAATGTCATGGACTTCTAATTGTGTTTGTGCTAATGTGCTGTCAAGCCAGACCCCGGCCTCCTTTGTCCAGTCTGTAGGCCATTTGGCTGCAGCAATGCACTTGGCCAGCAAGATAACAGGTGAATGGCCATGGTCTAATAGGCCATCTGTGGAAAACACATTGCAGTCAATTAAGAGTCCACTGCCTCCAGTTGTGGTGGCCATTAGACAGCTCCACCACGACAAGTGACTCTTCAGTGGCTTTTACTCTTCAGCTAACTGCTCCTTTTCATTCATGGTGTCCTCGAGCTGCCCAGTCCCCTCAAAGACTGACTTTTTGTCTAGTTTTGTTGTCCACTAGGCTTTTCTAACTTCTATTAAAATGCAGTTTTCCTCTCAAGGATTTTATGTGACCCTGGTGGTCAAATAGAATCTCCTTCACTTCCTCTTTTTCTCTCTTGTCCTCACATATTCAGACTCCCCCACTACATCACACAAAAGAAGCTCTTACGGCCCCTGAAGAGGACATCCTTTAGAATCATTACATACACACAATAAGCTAACTTAAAAGTCCATAAAATTTGCTTTATAAATGCATTTACTATTTTTCAGTCCTTCACAATGCCCAGCCCTCTAACATATACACACACACACACACACACATACACACACACACACACACACACACACACCATAACAGGCAGTTGACTCTCCTATACTAGGTACTACCCCTCATTTGGGCTAATGTCAAAATCTTGCAACAGCTGAGACAGACAACCCGCCTAAGAGCTTATGAAATCAAACATCAAACATGCCTCTGTGACCTGGAGCTCCCAGCAGCCTTCAGTCCTGATGTTGGCTTCATTGTGAGTACAGTGCTACACTGATGTGGCACTCCTTGTTTTGTGGCTCAGTGCCATTTCCTTTGCCAGTTTGTTGGGTTTTTTTAACACTGACCTATGTCAACTTGCACGGGTAAGTGAACAGAAAGCACTTTTTTTAATGTAATGAAAGTGTATTTACTTTATTCCCTTTCTGTTCTGTGCTTTCTAAAGGAATTTAATCAGCTCTTACTGTATGTTTGCATGAGTGAGCTGACCACAGGTTATAAAACTAGACTATCTTGTTGAACAGGAAGGACAACAGCTGGGTTATAGTCAGCCGACAGTATCATTCATTATTTTCATTCGCTTCAGTGAACTAGTCAGTAAACATTGCTCTTCTTCAAAGGTCAGGATATCATCTGATCTCCACATCCGGCCTTATTCGCAATGACAGAAGTAATGCTTATTGTTATGGCAAAGCTTTAGATGTAATCTCTTTGGATGTTGTAATATGGAAGGCAGATGTTGGAAAACAATGATTCACACCTCTTGACAGCACAGTGTTATAAAAGGCTTATCGTCCTCTTCACACAGCTTGTTATATGGCACTGTTAAATTATCATTCATCCTACTGCACACTGTATTCACGCCATTTCATGTTTGAACTGTTGTGCCCCAGCATTTACTAACCTGACCCAGTCCTTAGCATGATATAGACCCTATTTCACTAAGAGCTTTAAGATTTTTTATTAGCACAATGTACTGTATACTTCACAAGTTGATTATCAGCAGTGGTGGAAGAAACATTTAGATCCTTTACCCAAGTAAAAAAAGAAATACCTCTCTGTAAAAATGCTCCATTACAAGTTAAGGCCCTGAATTCAAAATGTTAAAGTACAGAACAAATTTTACTCTACTAATAGTTAACTACTTAACTTAGTTAAGGTAGTTTCATCCAGGAATACATCATATTTTACAAGATCATCATATGTTTTGAATGACATTTTAACCTGAACATGAACTAGTAGCCGTCAGTACAGTAAAAAGTATATTTGCATCTGAAATGTATAAGTATAAATTAGTTTAAAATTTAAAATAAGTAAATATATTTTATAACATTCTACTGATTATCAGTCAGCAACATGAAATAAGAATACAGCACAGTCTGTGGTTTACAGTCTTTTGGAGTAAAAGAGAACACTGAACACAACATCATTTTCAAGAGTTTTAATAATTTACTAAAAAAGAGTGTAAAAGTAACAGATCTCTCCCACTGAAGTGGATCTGTTCGATATTCAAAGTGATGACAGATGTAACAAATTTTTGCAAACTTGCCCTCGTCTGTACATTTGTGTACACTTACTTGGCAATTTAACCTCTTGGCTGTATAATTAAATGAGTTTTGTACTATATACTGTATATCAAAAAAGCTCACAGCAAAAAAATACTTTGATATGAATCACTTGAAAGTAAACCAACCAGCATGAAATGTACAGCTTTAAGAAATTCCAAAAAACACAGCTGAAAAGTGTATATACAAACATGCTAGGAATCTAACAAAGAGCAGACTGAGTGAAGCTGAAGAGATAGGCCTTTCTGATGGTTCGCTTGACATCATTTAGGAGAGCCAATGAAATAAAGCATCATTCTTAAATATTTTATAACCTTGCAATGTTCAAATACCATGGTCTTCTATTGCCTATTTCAAGTTTTTTAGCAGAAGAGGAACACTTTATAAATATAGAGTATACTGTATCTCCTGCATCAATTAGTTTAATTTAAACTCATTAAATAAAAAGGTAAAATGTTCAGTAATAAAAAAACAACAACTAAAATGCATTTTCTTTTGATAAATGTTCATACTGTGTCCACTTCTAAAGAGATGGTTGTGTCCATCACCCTTATCATTAAGTGCCTGCTTGGAAGAGGTAATATATATTTATGTATATACATATATATATATCAAATTCTATGACATGATATAATTTGTATAAATATGGCATCTTTACAATTGCATTAAAATGACAATTTTTATTTCAGATCCCAAGACAATTAACAGTCAATTGGGAAAAAGGCCTTGTTTAAGTTTCTCATTTTCTTGTTTTAAATATTAAAAATAAGTCTCAATTCTTTGCAAATGTACGTCTTACATTATAAACAACACTTATGTCTTAACTGGTCAAATATTTTTCCATTGTGTTCATATCTACAACACTTTGGAAGGTTGAGGAAAAAGTGCCATTATCAAATGCTCCCCCTTTGGAGTAGATGAGGACGTTTGCCCCTTTCAGAGTAAAGGTAAAAGTTTCATCAACCGGCTGCAAATCCCAAGAAGCTCAACAGTGCAGTTCTATACAAAAATGTAAAAGCATCATTGATGTAACAAAGCCATGTGTTTGTGTTGTCATGCCATTTTGCTGGTTGTACAATATGGAGTTATGTGGCCCTGCACAGATGTCCCTTTTCACAGGTGAGGGTGTAAAGAGAATCGCACAGAGCTTCGCTGTAAATGTCATCCACAGATGCTTCAAATGCCACTAAGAGGTGTAGCCCAAGTGGCACATAATGCTATTTTGATCAGGAGAATGTCAACATTGTGATATGTCAGTAAAATGGGCATAGTTGGATAGATCCATCTGTTTTCCCCCTCAGAAAGCACCACAACTGGCACAGAGTTCTGAAGTTCTGAAGGTACAAACTGTACTGGGTTTGCAGGGTGTCGCAGTTAACAAGTAAAAGTAAAAGTTATTGTTCAGAGCATTTCACTCTTTTCATTCATTACATTCCAGATGTGGAAAAGTCTGACTTGCCCTGTCCTTTAGGTGGCCATTAAATCCATGTCTACCCAAAACAGAAGACAGAAGAGCTCTGGTGCTCTCTGGTGCCCAGAAGGAGGAAGCGTAGGCACAGAGGAAATGAAGGTAACCGTCAGTCCCCTTGAGTTATCCTTGAAGTCTCGCACAGCTAAAGCATGTTCAGGATAGCATTGTACATTTGGATCAGTACAGCCAAGTGGACAGGCAGGCAGGACTGGCGGTCTTGGGTGGCAGGGGTACACGTCAGCCAGGAGAGGGCGTTGTACTGCTCCAATACAAACCTGTGTTTGAAAAATAGACAATTTTAGCAAAAACAATTTGCAAGAAATCCTGACTTTGTAAAAATATTTAAATGAAGGTTATAATAAAGGTTTATCCAATTAATCCAGCTTGATTTCCTTAATCATAATAGCGTGCACTACAGTCAGTTTTTCACTCTCAATATTTATATTGCACATTTATTAAGTATTGGTTAACAACTGATCACAATTTTGTAGCACATAATGGCATTATTTCTAATAATTATCTATTTCGATAATATCTTAATCATAAATTAATTCTTAAGGAGATATTTACCTTTAATCAAGACCACGACAACAATATACAAGTTTTTTAATGTTGTCTGAAACCCCCATCTCTTTTCAATTATGATGCAAATGATAAGCTGTTCATTTTTACTGATAAACAAATAACTCATAAACCTAAACATTATTAAGTATTTGTTGTTAACAATGAGATAATTAATGTTACTTAATGAAAATGTAACACTTACATATAAAGAACAAGTCATTTAAATACATATATCAACTACTTGAATGAGCCACTGGCTACAGGCTTTGAAGGCTTCAGCCCATTTTGTGCTCATCCTCTAGTATCGACTTTCATTAGCAGTTCTATACAGCAGATGATAAAGAAATCTAAAAGGGAAAACATGTATTACAGCATGTATTTACCTGAGCACATCAGAGGTGGTCTTTGAGTCTAAGGGGTGAGGGGTCTTCTTAGTCGTGTCTGACACCGGCTCATCTGACTGGACTATGGCGATGTGGTGGTGGAGGGAGGCCTGGAGTAAAGACACAAAGGGCACAACGTCAGAAGTTGCAGGATGTTTGGTTATAGTGAGCAGCTGTATGCCTCTTTAATGTTTAATCACATAATTAAAAGCATAATTAAAACTCACTTTCCATCTCTGTATGTTTCTCTCTCAAATAAAATAAGCTTTACTGGCATTCCCTTTGTTTGTCTCTCTCTCTTTCACACACACACACACACACACGCAGTGTTTTGAGTACCTTGAGGAAGAGTGGACACTGGCTCTCAGCTTGCGGGCAGGAGGCCCAGAACCAGTGAGGAAGTCCATTTGCCTGTGCAGTGGAGACGTAGTAACCCAGAGCCAGCGGCTGCTGCTTCAGCTCTTCTGGTGGACTGTCCCTGGACAACAAGCGCTCTCCCTGGCTCTATACACACAGGAGAAGGTCAGCAATTAATTACAGACCATTGTGGTCCTAACAAAGCCTGGGTCTATACCATTTATTCATCCTTCTACATCTCACAATTCTGAGCCTTTGTACTGGCATGAGTGGGTTGTCTTCCTTAAACAAGTAAACATGTAAACATGTAATTTTTGCAGTAATGCATGAAAGCATGGAAAGAGCACTGACAAAACTGGTTACATGAGTGAACAATATTGGATATTTATGTAATATTGGAAGATGTAGATTTTTAGTATTGTAGTATTGTAGTTCAGCAATTGCGATAAGAGATCTGCTTTTTATTTGGTTTCCCATGTTTTGAGCTGTGCTTGAACACAGAATTACTTAATGTCAAGTCAGATATTTCTAGGTCATAGCATGCAATCCTTGTAGATAAAAAGATACAGCGTATATTGTAGTTTAAATTATACATACAACTCCAGCAACCCCATTTGAAGTGGAAAAATACTGGTTTAACCATCAATTTATCTGTCTTTTATTAGGTGATAAGCAATTTTTTTTCCATTGATTGAAACATGTTCCTGTTCCAAAGCTTTTGCAAAAGAACAACATACATATTTGCATATTTTTCCCTGCAGGTCAATGTGGCAATAACGTACACAGTACGTGGAGCAATCATAAATATGCGTACCAGTTACTTTAACCTACAACTTGCTGTTGCCTGAGCTGTTTCCACAGTTTGTCAGTACTGAATGACATGTGCTGTCATATAGGTTGTCAACACATCTTTTCTCCTGTGCCTCCAAGACAAATTCCTCTACGTCTGTTATACTTGGCAAAACTTTAATTCTAATTCCTGATAATATGAAATATTGAGTGCCAGCAAAGACTGCAGAAGAGGAGCTCCCAGGCTTCAGAGGACAAAATAAAATCTGATCTGAAGACGTTCCACCAAAACACCTCTGTAATTTGTTGTCCATAGCAATGAAAGAGCTTAATGTGTATAGGTCATATATAACAATAGTGTTTTCTTCAACATTGTTTACCTATTTCTAGGTTGCCCAGCTACATTAAGTAGACAGATCACAGTGAACTTAATATATTTTTTAAAGTAACACAACAACAAGACAGCCTTCTTTCCCCCTTCAAAAACAATGATAACATACTAATGTGTAAATACAGCAGCATGCATTGTTTTCCTTTGTAAGAGGGTGTCATTTGCTACAGCTCAAGCCACTGTAGGGTGATTTCATTCCACTAGTCCCTGACTCACCTTGGTGTGCTGGAAATGTGATCCCATTCCCATCCCGGACGGAGAGCCAGGTGAGGGCACAGGAGAGGTGTTAGGGGAAGGGTGAAGGTTCCCTGTGATCAGCATCATGTCATGGCCAATGTCATTCTCCAGTTCATCAGGAAAGGGCAGATCGAACATGTCATCTGAGGGAAGAGGCAGAGATGAAAACAATGTCAGCATAGCCCCAAAGAATTTAAACGTTGGTCATTAATATTCCCACAAGGGGGCATGTCTTTAGTGCAAGGCTAAAATGTAGTCCAGATCTGGAATTTCATCTTTTTTTGCACAAGCCATTTGTGACTGTGATGTGGGGAGATGAGCTTTAGCACAACAATGCCACCTGTTGGTACAAAATAATATATCTAAACCATTTTTAAACAAGTTTAGTTTTAGCTATGTCTCAAGACATCTTGCACATATTATTGTGATAGTATTACTGTCATCCTGGTTGTCGTTACCATTATTGTCCTCAGTGGGGTAGGAGCTGGGCGCCAGCTGGGTGGTGGCAGAAGTTGGGAAGACTAGGATGTGTGTACAGGAAGCATCCTGAGGTGTGTTCAGCTGCGAGGTCTGCAAGTTAAGAGCAGTGCTGCGGCCAAACACTGAGCCCATGGTCACTGCATCTGGACACACACACAGAGAAACACAGCAAAGGTGACATGTCTATTTATACTATACTTTTTTTTTCTTAAGCTATAGCTCATTTACAGTTTTTCTTATCTGCACAATCATGGAGCACATTTTGTACCTAATCTGTGTTTTAATTAATATATTTAATATATTTTAAATTAAACAATATAATTCCAGGGTACTGCAATATCTGATATTATTATTGTCAGAACCATAAATATCACCACTGTCATAACCATCATTATGTCACTGCCATCCTCAAACAGCTTCACAAAGTGGGCAGGCTACTAACCAGGCATGACCACAAAGGAGCCCTGTGGCTCCATGGCTACCAGGCAGGCGCTGAGGATAGTGGGGGAGTCAGCCGCTGAGATCCCACACATACGACAAGCCTCCCTCAGCTGGCGCGATATTGAACGGAGGGAATGCTCCCCGAGGAGTGAGCTCCAGTCTGGTTGAGAGAGAGGGTGGGAAGAGGAGGGAGATAAAAGCAGGGATATTTAGATATTTTAGTAAGTCATTCCACTCCAATTTATTTTATCTCCAAACAAAATTCTTCAGGGAAAATAAAATGAGAATTATGAAATAATATAGATAGAACACAAGTGATAGAATATGTATTTAACAATTTACAAGTAGTTTGGCTATAAGTATGTGAATGCAACTCTGTATGCCCAGGAGTGTATTTACTCCTATTAACAGAAATAGTGTCTGAGTAAATAAGGATACATAAAAGGGTGGGGGGTTTTTTGTTGTTTTTTTACAGAATTACAGAAGTCAGAAGAGTGTGGATAGATGTATAAGGAGCACACATAGTACCACATACAGATGTGTCCAGATGAACACTCACTAATCTATATTTTTCAGATACGCACTTAGGGAAACAAAGTGATTATAGTGATTATAAAGTAATGTTTTATCCACATTAGAATAAAAGAAACAAAATGATATCTTGTGACAAACAGGTACTCTGACCAGTGAGTTTTATTCATCAAGACAAGCCTTCTTCTGAAGTGACGCCACTTACCTTTTAGCTCCCCGTGCCCCAGTCTGCCTAATCGACCAATCACAATCCTCCATGGCATAGAGGTCATCTGGATGATGCCAATACACCATTCCCACAGCTTCTGTAGTCCCATCTTCCTGGCTGAAACCTTGGGACGCCGCGCTCTGAAGTGAAAAAACAACAAAGTAAGTACACATTCTTCCCACATGTGAAAACAAAAAAAAAGTAGAACAATTAAAAAGGACAACTGTGCACAGAATTAGGACCCTAAACAGCTTTTCCACACCTGTTGGGTACATCAATGTTGATAATGCAGGTCTCCAGGAGCTCCCCCTGCTGGTCAGTGCAGGACACCAGGATCCAGCGCTGGTCATGTGATAGGCAATATCCAACATAGAGCACATTGTATTTGGGAGGGAGCTCTGCCCATATCTCCCCTGGTTCTGGCTGCTTGGGACGGGTTGGACCAAGGATGAAAGGGGGAGAGTACAGCTGCAGTGGGCTGGGATGCTGGTGGAGGAAATTCAGATTTCAAGAAAGAAAAGTGAATCAATATAGGCATGAGCAAGTATATTACAGTCATTTTCAGTGTATACTATGACAAAAGTTGCTTACAAGTAAATCAATCAGATTTTCATGCCTACCTCTGGACTCTTAAGTACAGAATTGACAGTGGACACTGGTCCAAAGCCAGTCAGGGACTTGATGTGTGTGTGCTGGGGCAGCAGACGTCTGCATTGGGAGTAACAGGAGAAGGCCAGAGAGCGCAGATGTTGCAGGTACAAATGGCTCTCCCCGCTGGCTGGCTGGAGAAGGTACTGACATGGCACCACCTAAGTAAGATACATCAAGAGGGAAAGAAATCACGATGATCACAAGAATCAATTCTGTTTAATTCTGTCCAGTGTAAATCTAAGTATCTTCCTACCTGTAGCACCAGTGCAGGTCTCATCGTCTCAGGCAAAGTCTGTAGCATCTCTGTGTAGCAGCGAAGAAGCCCTAGTAGCCAAATGCTACCTGCCTCCACCTCATCACCCTCTTCTTCCTCTCCCCCTTCATTTCTTGCTCCACTTGAGCTAAGAAAAGCATCCACAATGTAAATAACAATAGCTGGTGGGTTGGCGTGGCTATCCACTGAGTCGGCCACAGTGGGGATGCCGATTCTAGATTGCTCAGAAGTGCTGAAAGGGAGAAAGAGAGGAAAGAAGTTGTACAATAATTGTACTGGTTCAAATGTGTGGAACAAAATTTGCCCAATAATTTGGATCTTACAGTTCAGGGGTTTCTGCTGGTGTGTTGGCTGCTGGTGTGGCACTGGAAGGCCCTTTAGAATCGCTGGTTGCTCCTTGGGTTGTCTCCCCCGTCTGGTTTGAAGAAGCTCCAGTCGGGGTCGGAGCGTTTCCTGAACTGACAGCCCCTGTAGCTTGTTCACCATCAGGGCCCCAAGCTTGAGGCTGCCCAAGAGAGGCAGACTGGGCTGAGGATGTGGGGTTTGAGGGAGGCTGGACTTTGGGAGGCAACAGAAGACTGCTGTCCAAAGGCAGGACTGACAGCTGGGGACCTGCATTTAAAAGAATTTAAATATAGAATAGAGTGCAATAGAAGCGCCTGGATGATATTTTATTCAT
The DNA here is from genome assembly GCA_003416845.1 of Oplegnathus fasciatus. Classification (NCBI taxonomy): domain Eukaryota; kingdom Metazoa; phylum Chordata; class Actinopteri; order Centrarchiformes; family Oplegnathidae; genus Oplegnathus; species Oplegnathus fasciatus. The sequence continues at coordinate 789,647 of NTHP01000241.1, forward strand.
CAGATTAGATTAGATTAGATTAGTCTGTTTAAATGTTCTCACCAAGCTGCTGCTTGCAGGCATAAGCGTAGAGTTTAAGTTTGCTGAGATTGTCGGTGTGCTGCTGTCCGGCCCAGGGTCCAGTCAACCACTGGTCCACATCCAGCTCCTCCAGCTTTTCTGGCTCCACTTCTTCCCCCACACGCATGAGGCCATCCCTGGACACCTTGGCCAGAGGACGGTGCTTCCCAAGGCGGCACGTCTGGAAACGGAGTCAGGGCTACTGTTAATTCTCTCATTCAAAATACTCAACAATGTGTGTTGAAATTCAACCATGCTTCTGATTCGGAATCCAATCTCCTACCTCATAAACAGCACTGAGCTCTTGGAAGAAGGCCCGAGCTGCAGCCAGCAGAGAGGGACTATTGGGACACAGCACCAAATATGCCACATCCCGCTGCCCCCCATAAGGCTCCAGCAGCAGCTTCTCCCAGAAAGGTAACGCCAAAGGGGACAATGCCAAGAAATCCCTCTCCCGGTCATAGCCAAGTAACACTGTAGGGATGGGCAAGGGCTCTGGTGACTCCTCCGAACCTTCGACAAATAGAAATAGTAACAATTTTAGTTGGGCTACAATCTAATGATGACAACTCTGTGCATTCCACACTATCACTTTAGACATTTGTAGTATTACAGGTAACATACAGTAAAAAACTCAAACAGGGGATTTGTTTTCTGGATAAAAACAAAGAGCGTATTGACTCACCGTAGGAGCCTCTCCCAGCCATCTTATGGAACTGCTGCCAGGTGAGTGGACCCTGAACGTGCTGGATGTTTTCCCAGGTTCGTCCTGTTCTCTTCTTCTGGATGGCATCCTGCAGGAAAGGCTGCAGAGACAGCAGCATACGAACCATATCCTGGGACGACAGCATGTTCATATCCACCACTGTGGACACACGCACACACACACACACACACAAGTACATACACACAAAAAGGATACATGAACAGATGCACACGTTAACATGTTTCTATACACAAAAGAAACAAATAAACACACATAAAACACATCAGTATATAGTTTAGATAACACAAAAGTCAGTTAGGGATACATAAAAATAATATTCTGCCTGCAAATCTTTCTAAACTGTAAAGTAGGACTTTATTTAACAGAGTTTATCACATACTGTATATACTTTTCAAATCCCTTCTACCGAATTTCCCTGCTGGGGATCAATAAAGGTGTATTTTATCATATCTTATAGCAGCCAAACCATGCTTCTTACCATTCGTGTGAGGCCAGGAGTGAAGAGCTGTACTTCTGACAACTGCTGGATCTACTTTCCCTCCTGTGGGGTTATCCACATACTGCAGCCCCTGTTCCAAGGCATTGTAACACTCCACACAGGCATCACTCCCATCCGCCCACTGCTTTTCAGACATCCAGCTTTGGAGCAGTGCCCCCTTGCGGCCATGGCAGGAACAGCTCAGGGGGAGATGCAGTGATGCCAGGGAGGAAATGGGCTGGGAGCACTGTTCCTGCAGGAGGACCATGGCTAACGGAGAGGCAGGGGCTGCGTCCTGCGGCCTCTTGGCCCTGGGGTCTCCCATAGTTGGGTCCCGCCGGCAAAGAGCCAGTCTCCTCTCGGCTGCTCGGCCTACCTCAGAAGTCCGACCATAAATATCCAGCTCATCCTCCAGGAAGAGGCCCGTGCCATGGGACAGCAGCCTGTTCACAATGGCACTGAAGCCACACATACAGCGGTACTGATCTTCACAAGTGGAATCAGGGATATATACCCCCACATCTGCTCCTTTGACATTCATATTGCAGGCACAGATACAGCAGCTGTCAAAGTTGCGATCCTTGAAGACATTGAGGACGGAGTCTGAGAGCAGGAGGACAGCGTACAGGCTATGGGCCTCAGGCAGGGAGGGTCCTGGACGAGCTAGGGGCTCTACAGAGCTAAGAGGCAGGCTGGTGGAGGGCGTGGAGACAGGTGAGCTGAGCTCAGTACCATCCTGCTTCACCGAACCCTGCCCAGAGCTTGCAGCGTTAATACCCCGCGGTGTGCGAGGGGTTCGTGGAGTGGGCACAGAGAAGCGGGGAGTCGCAGGAGATGGGAGGATGCCAACAGTGGTGCTCACAGAGGCAGTGGTGGCGCTCATCTGGCCGTACTCCTGGTCCGTGAGAGCGTTGACACTGGGGACGTTTCTGGAAAATACACACATTGAAGGAAACCAAAACTATTACTCCTTTAAAGCTTTAAAAATAACAGCAACATTTTAGCAACACCAAAGATCTCTTAGTCACAAAAGCCTGTCACAGCTGACTACTCACGTGTATCCATCTCTGATGAAAGTGTTATTCTGGGGATGCATGACCGTTGGGAAATGCTCCATTTTGGGCAGGAGGGCCCAAGATGGACGATAGTAGCATTGCTCGGGAATCTTGAGTGGTGGTAGAGTCTGGCTGGGTAGGCAGGATAGCGGAGCAAACATGGAGGAGCCTATTTGCGGCTGGATAGAGAAGACATTGAAAAATATAAGTTTATCATTTAGTAACATAAACACACATTCCATTGCTCTGAGTGGTAAAAGTGTATTAGGGGCAGTCTATAATTTGGTGATAATAGGGCACCTTTTGGGAATTATTTTCAGCTGCGGATTAATACACATTTAGTGCACTAGTGAGTATTTACAATCGCAGGATGGTGTATGTGGTATCGACTAATGAACTACAGTGCCCATGTTCATTGTCAGGAAATGTGTCACCCAGTGAAACATATGGCTCATTGGTGTATTTTTAATAGTTTTTGGACATTGATGGAGGTACAGCGTATGGCACAGAGAAATAAGCAAAGCAGACTTTATCTACACAGGCAATACTTTTCAGTCGTATAAAGTCCTTGTTGGTTTTGTTTTTCGGTCACAGTGCTCAGGTATTCTGTGTTTAAATTATGTATTGTTGAAATTAAGGAGGCTATATGTTCCAAGGAGATATTCTATCTAACACTTTCCATAAGTTTAAACATTTTATGTCATATTTTAATGTAACCTTTCCATCAACATATCACTAAAGAAAGCAAAATCTTTAACAACATTTAGAGACTCTTCTAGTGTCCAGTTTTGGTGATCATGCCCTCTCGAGCCTCTCGACTTCTTATTGTCAGATAAACACAATTAAATCTTTCTTTCCAATTAGCTTGAAGACATCTGGAAAACCTCTGACCACTCTCATTTACGAGGTGACATTCCCCGCATCAACTAGCGCTGAATACATGTTGATTATACACCACATCACACTCCATAAACGATAGCAGCTGTCGTACAATACAATGAAAATCTATTACATCTGGAGCTAACACTCTGTTGTCATTCATTTAGTTGGATCCAATCAATTCTAATGCTAAACTGAACCTTTTAATCCTGTCTGCGTGTTTTACACACTGAGTTGCACTAACAATACTTAATGAGCAGATGCACCTAATAGTGGCCACTAAGTGCATTCCACTGTAATTAGCATTTCCCAGCTCACAGAGCCTGCAGTCAGTAAAGATGTCTGACTCACAACACAGAGACAGCTAATTAGCGAGCTACAGGTATTAGTGAAACAATCCCAACATGATATGTGTGCCTGACCAGCTGCTCAGGAGTTGCCAGTCAGTCAACAAGTCCTTGTATTGACTTCCCCTTGACGAGAGTTTTAAATGGATTGAAGCAATTTATGAAGTAATTAACAAGTCTGAGTCCCTACTCCCATACTTGTGGGTAATTTTCTCAGTTAAACGCATGATGCACACACTAAATATGCTGCTATATGTGCTGTTAATTGGAGATCGATTCAGAACGTCTCCTCACCTTGATATCCTCCTGCCTGGGACTGGCCATGCCCTCCTCAATCTCCATCCTGTATTCAGTAAGCTGCGTGGAGGCTAAAGGCGGCAGGTGGTCAGCTGCTCCGCTGGGCGCAGGAGGCTCTTGGCTCGGAGTGTCACGATAAGTCATGATGGGAGAGAAGGCCGGGTGCTGCTCTAAAGAAGGTGGAGTGGGAAACATGCGCTGGAGGTCTGCTACTGCTGAAAGGAGACAGAAATGGAGAAAGAGATGGAGAGCGGAGGAGGAGAGGGAAAAAAAACTTGTTTACACAGGTGTAATGGAATAAAGAAAATCAATGCAACACCTAAAAAATGATTGCCACACATAAAGTATGAATGCAGCAACACTGTAGTTAGGTAGAAATGTACTTCATCAAGATTATAGAACTAAATACTCACTTGATGGATAAGGTACTGCAACTCTCCCTTCTTTCCCCAGAGGTCGGTCTTCTGTTGATACTGGTAGCTTGGTTGAATGCTGGTTGGGGTAAACAGTCTACAAATTATTACACATAAGATTAGAGGATCAGTTTTGTTTATTAAATTCTTCTAAAACATAATGGATAATGAGAGACTTGTACTAATACCTAATATCAGTGCCTGTGTTTCCACTAAATCTTTGAGCTGAAAAACTGTTACTTTTGTCTTGTGGTAATTACAGTATGTTTGCTAGAAATGCAACTGTAGAAGAGTCAGACAGTCTATCTCACATGCTGTTTGTTAAAAAAAAACTAAACAAATAAATGACAGAATATAATACATAAACCATGATGCCTCACCCCCAGCTCTTCCTCATCTTCATCAAATATGTTGTCTAGATCAGAGATGTTGACCACGAGATCTTTTTCTCTGGTCAGAGAAGGATTGGCTTTGGCAGCTCCGTCATCCTGACCCGATTCATCTAAAACAACACACAATGGTTCCAAATTACCCATGAATAATTGCACTCTGAAATATGGATAGCACTGAGTATACTGGTGGCTATGCCCCACCTGATTTTGGAGCCGAGTTAAAAATGGACATGGCATCTTTCCCATCAGGCAGTGCTCCATTGCTGGTGATTTCTTCTCCCTGCTGGATGAATTAGAAGGAAATGAGAATATTCTCAGTTCAATTCCAGTCTAATTTTGACAAAATAAAAACCCTTTTAAACAAAGACTATATGAGCAAGTTTGTATGATGTGTAACATGCTGTATTTCGTGCCACAGCACATATGCTTTGCGAGGCAAAATGTCTTTTGCACCTTGAAGAAGTGTCACTTTTTGTGCCATGGAATGGATTTCACGTCACAAAACGGTGAAGATTCATCTGGAATTTCATACAACAAAATGTACCTGCTTGGCGTATGAGCTACCAATGTCACAAAAGGTCACAAATTACATTTTGTGCACAAATTGCAAAGGTGCATTTTATGCACTTTTGTTTAAAAATCGTTATGTGTCTTTTTGGTCACTTGGAGGCAGCAGAAACAAGCTGTGAATACAACACTGACATGTTATCACCAATTAAGTTGGTATGGCTAAGGTGTTAGAAAGCAGTTGCCTTTTCACACATCCAGCAGATATGGAGCAACATTAGCATTAATTTGGTGTCGTGTTTCTGGCCACCTGGTGATCAATGATTAATAAACCTTTGATTATAGTTTTTCTGAATCTTAACTATTACTGCACAGTGTTTTTAAACTGTGTGTGTTGTCCTACCTTGACCTTCTTGCTGGGTTCTCGCCCTTGACCCTTTAACCTCTTGGAGGTGGAGAAAGTGTACTCAATGTCTCCTTCCTTAAAGTCGTAGGGATCATCCCCAGGCTCCCGCAGTGCCTCCACACCAGGCTGCTGGAACAGGCCCAGGGTGTGGATGTGGTCCCTCACCCTCTCCTCTGAGATTTTAAATCTCTTGTGAGTCTGTGTGTATAGTCTGGAGGAGACAAAGAGACAAATGCAATCAAATAATGTGTAGTAGTAGGTGTTCATTCTTTCTGTCTTGCTTGCTTTCTTTTGTGTCCTCATAAATCATACCTAATCTCATATCTCGTGCTACCCCAGTTTATATTGTTGATGTTTTATGTCTAGTATATATATATATTCTTGCTACTCCTTGTCCTGCCTCTTCCAACTTCACCTAACGTTTTGCAAAACACTGATGTTGTGTCTCTCTCCTACCTCTTCAGCGGAGCTCCCTCAGTGGCTGTCTCTGTCTTCACCTCCTCTAATCTATCAGAGGGGAGTTCAGTAGGTCTGAAGTCAGTCTTATCAGTCCTGGGAGTCCTGAAGCCTCTCCACCAGCCGGCCCCATTCTCCCTCTGCCTCAGCAGAGTTGTGTACGCAGCTGTCTCGCTGGTAATCACCCCCAGCCCTGAAGCCCCATCCGGACAGACAGGCATATCCACAGGCCCATCCAGGACCTCTGGGTCCTGTACTCGGGGGTGTGGGCTGAGTGTGGGCGGAAGCGGAGACATTGGCGAATGGAGGAGGGACTCAGGGGCTTTTCTGCCATTGGAGAGGGGTTTGGGATACTTGCAGCTTGGCAGAGCAGCCAGAGGCTCCAAGGGTGGCTCCAGTGCCACAAGACCCCCGAGCTGGGGCCCTCCTGGTGAGTCCTGTTCCAGAGGGGTCTCCTGTGTGACAGATAGACGGTGGTGGAAGGGAATCGTGGCTGGCCTCTTGGACTGTTTGTCAGCCTTTTCTGTCTTGTCACTGGTCTTGTGTTTGGGCAGGGAGGGAGGATAAGATGACGGGCCAGAGGACTGAGTGGGGTTGGCACTAGTCTGGGGGTTGGCAGTGGATGTGGTGGTCAGATTCAGCTTCTGCTGCTTCAGCCTGCAAAAAAAGTCAAGTAGGTAAAAAAAGAAAACAAAAACTATTGAAAAACCTCTAATAAACCTGTTTTAAGGTAATTATTACAAATATGTTGCTTAATGTCACAATAATAACAGTCTAAGTTGCCAAATCTTCTTTATGAGAGTTTCAAAAAAATACCAAGTCTCGTTCATTGTTTTCATCTCAAGTCAACCATCAAAGTCCTTTCAGACAGCTGTATTGTATTGTTTTTGAGATTAAAAATCTTGGTTAGCTAACCAGCAGTGTCTCTTTCCTGCTGAGCAGTCTTTGGTTTTATTCATTTCAGACACTTGAGCAGCATACTCATACATGTTGTAGGACATTAAAATTGCATTAAATACAGTATCTTACTACAATTCGAGATTTAGTTTTGTTTTTCAGACTGTATAGTATGTTGACTTATGTTGAAAAATCATTTAATCAAATTCACTGAAGCATGCAAAAGGGTTTTAATATGAATATGTCTTTTGTAATAAACATGAACACAAAACTCAGATACTGTATATATAAGTTTCACGCTGATATTGAACAGCTTGCGTGCTGCTCCGTGGTACCTGGAGCAGCTGCAGGACGCTCTCGCTCCCAGATCGTTGAAGTCCCACGTGGTTACTCCATTTGGCACTTCCTTCTTAGGCGTCGCGTCAGTTGGCTGATTCAGTCTGCAGGGATCAAACAGATCCATGAGGGCACCAGCTCAACTGCATCACTGCACTTACAATAATAATCACAGCAAACAAACCCAGCAACGGTTTAACTTACACGTACTGAGGCTGGTTGAGATAGCACTCCCTCCAGGCCTGATGGACCACCTGACAGGTTAGCTTCTTCCCAGAATGCTTGGGGCTGATGCTGGCTACCGCCATGCTGCTGTCTGGTGTGGGGACACTTGAGACGGAGGTCACAAAGCCACTGTCCGCTGAAAAGATGAATGGTGGAAGAGATGTCATAATGCAGGACTGAGCACAGGATTTCAACAA
>NTHP01000241.1:797442-840568 GCA_003416845.1 Oplegnathus fasciatus
TTGTATGTAATCTCCCGCAGGTTAGTTTGTGTCTGTGTGTATTTGTTACCTGAGCAGGGCTGCTGCGGTGACGTTGGCGGTGTGAGCGGCACGCTGCAGTGGTTTGGCTCCCTGTTGAGGCCTTGAGCTGAAGGAACAGGTGGAGGCTGCTCGACTGGTAGGTCCCCCTGGGCAATCAGCACTAAAGCAGCTGGGTAGGTCATCCTTACTCCACCTGAAAAGACGAAGAGAAGGACATTATTCACTGGTATGAAACAACAGGAGGGGCTGCTGCTCATTTTTAACTGCAAGGTTTATTAAAACTGCCAAATATGAACATCCAGTTTGATCTTTTTTATTATGCAATACCCAAATAAGAATTATTGTGCCTAAAAATGTCATCACCCTCACCAATCCATCCATTCATGAATATTTTGCTTAAGAAAAGGAAATATGTCCCAGACAGTCATGTTAACTGGCCACAAGTGCAGTAGCTATATAGTCAATGCACTTGCTCCTTATCCATTAATGTAATCACACACTTTCTCACTCACTGCTCATATAAAACACATCATTTCAAATCCCTTCACACTCACTTCTCCACTATCATTTCAGGCAGCAGAGACTAGACAGACCGTCCTTTTAGATGTAAAAGCCACTGGTATCCAAAGGAGTTTTGATTATAATCAGGTCAAACCAACGCTGTGGGATCAGACTGATTAGACAAAGCTATTAGAATAACTCCCTGTGGCTTTTACCTCGACTTCCCTATCTTTCCTTTCTGTCTTTCCTGCTCTCTCCTCCCTTCCAGTCATTTCCCCTTTTCCACTCTGAGATTTGCTAAAAGACTGCAGCCAAAGTATACTTCAGCAGCACACCATCCACTAATAGCTCAGCTCAAGCTGCCTGGGAGTCTGCATGGAGACAGAGGGTAATCAATGTGATGTTGCTCCCTCACTGTTTGCTTTATGATAATATAAAGGGTTAAAAATCATACACATTAATATTTAAGAGCCACCTGAAACATGGCTGAGTAGTAAAATTGCAGACACTGAAATCAAACTACCAAATGATGTGCTGTATAGAGCTGATAGATGCACTAGAGGCGGTGATGTGGCTGCATATATTTCAGCCAATTTGGCCTCTGAGTTACTTACAGTACACCTCATGTAGATCCAAAATACTTTGAGTGTTTGTTAAAGTAAATCTGCATAATAATTCATATGTAACTATTGGAGATCCATATAGACCCCCAGCTGCGCCCCCTCTCCTCTAGCTGTTTGAATTCAACCATTAATTCCATTAACTGTAGTAATAAAAGCATTATTTTAGGTGACTTTAACAAAAATTGGTTAGATGGGTCCTCCTCCAAAGACAAAACTAATCTTTTCTAATCTGAACCTAACACAACTAATTAATGAACTCACTAGAGTCACTCCATTTCTCAGTCTTTGCTTGTCTGGATACTTGTCCCACATCCAAATATAATTTTAAAAGCTGGTGTTTTGTCAGGCTGCTTCAGCGACCATTCAGTAGTTAACTGTGTGTGGAAGATAAAAATACCCCACCAAAACTGGAAATGAGACAGTAAAAGAAAATGGGTCCAGACATGTTTATTAATGATTTAATTGCTATGAATTGGGATAAATTCCAATTAATACCCAACGTTCATTTTTTCTACTCCAAATTCATGAAGGCAGTCAATAAGCATGCCCCCTGGAAGTTAAGGGCAGACATTTACTGTAGATCAGCTCTGAACTCGCATCTCTTTTTAGGCAAAGGGCTAAAGCATGCGCAAAATTTCATCAGACAAGGGAACATGCTGATTGGAAAATGTATAGTTAATTGAGAAATATCAGCCAGACTGAAGTCAGAAATGCTAAGTCTAATTACTATAATTAATGCAGTAATTTAAAAATAAAAAAAAAACAATTATGGAGCAAAATAAAAAACATATTTGATACATCAAATAAATGTGTTGCCAGTCAATTCAGAGTTGCTGGAACAATATTGCATGAGTTCCTCTTTATGTCTCTAAGGAAATTGGTAAAAAAGCTTTTATGTTTAGGTCCCCTTCCGGTTGGAATGATTTACCTGTACATATTTGTTCTCTGTCTTCATTTAACTTATTTAAAAATGTTTTATTCTCTTAAAACGAATTGAATGTGTTTTCAGTAACGCTATCACTGATTGTTACTCTATAGTTTGATTTTTTTTTTTTGATAGTGTCTATGCTAAGGCTGTAACTCTTTTCTGTTTTTAATATTGAGTAGATTATTTTTAGTTTGTTGCCTTGTGCTTTTTATTGTGTTGTTTTCTGTTTGTTCTTGAAAGTGTTTTTTCTGAGACCCCCTTGAAAAGGAGGTGATACATCTCAAGGGGTTTATCATGATACAATAAAATTTGATTAATTTGGTGGAACATCACTATGGTCTAATGTGTTTTTATTGCTGTTCTCATGCTGAAAAGATCTCCAGCGTTCTTTACTGTGCACTACTGTGTGTTTATATAATATGCAAAACATGGTTTTCAGTGTGGACTGACACTACAGCAAATGTCTAAATACTGGGTAGGCTAAAAAAATTTTCCATAAAGCAGTAAATTCTGTGACTGGAGACGCATTTTTCCCATTCCACACTCGTAAATCCAACAAACATGTCGACTTTTTCCATACCTACGATGACCTCCGCTGCCACGTGACAGTTGCGATCATAGGCCTGGCCTGCTTCTTCTTTTTCCTTTTCCCCACTTCCCTCTTTCTGCTGAAGCACCATGGGGTAGAAGTAGCTCCACTCCTCCATCAGCTTCCGTGCTGCTGGATCACTCATCTTGAAGGCCTGACCTGTTAGAGTGCCGCTCAGACCATACGGACTCAGGATCACTGCAGACGGATTACAAGAAGGGAAGACGTAAAGCAAAGTGTAATCAGTAACTTTAAATCATTTCATTAATTCTGCTGTATTTCATTATATTGCATAGCACAGATACACACTGAAGAGGTGAACAGTAAATACAGTGAGTTTGCAGAAAGTTTCCTTAACTTTGCCCATAATAACCTTATTTCTTTTAATCACATGTTTGGCAATATTTCTGTTTTAGCCAATTACAAGTATGAGATAAACTTACATATTCTCCATAAAATAAGGAGCTACTGATTTGAAGTGGTGGAGTGTAACAAAATACATTTACCCAAGTACTGAACCTAAATATAAGGACTTGTACTTTACTTAAATATTTTCATATCATGCTGCTTTATACTTCTACTCCACTACAATTTAGAGGGAAATATTGTACTTTTCACTCCACTACATTTATCTGAAGTCATTAGTCACGTGACAAGTTAAGATTTTTACACACAGAACAAAAAAAAACATCCAAAAGTATATAAAATTTCAACATACACATGAACACATCAGTAATAATAATCCAATGATATAATATATAATAGCATAACACTCACAGTGGCCATTTGTCTTCATTGAGTACTTTTACTTTTGATACTTAAAGTACACTTTGGTAATAATACTTATGTACTTCAACAATGCAAAGACAACAAAGACTTTTACTTGTAATGTAGTATTTATACACAATGTGGTAATGCTACTTTTATTTAAGTTAAGTGTCTGAATACGTCCCAGCACATTGTATTGTCAATGTTCATCAGTCATGTAACACATTTCTGGTTGTACTTCATTGCAGTGCATGCTTACTGAACATCGTTGTTGTTTTCTGTGTACACAGGCCATAGAAATGAAAAACACTGGGTTTGTGGTATTACCTTGCACTGGCGTGATGGAGGTCTGTGCAAGGCGGATGTGGTGTTCTGTGATGTGGTATGCAGGCTGGTGCTGTGCGATCTCCACACTCGTGCACACGTTGCTCTCCCCGTGGAGGAAGAAGGAGAAGGAGCATGATAGGTGTTCGCTGGGGACAGGAGACAGTAAAGGTTTAGAGGATGAGACCAGGAATGTGTTGGTGTTTATCTTCTGTGCGTGTACAGTGAGCTGATCGTAGAAAGATGTGAACAAAATCTTCAGAGTTTCAGCTTGTTCACACCATGAAAAAAAAATGTAAATATGCAATATGAGTTTGCACTGTAAAACAGAAACAGCTCTCTTTGTCCAATTTAATTACATTTACCTTCACAACTGTTAACATCATTGAATTGAGATTTAAATGGCATCAAAATTAAATTTAATGATGTTAAACTTCAGATTAAATAAACCCATAAATCACATCTATTGGAAAACCAATGTACAACATGAATATGCCGGTCTTTCAGGCAGCGGCATGACAGATGATGAGTGCTTTTCTCCAAACAGTAATTTGGAGAACAGAATGTGTCTTTGTAAAAGCCTCGCTGAGCTCTACCTACATTGATCATATTCATCGTTTCCTACATGCGCTCCTTATTGCAGGTATAAATCCTCATTTGCTTATGACTGATTGTGGTGACTACATGTTTACATATGCAGCGCTCTCTTTATTACACAGCCAAGGCATAGTTCATCACGCATTGCTCTTTTTTTAATCACAGAGGAGTAATTGTTGGGGCCTTATTGCAATCTATATACCAGTGGGCGGGCTGGACATCATTAACTACCAAGACGGCTTCACTGATGTATATTTTTAATCTATAAAGCTCCTTACCACCTTGGTTTATACATATCAGACTGACAATAAAGTCAGCAGGTACTGTAATCTCCTTGTGATTACCCTGCTGCCTATGCAATATCTCCTTTGCCCTGAGGGAGCTGGACCTCCATTTGAGCTGTAATGGATCATCAAATTCAATAAAATGGCCAGTTCCACAGTCACTCATGGGTAGAGCTAAACACAGTCTTGAGGGAGCCAAATATCTTGCGGCGTTGACCGTGACGGCCTCCAGATGGCGCTGAGTGCACCTGAAGAGAGAGGAGGCCAGCTTTTTCTGCTTCATAAACATTCCCGATGCTCCCGGAGAAAAACATAACCCTCATAACAGGTGGTTTGGACACAGGTCTGCACAATCGCAGGAGGAGGAGCGGAGCTAAAGCACATACATATGTATGCATGCACAAGCCTGCGACAATGAGGCACACAAGCACATGTCGCCGTCGCACCTGTCTCTCTCTCCCACACACATTCGCAGCACTAGTCTATCATCTCCACAATTCACATCTCGACAACACTTGAGTCAAAATGCTTTCAATGTCACTGCCCTCCAACCTTGTCCTCAGTGCATCATTACACCATATGAAGAGCTATATATAGCTGCACGGGGAAGCTCAGTGGAACAGCTGCAAGTCAAGAGTGCAGGTCCAGCTAACTGCACATATGTGCAGTCATAATGTACATTTAAGATATTTAACTGATCTGTTGAAAAGCATAAAGCCACAAAGTCCAATTATCTTCTGTGTTTGCGGTGATTCTTTATAAAGGAATTTACCTTTATAGACAGACACGGCTAAGAGCACTTAAGACAAAGAAGTTAGTAAGTCTTTTTATGTGTTTTCAAAGGCTGACTGACAAATTGGTTGATTGATTGATAAATTGTGTTCTATGTATTTCACTATGTTACACTTTCTGTTCAGGCTGCATTTACAGCCCTGCACAGATTAAATAAGGCTGTGAAATGAAGCCTCCATTAGAATTTATTTCCCTCTTGTGCTGATAACTCTTGTTTATATTGTTATTGTATATTTTTATGAGATGTGTGTGTACTGATCGGGACTGATGCGTGTACAAAAACATGACTCCCTTAAGACCCCTCGTAAAACCGCAGCTCCGGCCAAATAGCAGGGAATCACTGTTGGAAATCATCTCCTCTCTCTTTGTGTCGTTGTCTCTCTCTCTCCCGCTGTTCTAAAATCAGACAGTGATCCAACAGAATTAGTGGCTGGACTTGTTAGCTATTTCAGCTGGAATTACTGTGTGTTGATAAAGAATTGTTCACCTTGGTGCTCTCAATTAATTCTTTACATTTATCACAAAGCAAAGCCCAAAAAAGCCTACTGATGAAAATGATTTCAGCCATTTAATATTGTGCAGAGGGGGGAAGTTCAGTTGGGTAAACAATTACAATTGATAAACTATACAAGCAATCAGTCTAACCAATAACTAATGTGCAACAATTATGACCTGAGATCTATTATAACTGCAATTAAGTGCAATTAAATGCGAGTCAGGGAAAAGCAGAATTACAAAAAGAGCATCAAACTGTGGGCTGACGCAGCTGGGAGATTGATGCTCCCTGTCCTTTTACAAAGGGCATTTTTCTGCACAGTAAGCGGGTGTGAGTGTGTGGACACACTGGGCTCCTTGCATCCTCGGGGACATTTGTGCAGTCGGCAAGCGCGGGCACGTGTATGTGTGTGAGAACAGTGGACAGAGATGTGAGGCAGCTGTGTGTGCTGGGCTGTATGAGTACAGGTATTAATAAATGAAGAGGAGTGATGGCTGAGACTCGCCTCAGGGCTGACAGTACTGGAGAGAGATAGAGAGAGGAGACGGAGGCAAGGAAGGGGGGGTGAGTGGGTGAGGGGGTTGAGAAAAAGAAGAAGAAGAGTGAGAGGAGGAAGGAGACAGAGCAGAGTAGAAAGAAAGACAGCAATAGAAAACGATGGGGACAGAGTGAGCACTAGAGGTAGAAAAATAAAGGAAATGCATGGATAAGACTGAGACGAAAAGAGAAAACAGGAGGATAGAGAGGAAATTAAGAGGACAAGGAAAGAAGGATACAGTATAAAATGAGGAGTGAGAGCAAAACAAGTGTGTGAGAGAAAGAGGAGGAGGTGAATAATTCAGTGCCACGCACTGCAATTGCTGCACACATATCGATGAGATCAGAGTTTTAATGGGTGGCTACTGAGCACAATTTTATGGTGAAATCAATCAGGGAATGTAGAGCCGGAGAACACACAGACACATAACTGTCCCTGTGTGTGTTAGTGTGTCTATTTCATTTGGCTTCATATGTACGGTATGTGCCTCATATGACAGCATTAATCAATTCAGTTAAATTTAGGCTATCATGTGTGTGCAAATGTGTATATACGGTATTGCATGCGAGTGCGTGCACACGTAGAGGGAGACACAAATGCACGCAGTTATCGTAACAGCATGTGAACACACATACGTACATCACATCGTATGCTTGAATGCCACTGACAAAAAGGTAAAGCGACTCATGTGACAACGTGTGTCTTTTCACCCCATCACAACGCTGCCAGCCAGCCAGCCAGCAGGGGAGCTGGTTAATGTCCGACATGCATCATGGACTTGACACACATGCATCTGCGTGTACAATCGCAGGCAAACAAAATAACAATGGTTATCTTGGCTGTCGGGGTGCTCCCATGTCTAACCCAGTGGGGAAAAAAATAAAACAAGATTAGATTAGAGGAGATAGAGAGCAATAAACAGTAAAACATGTGCAATACACACAAAGCTTCTATTTCCACTGTTAGAGGCATTTAAAGTCCATGATGTGATAACTGTGTTTAGATATCATTAACTACATTCATATGCACTAAGCAGGCATGATAGCAATTTCTTAGATTCATTCAAATCTGAAGGATTAATCTGCTTAATCTGTACCTTAAATTCTCTGCCTGCCACCACAGCAGCACTTTTATGAGTTATCTTTATCCTTCTAGCTGCCTAACCCTTCCTACACAATCTGAACACATATCTTGGAAACACAAGAGTGCGTAGACACTGCTCTGGTGTATGCGGACCGACGTGGAGGATGTTTACCCTCTTGCAAGCTCCTGTGAGCAGCATGTATACACATGCTCTAAAAGTCCATCCACTGCACTGGCACAACAAGTTTACAAATCCTACCAATCCACCAAACAGGTATAATACTCTGAGGCTAATGCAGGTGAGTGCGTATGTTCCTGTATGCACACATGATGACACACCAGTATTAACACAAGCATAAGGGGGATGCAGTCAGCTTGATGTATTATTCAGTGGCCCCAAGTGGGTGGCTTTAGCCAGTGTTGCTAACACAATGTTTGTGCTCAAACACTGCTCAGACTATTTATATGGATTCACAATGAAAAGGTGCCATGCTCAAGGACACACTCATTGTCCTTTCTATGAGCACAAGAAGCGCAGAAAAAAATATCAGTCTATGAGGACCCCCTTTGAAAACGAGATGGTGCATCTCAAGGGGTTTATCCTCAAATTAAAACGATATTGCAATTGAAATTAGATATCTTCTTGGTCCTGAAAGACAGCAGAGAATGACTGTGAACACTTTGTCAGCGGGCTATTCTCACACAAATGGTGCCAAGTGGAAAAGCCAGAGTCGCTAACCTCAATAAGAACATCAGTGTAAGCTACCACAGGCTTTTACCTTCATATCTGTGGTCCTAATTAAAAATGAGGAAAAGGATCTGTTGGTAGGCTGTTGCTGTGATGTATCACCATCCTCTCTATTGATCTGTGTGTTTTTTTCTCTTCCTTCTCTCTCTCTCTTTCTCTCTCTCTCTCTCTCAGTGGTTTTACCTGGTAATATTAGAAATCTGGGGGATAGCGCATCACATGTTCTCTGCTTTTTGTCTCAAGGGAGGCCCAAGACACACGTAGAACAACACATTTCAAAGGAGAAAATGCAAATATTTCAGTAATCCAAATATTTAACAAGGGTACTTATGAATGAAAGGGTGGCACTCCTGAACTTTTATCTTAAAAGCGCAGGGAAAAAATGACTTTAATAACACTGTCAATTGTGAAAAACATGACAACACATGAGATACTGTCTTATTCCCCAGTGGCTCATTAATATTTCTATGGCTCACAGTGCATGTAGTCAATTAGTGAGCCACTGCATAGATCTCAGCTGCTGTAAATTATAGAAATACAGTAGATTTTCCAGTGACTTGCCTATAAAAGCATTTTCACTACTGATGGACAGAAGCACATACAATTATAGTACTAATCAAATTCATCAATGATTGCAAAAGGGGTGTTTTAGTTTTTTTAATTTTTTCTACACGCACATTTACAAAGTAGTGGATTTTAACTGTATCCTTTGAAAAAATGCCAAGACAGAGGGGTTTCTTCTGAAGTGAACCTCCATCTGAACACACCTTACCTTCCTATTATTCTGCAGACACCATAAATCTAATTTTGAACATTTCTGGAACACTTGAAATTATGCAAAAATGTATTGTAGGCCAGCAGGTTTCAGCAAATAAAGTAGTATAGACAGGGTGATCTGAAGAACCAGGAAGAGTTCTGAATGAAGTAGGTTTAAGGTAGTTGACTGCAAAACAAAAGTACAAATGGCAGAATAATAGAGAGCGAGAGGAACAATGAATGGGATGTCTTTTCCTTAATGGTGTTACCAACAAGTATTTACTGACTGAAGTATTGAAAAACACATTGAAAACACATTAACTAATTAAGAATTCCTCATTTAACTCGCTGAAATAAAACCTCTCTCTTTAGAAAAACCCTTTCTAAATCCTAAAGCGCTAAATCCAAACCCTTTAACTTTTATTGGAGTGTATTTCACAACTGTTCTTTATAAGCCAGTCATAGAGTATTTTAGTCAGTCCACCAGTCCAGCATTCATTCAGTCAGTAACTCATTTAACCTTATCCATCTCTCTGCCAGTCAGTCTGCAAGTTTCCATCCATCAATCAGCGGCTCACAGGGGCATTTTCCTCATCAGTCACCTTTGTAACCAGTCAAATAATCAGATGGCCCCCGAGTCAACCAGTAAGAAAATCTTCACACCATACACTATAGCTGGGATCTTACACCATTCACCCACCAACTATGTTATATATTTACACCAAAAATCGATGATAGAAGTAAAAAAAAACCCCTCTAACTTTTAACTAACATCAGATCCCTGACAAGTATTTATGTAAGCATTAAAGCTCTTTATAATCTGCCAAACTATGAATACATTAGCATTTGAATGACAATGAAGAACAAAGGCTAAATGAGATAGAAGCATGTGACTTTCTTTCTCTTACTTTTTGCAACTGGGAGTTCAAGCTTTTTTTTAATCCACTGAAAGCACCGGGGGCCAGGGGAAAGATTTAACCAAACATACCAATATGAGCAAAATTAGGTCAGTTGGCAATCTTTTAATTATATATTTTTGATTTTTATGATTAATTGAATTTAATATTTTTTTCGTTTTAGGCAGGACTTTGTACAAGCAGCCCTCCCTGCTTCCCTCCTCCCTCCTCCCCTGTACATATCCATTTACCAGGCCATCTTAAGTATGCAAACAAATAAAAATAAACAAGCATCAGTAGATTTATCGCACTGGTTTAAACTGAGATGCATGCCCAGTACTTAAGAGTGCTGTTAAAAGGAGGAACAGGGGTGAGAAAAGAGGAAATATTCTTCTTTTTTTTTNGGGGGGTATTTCTGGAGATTCTGTGACCTTGTGATGTGGCCTAACACCAAATGTTTGTTGCCTAGGAGATGGCTAATATCTCAATGTCACTGGTCCCTGGGGAGAGGAGAGCAGAGCAGAGGAAAGAACTTGTATTGCACTAAAAAAGGAGCTATTCTCTCAGTAGTTTGAACAGGCAGTGTAACTTGTTCTGTTTCATGGTCAAGTACCAGAGAAAAGCTCTGTTACACTGTAAGATATGAACATCATTTATGCATGAGTATATGGCCATTAATGCGACTGAAAGCACCTAGATGAACAAATATACTGTGTACTGTACTTGGCATGCATAGAATTGACTGAACTAATGAGAGAGACAGCCTCTAATACATCCATTCAGCCGTCTATAGTAATGATTAATTTACGACCCCCCACCTTCTCTGATCCCCACCTCCCCACCGCACACACCGAGCCTCCTCCCTGCTCTTCCTCCCTCTCTCGTGCCTCCTCTCTCACACTCTCCCTGTATCCCTGTAACTCTCTCTCTCGCTCCCCTCAGCGTCTGATGCAATCCGTTACCAACCCAGAGTGCTTTCCTCCCATTCAGACACAAAGAGAGCAGGAGTGTTGTGCTGAGAGAGGAGTTGGGAGGGAGGAGGGGGGGTGAGTAAGGAGGAGGAGGGGGGTGGTTTGGATGTGTCCTGGATGTGCCAATCCTCGCCGTGCCCCTGGGACACATACGAGATAAACACCAGATAAGCCTGACAAAGGCGGCAGCGCCAAGGCACAGGAGTTGGCACGGGTAAGGGGGCATGGCATGGATATTAGCACTGAAGCGCCCCCTGTTGGGGATAAACGGTACAGTGTGGGAGTGAAGAAGAGACAAAGGAGCTGGTTACAGCTGAGGCAGGAGGTCAGTGTATGCCTAGCTGAGCAATGTTCCCTGATGGCATGAAAACACTGATGGCAAGGGATCTGCAGGGGTTCTTACGGCTCACACTGTCAAGTGTGGGGCAACACTGCTATTCTGGGAACAAGGGATGCTGTGTGTGGGCATTTAAGACAGTATGTGTGTTTGCATGCGTGCTGGAAGCAAGCAGTGGAGACATGTGGAAAGAAAAAATGCCACGGTTCACTTGCACAACGTGATACATGCAACAGCCACAGAGTGCAGGCTTGAAAAAGTACGACTACTGCAGACGTCTAAATAAGATTTGTATTTGTTTGTGTCTACGTGTTCAAGAATGTTTCTCTCCTCTTCTCTCTCTCTCTCTCTCTCTCTCTCTCCTTCCAGGATGTTCAATAATTCACAGACAGAACAAGTCAGCATTGGCTCAGCAGGGGGCGTACCAGCTGACAACATCTCCATACAGAGCTGTCAAAATGAAGAGGAATTACACACACATAAATCTCTGCACCAAACACTGAGCGTAATTTCAGAAAAAGAACATCTAAACTCAACATATGTTTGTAGGCATACTGTATATATGCACACACACGCGCACGCACACACACACACACACACACACACACTCAGGACCCAGCGTCTTCACACCTTCCTACTTCCCACACAAATGTTATTTAACCATCTTTCAGTGACTTCTCCCTGCTACATTCCCATTTGGTAACTTTCAGTGTTGGTTATATTTGGCCATAATATTGCTTTTTTCTTCAAAGCAAAGTCTCAGCCTTTTCAATGGGATAATTAATGTGCAACTTC
Source organism: Oplegnathus fasciatus (assembly GCA_003416845.1). NCBI lineage: Eukaryota > Metazoa > Chordata > Actinopteri > Centrarchiformes > Oplegnathidae > Oplegnathus > Oplegnathus fasciatus. Next base: position 809,490 of record NTHP01000241.1, read on the forward strand.
CACTTGTCAAACAGGATAATGTACCCAGTAAATGCGCATGGAGATACGCAGAGAATCTGCAAAAGATGTCACAACCCTCAGGAAAAAAAAGAAAAAGACATCCACGGTAATTAGAGTTAGGGTCACCTTGTGTGGCCAGTGAGGGTGTGAGATAAAATGTGAGAAGTTAGGTGTACAAGTACAGTATAAAGTGTTCATAGAACACAAACGTCTAATGTACAAGCTAGTATAGTCTGTATAACATAAAATTTCTTAGCAAAGTGTTGGGTCACCACGAGCCACCAGAACAGCTTCAACGCTCCTTGTTATAGATTCTCCAAGTCTCTTGAACACCTTTAACACTTCCATCTAACAATTCATTTCAAAAGTGTTCATTTGGGTTGAGATCTGGTGACTGTGAAGGCCATAACATATGATTCACATCCTTCCCACTCTCATCAAACCATCCAGTGATCCCTGCACGGAAGCAGCTGCATTCATTATGCTTCTCCACTCATTTTTCCAGGCTTTTTGCTTTAATTTATTTCTATATATATTTGTATGCGCAGTATATTTCACCACGAGAGTGCTTTCAGGGACAAAAATGTCACAGTCACGTCAGGCTTCCTTACAGTATTTCTCAAAACACTGCACGCACCTCGAGATATCACGCAGTGCGCCTCACTGAGGGACTTCCACCTGCTCTGAACAGCTAAACCTGAGTCTGCTACAGCACATCACAGCAGACTGCACTTGTGTCAGCAACTTTCTAGAGCGAGAGTTTCCTGTGCATCTCTTAATTTGCACCAGATTTGAATGACAATGCAATTTACAGCTTTCCAGTTCAAAACTACAAAGTAAATATAAATACAAGGATGATTTTTTTGTGTTTGCTGCCTCTAAGCAATATTCTAAACAGATTTCTAAAGTGAGGCGTTAGACAGCTAAGTGGTTTCCTAGGAGCCATTTACTTGAATACTTGAGCATATATTTGAGCACGGCTAAGTTGGAGATGTAAGGAATTTTGCATCCTCGCCAGCAGGAGAAGCTGAAGTGGGCAGACTGAGCTGTGAGAGGGAACTATAATGGCTAAAGCAACAAGTTGAGCTACTGTCATCACACCCACCCCTCTTTTTACTCGGTTTCAGTCTGTCTCCCACATTGCCTACACAGTTACACAGCGTGACACTGACACACACACACACACACAAGCACCCTCCCCTCACCCAGAGAGAGAGCTGTGAGGGCTCGACTCAGCTCGGCTCTCACCTCTCACCACTATTCACTGTCCTGGTTTTTAATAGTCTCACACCCCGAGCCAGCCGCTGGAACATCAAGGAGAGGAGACTCTGACAAATACTGAATCACATGAAAGCCGTTCACACTGCTTAGCCGTGTCACACTTTGACATGCACACACACATGGGCTTCTGTGATGTATGTTTCTCACAGCCGCACATACATTAAACCTCACACAGACATGCTGAGGAAGTCCAATGAATACATCTCAATGATGAGGCATGTGTGTGTGCGTGTGTGTGTGTGTGTTGAAAGTTCTTCTTACCTGTTGCCCAAAGACTTTTCTTCCAGTTCATGTGGCTTGAAGAACCACTTCCCGATCCTCAAAAACCCCTTATCCATCAAACATCTGCAGCAGTCAAGAGAAGAAGAAAGAGAAGCCGACAGAGGAGGAGAGAAAGAAAGTTATTCATTACAAGACGTCTTCTCTCTCATTATGTACAAGAGGCTGATCGATTAAAGAAACACCTGAACAATACGTATAATACATTTCCATATAAGATACTCTTGTGAGGCTCGGAGAGGTTTTGATTCAACTCGATGATTTTTCATGCTGTAGCTTCCGGTGTTGTGTAAGATTTCATAACACTGCAGACTGTTTCTCAGTTTGTAGCCATGTTATACATTTTATAGCTTATATGAGTAAAAACTGATTAATGTGTTTTTATATTTAGTTGACCTTTCATAAGTTAAATCACTTTTTTTTTCATATTTCAATCTTAAAAAAATAAAACCACAAGACCTGCAAAACAGAATATTGATTTTAACTTTGCCTGTTACTTATTACACATAAACTGCAGCAGGGACTGTCCCTGAGCTACATCCGAGCAAAGTCTGCCATGTGGAGTTTTTACAAGTGCACAGGAAAAGGAAAGGCAATCTTCTTGCTAATCTGCTTTCACGAAAGTGGTGTGCGCAGCTTTCCAAAACCTTTCCTCTCGTCAGATCAAAATTTGATCACATCAAACAGTTCAGTCATCATGCTCCCTATTTGGCTATCCCACCATCTGTGCACTTCTTCACCTCATTTCAGCCTCCTTTCACAGACAAAACTCAGCGCTCTCAGAACTTTGACTCGTCTCTGTGAGCAGGTGCCAGTGAATTCCCTGCTGGATCCTCTGACCCGGGTCAAGGAATTACAAAATGATTTTATGGACTCTTCTGCACTCTGCCAAGCGGAGCTATCCAAAGCTTTCAGCCTCCAGCTCTACCATCTTTGGCGCATTCTTATCAACACTTTTTCTTATCTGACCATGCACATAAGATCTCTTTCTCTCTTGGAAACAATTCATTTTACAATAACATTACAAGACATTGTATTTAATGTGGATTGGACACATCATGGCCGATAATCGAACCGCTTAATAAGGTCAGCATTGGCCCAGACACCAATTCAGCATATCGGATCAGTGCATCCCTAAGCAGGGTCACTTTACTGGAGCCCTCACAAAGAGGAAGTTGCACTACATCCATAGAGCAACTACTGTGAGTAAATGCTGAAGCTAATCCTGAAAAGCCTCCAGACGCAGTTCCTTCAATAGCTACTAAATGCTGGTCCAAAAAATACTCTTGATGATATTGAATCCTAGGGCTGCGATTATTTTCGTTATCGGTTAATCTGTCGATCATCTTCTCAATTAATCGATTAGTTGTTTGGTCCATAAAATGTCAGAAAATGGTGAAAAATTTTGATCACTGTTTCCCAAAGCCCAAGATGACGTCCTCAAATGTCTTGTTTTGTCCACAACCCAAAGTTTCAGTTTACTATCATAGACGACCAAAGAAACCAGAAAATATTCACATTTGAGAAGCTGAAATCAGAGAATTTGGACACNACTGACTGTTGACTAGCAGGTAAACTTTAGGGCTGCAACTGACAATTATTTTCATTATCGATTAATCTGTCGATCACTTTCACGATTAATCGATTAGTTGTTTGGTCCAGAAAATGTCAGAAAAAGGTGAAAAATATTGATCACTGTCTCCCAAAGCCCAAGATGACGTCCACAAATGTCTTGTTTTGTCCACAACCCAAAGATGCAGTTTACTATCATAGACGACCAAAGAAACCAGAAAATATTCACATTTGAGAAGCTGAAATCAGAGAATTTGGACACTTTTCGTAAAAATGACTCAAAATGATTAATCGATTATCAAAATAGATGGCAATTAATTCAATAGTTGACAACTAATCAATTAATCGACAAATGGTTGCAGCTCTATTGAAGCCAATAGGATAACACCAACTTCTCTCTTCGTTATAAACCCAATATTTTTTCCACAACAAGTTAGGCTCTTAAAAGCCAATTTTGCTTCTTCTACTGTATGCCTAGTTGGAAAATTTGAGGTTTAAACCTGCATTCATTCACCGTATAAAGTTGACATGGCAAACATGTCAGCAAACACATCCAGCAGACGAAGAGCAACATTTGCGTCCAATTGTTTCCTCTCTTTTAGCTCTGTTTTGGTTTCCACCGACTCCTGCTAAATGCTCAACTGTTCACTGTTCACTAGCTAGTTGCTAACTTTGTCTGTAGTGTACGGTGGGTTTATCAAAGTTTTTCCAGTGAAAACAGCTGCATGCGACTGGAAATGAGGCTGATGAGAGCACTGACACTGAACCAAAACAGTAAAGTTGTGCTGAACGACACTGACTTGCTCCGTAGAGCGTTGGGGAGCTGCACAGTTGGGTGATAATTCTCTGTGAGTTTGCCACTATGACCCATCGTTAAGATACAAATATTGATTAGAGCAGCTTTGAAGAGGAATAGGTTTGGGAGCATGTGTGCTTGATTGACAGGTGTCTCAAGCTAAAATTGCGTTGAGCAGTAAACTCAGTTGTCGTATATATCTTGTGTTTCCGTCCCGCTCCAAACTCCACATTGGAAACGAGCATGACATTACGCTTTCACATGCTAACCTCTGACTAAGACGTTGAGGATAATTTATGTCTGTCGATGACAATGATAAAATCAAATCCCTCCATATGAAAGCGGGGCTCCTATAAATCCAGCCTTGGCCCCAGCGGCAGATGTTTCACTTCCTTAACTCAACAAAACATCTGCACAGTCTGTCTGACTGATTACCCTGAGACTTCAACCAACCACAAAACCCCTCACCTCCTTGCTGTTATTCCAGTCTTATGCTGAAAATTTCAAAAAATAATGAGCCATACAGCAGAGCTCTCCTGACCATTACAAGCCTAAATTGGTCTATGTCATAAGGAAGTCTCGTCTCTGGAGCTTCGACTGACAAATTCAGCAACGTCCTACGAAATCCTCCCATTTTGCAGATAAAGTTTTACTCATCGTACTTTGCAATGTAGTTCTTAACACTTGTCTTTTGTAAGTGTTATTCTTCTGTGCTTGTTTTATTGAAACATTCACAACTGCTTTATTTGAAATTGTTTGATTAAGACTGTTAATTCAAATGTGTGTTAATTCTAAATAATTACAACAATAATAATAACAGTCAGTGACAGAGGTCAGTTTCATCTGTATGATATGAAAGAGAAAGTGGAAATGATCTCTCCTGTGTTGAAATAGTGAGCTATAAAAGGAGTTAGCTTCAAGGTAATAGGAAGGTTAATTCAGCCTGCCCCCTATGATGATCACTGATGCTTAACTTAATAGAGAGCAAATATGTGCTGCTTCATTTAACAGATGGCTCTGACTCAGAAAGGAGAGCTTTGGGTACTTGAGCAAGTGATTCAGCACTCAGATTATAATTTCATTAAGGTGAAGCTGCTGGAAGAAAACTAAAGCTGTCTTTCGATATGACATATAGTTCTTTTGTTTGGTGTTTTTTGTATATAATTCAATTTTTTTTTGTTCATTTAAGAGGCAGGAAGAATTTATTGACTTATCATGATTAAATGTTAAAGATTTATGTTTATTATATAAAGTACAAAAAAATGTTGCAACTTCTACAGTCTCTTTGAGTATGCAAAAAAGTGCTAAATACATTTTATTCTTTATTCTAATTAATAATATTAGTGCATGTGGGTGCACTTTAACTGGGATCTGTCTTGTCCAGTAAACTAAAGATCAATTTCTACACACTGTGCTCATGCAAGTCAAACCTGCCCCTAAAAGTACACCCAACTTTCATTTATTGTATTTTTATTGAATTAATAAAAACTAATTTCTATGAATTTAATAAATTTACTTACTTTAACTTCCATATTTAGCATTTAGAAACACTATATATACATTTAACACATGGTTTATAACACCCTATTATGCACTTGTACGCAGACATAAGTGTTTTAGGTGTGTTTAAGCCTAAATTATAAAGCATGTTTTATAATGTTACAATTATGTTTTAATATTTTGTCTTTCATTATCTGTTTATACAGCAGCCTCCACTTACGTGAGCCCACAAGGAGTTACAGTTTTTGACAAATGCATTAATAAATACTTATATCTGCTTACAGCTACATTATAATGCGTTATAAACCACTTATTATATGTTTATATGCTGCTTATAAATGCAAAAAGGGGAGGTTAAAGCTATTTTTTTTTATTTAAAAACAAATTAATTTTATTTCATTTTAAGATCACTCTGCAGTTTTTGTGCAAAGACTCAAACGCTTTACAACACTGCAAGTTATATACTTATATGTATCTATGCCTGTAATGTAACACGGTTTCATATTCTATGTGTGTCCTTCAGCAGCCCTCACTGTGCTTCTGGATAACGACAATGGTTTTACCTTTCCAGCAGGTTGTGTATGGCCTTGAACAGGAGGGTCCTGCACTCGTAGGACAGCCCGCACTCCCACAGCCCCTCCTCAGCCACTGAAAGAAAAGGAGAAAACAATTATCAAATTATGCATCTCCAAATTTTCATTATCTCAATAATAAAAAGCAGTCATGCTACTTTCTGTGACAGCGAAACATCTGCACACACCAGCTTGAGGATCATAAACAACACATGATTCAGCGTTTAACTACATGTGTTTATGGCTCACTCTGTCAAAACATGTTGCATGTGCTGATATCAGAAACTACACCGAAGATGAAGTTGTGTGTGCACGCGCATGTGTGTGAATGTGTGTGTGGACAGAGGGTGCTTGGCTGTACAGCTGTCAGCTTGGCTGCAGCGACAGCCCAGTGAAACCCCATGCAGTTGTCAGCCCCAGTTAGCTGGAGAGCGAGAGTGTGCCTGTGTCTGCGCAGGCTGACACACATGCTTGCGTGCTCAGGTTTGTACACGCACACAGAGTTTCAACTCAGCCCATTTTTCCTGTGAAATTTAAGCAGCCGAAAGACAAACGTGGTCAAATCAGCTGCACTTTGCCTGAGCCTCTGACATGTCAGCAGCCAGTTCACATCTGTCAAATGTGTTGTGAACAATTCAGTGCCCTCTTGATTTCTTTAACCCCCGGACCCTGCCCCGGCACCAACCCCCATCCTCGCCGTCCTCCCCAAAAAGAACACACACACGCAAACGTGTACACACACACACACACACACACAGGGGCCAGTTAACAGTGTTTCTCTTTGTTCTTTGCCATATACCTGCAGGGCTCCTGGAAGAACTGGAGGCTTGTGGGTGGGTGTTGTGTTTGCTTATAGGGTGGTGGCAAACAAACCAAGCATCACAGAAATACACAAGAAAAAAGGAATGAGCGACAGAAGCAGAGGCAGATCGCCTGGGGGATGGGTGGCATAAACCCCAGTAGAGGTTTTCTCTTTCCTCCTCTTTCTCTTCTTCTTTCTCTTCCCTGATTTTTTTTTCCCTTTCTCCTTCTGTGTTGCTTTGTTGATATTTCCCTCCTGATTTTTTTCTTCTTCTTCTTCTTCTTCTTCATACCAGAGTGAATGAAATTTCCTTACTCGCCAGAATTACCCTGTAACCATGGAAACGCTGGCGGTGAGAACATGGCGCCCTGGCATTCAATTTCAACACTGGTCCCTCCCGCCCCTCACCCTCCTCCTTCTCCTCCTCTCCTCTGTTCTGTTGCTTCCAACACCCCTCCACCACCACCCCCCATCCCTTCCTCCACCCCNCCCTCATTTACTCCTGCTTCAGGGCTCAGACAGGAAGCTCGCTCTAGCCAGCTCCTCTACAGAGGAGAGAGATAGAGCGAGCACCACGAGCAGAATGCCAAGTCTCCAGCAAATCCAGCTCATTAGCTCTCACTGTCTCTATATCTCCCTCTTTTCTCCCTCTCTTAAAAATCCCCCAACTTTTTTTTTCTTCCCCCACTCTGCCAATCCTCCACAACCCATCTTCATTACTCTCGTCATGACCAGCTCCACTGCAGGCTCTTGACCCCTATTACTCCACTGACTCCTCCACCTCGCATCCTCCCAACACTCCCACCAAAAGTTGACAAACCTGAACCACACACCCCAGAGAAATGGACTTAAAGGAAACTTTTCCACATTTGCTCCCCTAATTCCTGCACGAGACTTTGTAGCTCCTAAAAGATCGGGCACAACGTGTTTTACAAATCCCAACAGTGGCAGCAGCAGATCCTCAGACGCCTGGAAAACACGCAATCCACATTAGACGTTCCTGTTTATATTGTAGCTGTCAAAGAGCCAGCTCACTGCACCATATCAACACAAGGTGTGACAAATCACTCTTGCAAGCAAACAAGGTCAGGCAACCACAACACAAGCATGCACACACAACCCCACACACACACATTATAAATATAGAAAATGGAGTGTGAAATAAAACAATGATCTGATACATTAAAGCAGTGATGTCCCGTAGGGATGTGTGAGGCGTACACTTGGAGAAAACACCACAAAACTGCCATTTCACCAACAGCCAGTTAGTAACCACCATGTTTTGAGTTTTTACTGCCTGTTAATCAGAGGAGGAACACAGATGGCCCAAGGGAGAAGCGTGCTGTAGACACTAAATGCACAGCTAAGTGCAATAGGGCTTTAAAGCATCACGATCCATCATTCACCACAGCCTGAGCTACAAGGAACTGCATCATGTCTGAAAGATCTTAAAGGAAGTGGATGTAATCAACCTCGATTAGATTAAAGATTAGATTTTACTGATTTTCGCTGATAAACAGCCAGATGTTTTAAAAAGGACCAGATCTATTTAAAAAATGGTTTTCACCCAGATTTTAAGTCCCCCATAGAGCTCAAAGTCATGTTTGTTTCCAATAATAGGAAGTGAAGAAAGAATTGGGAGAAAACACAGATGGGCTGACTGATTATGCACCAGACTCCTGGTAAGTAAGTAAAAAAATATTTATTTTATAAATAATAATAACAGTTAAGCAACAGTCTGTGCTGCAAATATTTTTTGAATCCAATTTTCACCAGAATAAACACAAAAGTATCACATTTAATTCAGATTTTTTTATAAATCATAAGCCCTAATTAAACTGCAAAATTTCTAATATGCACTGATTTGACATTTTTATTGGGTACACTGACTAAAAAATGTCTGGGGCTGATGTGGCAAAAAATATATTTGTTGTAGTTTATTGTGTACAAATATGCACGGTCACAGTGTGTGCAGTGTGTGTGCAGTGTGCATGAATTTTTACATTTGAGTGTGAGAGGAACATCAGGCATCAAAATTGTCCATTATGATCTTGTGTGCGTTCATCTTCATGCACGCGGTGTGTGTGAGAGCTGGTTCCCAAAGTGCCTTGGTGCACATGCAAGCTCTGGGCCTGACTTTGCACGTGCATGTGTGAGTGCTGTGTGTGTGTGTGTGTGTGTGTGTGTAGCGTGAGGAAACGTCCTCACAAATGCGTGATTATTTCACACAACCTTCCTTCCCCCATCCCCGTGCCTCGATGCTCTTAACTGCCGCGCCACCCCAAACACAAACAAGCAGTGATGGAACTGGGTCGCCACGACCACTCTCTATATTTCCACCTCTCTCTCTCTCTCTGTCCATCTCGTCCTCTGTATGTAACCCTGTGTTTCTATCTCCTCTCTGTTTGTCCCTCTCTCTTTTTTCCCGTGTGTCCAACCCTCTCACCCTCATTTTTACATCTGTCTTTCAACTCTTCCCTCCTCTCTTTTGCATCCCCCTGACTGTGTTGGTCTCACGCCACTAGAGGGAGTGACCACTCACCACTACAATACTGTGCTAACAAACACAAAGATGGTATTGATCTCAGAGGGAGAGAAGGCGGGAGTTGAGGTGTGACAACACTCCGTCTCGCATACGATGACCCCTCTCAACACATTCTCTCTCTCTCTCTCTCCCTCTCTCTCTCCCTCTCTCCCTCTCTCTCCCTCTCTCTCTCATTTGTCTTGGATCAATAGCACCAGCAGTCTTGGCGTCCAGTGGTGTCTCTGCAGTGTGCAGGCTGCATGCTCTCACTGGGCATTGTGTGTGTATGTAACATTGTTTGTGTGTGTGTGTGTGTGTGTGTGTGTGATTTCACACAAACCCCACTGCCACTTTACTAATTAGCTGCCCTGCTGCATGTCTGAGCAGAGGTTGGTCTGTCTGTGTGTGTTTGTGTATGGGTATGTAGTGCCTGTGGTGCTTGTGCATAGCAACATGCTTTAGTATGCTTGTGTGTTTTTATTAATAAGAGAGAGAGAGAGAGAGAGAGCGAGAGAGATTACAAGGCTGCACAGATGGACAGAAAGGGAAACAGAGAGACAGAGGGACACACAGGGAAAGACGGATCAGGATGATGGTAATAATGATGATGATGATATGTCTCCCAAAGTGGATGTATTCACAAATGAGTCAAATAAATTTTGTTATCAGATTACAGGAGAGAAATGGAGCACATGCATGTATGCGTGTTTGTGCCTGTGAGTCTGTGGATGAGGGTGATAGGGGAAAAATGAATATAATGATAATTATCAGAACATTATCTCAATATCAAAATCTTCCAACATTAACTAAAAGTTAACACTGTGGTTTCAGCCTTTTTACTAAATCAAAAGTCCTATGCACATGCACTTGAGCATGCTTGTGTGTGAACATACACAACCGGGTTTATTATGTAATGTAAGCTGCTGTGAGAGAAACTGGACACACGTCTGTAAATGTGTTAGCGTCCTGTAAAGCTCACGCCACATTTTTACAACACCACCAGACAGTCAAACTGACATGAGTGTAACTGGTTCATCAACACCCTGAGGCCCTGGATGAAGTCTGAAGATGTCACCAAAGAAAATTGAAAGGCCATAAAAGCTGACCGTTTCAAAAACTGAGAACAAAAGGTGGGTAGTAAGCTTTAGCTCAGCAGAAAGAAAAGCAATTGTTAAGTCATCAATATTGATTAGCAAAGCTATCCAACCCTGCAGATGTTTTATTTGGATTTAAAGTTAGAGTTCAGCACAAATGTTACTCATCGAACCTTAAAGAATGGTTTAGTTTTAAAGTGACTTATTGTATTTTGTGACATTTGAAAGCAGGGGTTCACTCCACATAAAGGGGAAAACTCCCACCACGGACATGTATTTGTGTGATATGAGCAAAACAGCAAACGTCTAACAGGGCCAATTTCCCATTTAACACTCACATGGACATCAGAATAACAAAAGGAATAGTGTGCAGGGAGACACAAGAAGCCCAGAGGGGATTGCTTATAGCCTTTACCTATATAGTAGTAGCAGTTCACTGTCTTTGCTGGCTGTTAATATGGCAATAATATGCTGTATTACCCTGGCACTGAGCCACAGTTAATACAGCAAGGCCAGCTGAGCTACACAGCCCTCCATATAAAAGAGAAAGTAGATATATGAAAGAACGAAAGGGAACAATAACACATTGACAGTATGGCCCGTTTTCCACAGGATGTTAGGAGAACCTTATTATTCAGGAACTTTAACTCCATTTCCACTTGACAAATCTGCTTCCAATTTGGATTCTTTGGCCGTAGTTCTGGTTTGAGGTGTGGCAGGCAAACATTAGTGAGATCACAAACTCATCAGTTCCTGAATCTTTTTGGTCAAAAGGGCCTTATTTTTGCCCAGATGAAGCTTTGGAGAAAGCTCAGTGAAGAAGATCTTGTAAGAGTACTTTTTTTTTACTTCTTGTCAGTGTTCCTTCAGCCAATTAATTATGGGATGCTGCGCTTTTAATACCATTGTTGTCCTGTCATTCTGTCTTTCCGATCTCCGATCTGAATCTCTTCAAATTGTTCCAGTCGACTGAGAGGGTCCATTTTTCCACTTTCTCGCTCTACTCAACCAACATCAGCATCAAGAGTCTGGGGGCGGGGGGCTCTCATCTTCAGGGGTCTGTATTTAATGAAAATGCTTCATGTCGATGGAATCTAATCACCACTCTTTCTCCATTGCTATCTTAATAAATATTGTTAATATCTCTCCTTATGAAACTGAGATCTATCCCTAAAATCAAATTGGATAACCATCAAGTATTAATGAGGCTTAAGACACATATTTCCAGTGCTTGGACAAAATGGGCTCCACTAAGCTGTGTTGTGGACAGATGATTTTCAGGAGCTGTCACTGTCCACAAATGGACCATTCGGCTAATAGACTGAAACGCTGAAAGACGCCATAAGCATCACTGTGGGAAGCCATGCTGGTACAAGTCCAGCCAATCCTGGTTTGAGGGCAAAACAGGGAAAGCACCCTGACCTGTGCTCCGTACAGCTGATCAGTTACATCATATCATGGCTAAAGTTCCATTGTTGAATAAAGCCAAACTGTAACAACTGTGTTTATTATCTACTGGGGTGATGCAAGGCCCCATTACTCAATAACTGCTACCATAACTGAATATGAGTGCTTCAGCATCTGTATTGGTCATCAGACATACATTTCCATGGAACTTAGTAAAGCCTCCATCCATTAGCCACAGTAATTATTGAACGATTATAAGATCAAAGAGGCCTTTTCATGTAGCTATCCCATTTGTTCAACTTTGACAATCTCTCTTTAGCATCAATTTAAAACAGCATAACTGTCTCATGTGGCAGTAGTGAGTTTTGAGCTCGGTAACAGTAACTAACTCTTTGCTTGAGCCCACTCTTAAGTCAGCAGCTGTTTAGGTGGAGAGTTAACCTGCAAACCATTGTGTTTCTGCGTTAAATGGCTAAGAACTAAAGCTCTGCAGGCTTCAGTGGTCTGTTATTACTCCTGTTTTTTCAGTTTTCAGTCACATGAGCTGGCATCAAGCTGGCTGATGGGAAAGATTCCTTTACACACAAGAACAAGGATCAGGCGAGGTCAATTAAACATCAAGTAGCATCTGACACTGGTGGCATAAGGACATGGCATCTGACTGTGCCTTTTGTCCAATGGTACTGTGTATTTGTACAACCCTGTACCATAAGCCATACTGTGTAAATTGTGCATACTGATGAGTGTGCTTGTAATACTGGAGTTCTACCATGTCTCTACTGCCTCACTGTGTGCTTTACACTTGCAGGGGTAAATATGTTCTCATATGTGTGTTTAGAAGGACATATGCATGCTCTTCAGACCATTAAACAGCCTGCATCCTCCACCTCTGTCCATGTGACAGTCTTCCACACATTCTCACGCACCAGTGCCCCCATTTCCTAAACTTTTCAGTGGCACCTGTCAACTCAACACAACAGAGTCTCTGCCATGCCTCTAAACACAACACCAGCGCTTTGCAAAATTCAGAGGGCAGTAAACAGGAAACTCTTGCTTTTGAATTAAACATATTACACATTTTTACAACCTTTCGACCTTTAAACTGGAGGCGCAATGACTCACATTGTCTTTATATTAGATTTACCACTTCTGGTTAAAGTCTTGAAAGTTGGCAGTCTGCTTATCAAATCCAGTTGGTCCTTCTTCAGGAGTAAAAACTGCAGGCATCCAAATGTGAACTTTAACTCTTATCAAGTCATCTCACTTAATGATGCCAATCATTCAATAAAGATGGAATTTGTGTGCGCGAGGAACCCATGAAAAATATCGTTCAGCAACATCATCAAACATGTTTACATACTCATATATGTACACACATACAGTATATGTAATAGCAAACAAGTTGGATGCACACATGGCAGGCACTGAGACCCAGAAAGCCCAGAAAGATGGACAGAACAAGGGGCAGCAGTGACAGCAAGGAGGAGGAGGAGGAGGAGGAGGAGGAGGAGGCTCAGAGAGAGTGAAGGGATGAGGGGAAAATCTGGAATCAATTAGGTGACTGAGCTGGAGTTGCTTGCATAGTTGTGGGAGTGAGTCAGGCAGAGAGGCAAGAGAAGGGACCAGGGTGTGAGTGTTGTGCCATGAGTGTATGTATTCGTATAAACACAAGCACGCAAAAGCAACTACAGTGTACGTCTGCTCATTAAGTATTTGGTGACAGGTCTAATTGTCCATGTGAGTATTCTGTCAATCGAAATGTTTTTCGGTCGTCTCTTTACACCACTCGGAGCGGAGGAGTCAAGTTGCAGCCAGAAAAAAGCTCCACCTCTCCTGAGCTGAGGTCAAAGTGGAGGGTAAGAACGGGTGGCTGGCACCAATCCAGGCCATGTCAACACAGCAGCTCTCAATATTCCCTTACACAACTTCCCCTCGTTACTTCTCTGCACACAGAATTCACGGCACTTTCTTTTCTGTTGCTGGCTCTGACGATGGGGGGGATTTGACTTGAAATAAAAGAAGAAGAAAGCGCAAACAGGAACTCTGCAAGCACATGTTGTAAAAAAAAAATTTAAAAAAAACGGCTTACATCTCGCTGCGCGTGCAGCTGAGGTTTGCAGAACAAATCTGAATTTGCAGACATAAGAATATGCACAGAATATATCATGTCACAGCTTTAAGTAGTGGTTTATTCACATGCTATTATTGCTACACAGCATGTCATGCTGCTGCCAGCGATGACCTGGTGTGAATACTAGGAGCCAACAGCATCTCTGCTGCTGGCGTGCATAAGGCACACTGATGAGAAGAGGGAGAGGAGTAAGTAAGAGGTGGAAACATAAAGTGTGAGTGTTACTTTATGTGTCTGCTTGTGTAAAATAGCAAGATTAACAGGAGATTGAAGAGAAAGTCTACACAGAGGAGCAGAGAGATAGAGGTATGCAGTGATTAGGTGTAATTCTCTGAGGAGTCAGCCTCTCCATGTGCAAACAGGGATCTATTTCACAGACAAAGCTGCACATTTTACACACACAAAAGGGGGGCAATCATCATGGGCATGCAGGAAATAAAGAGGAAAATAAATAATCGAAAACAACAAAGAAGAATCACTGAACGCACAATGCTACACCACCATGTTAACACTAGCAGCTGCTGCTTACAGCTCAAATTTTCCCATCAAGCCAACAAGACAGGCTATAGGCGTGTGTTCAAATTGAATTTGTGGTGTTATACTTCTTAGAGATTAAAAACTTTCTTCTGCATATTTCTACATTTGTCAGCTTGCTGAGAATCTTCCATTTATTTTTAATTTGGTAAACAGAAATGACACATAAGCTCCTTTAATTTATTTAGCATCTCACCAGCCAGCCCAACGCTGATTTGGAGTGATACTGTGTGTAATTCCAGGGCCTGTCATTACTGTAACAGCATGTTGACAGAGCAATTTATAATTTACAGGATATTTACTCTATTAATGCAGAGTCAATGGTGTAATTAGAGTGACTGGAGAGGATCTAGCTGGGGCCATTATACCAACATCACGAACGAAATGAGATTACTCTCTAATATAACCTGCTATAAAAACGGCATGTGTGTGTGAATGTGTGTTTAGAGGTTTGGGAATGAATGGTGGTGTAGAGGAAAGAGAGAGGGATACAAGGGGATGTGAAAGAGAGGCAAAGACAGAAATAGAGAAGAAATGAGACAAAGAAGTAATAAAATAGGTCCGCATGAAACAGAAAGATTGTTGTAAAGACATGATGACAGAAAAGGTAAAGAAATAAAAATGGGCTCTGTGTGGTGCTGAGAGTGAAAAAGGAGTGTGTTGTTGGTGTGTGTGTGTGTGTTGGCCTCTCGCCAACCCTGACAATCAAAAAAGAGACAACTGTGCAGAGAAAAGCCAACAGAATTATCCCACACCCTTACATAATTTGACAGTCACTTAGCTCATCCAACCCAGCTCACACACACACACAAAGCAACACCACACACAAATCTTTTGATGTTTGGGATGCCGTGGATGGAGGGGATGCTAAGTGCTAAGCGCCAAGTGTTTTCCCAGAAGTCACTGGGAAATAAATAAATGAACAGGACGTGGGGTGTGAACTGTTTTGCACACATTGTCATGAAAACACATTTTGTCTCTGTGGTCTCACAGGATCACAACATGCCTCTTGGATTTCAACACGGAATGAAAAGTAAAAATAAATAATATAAAGGGAGTGGGAAAGAAATAAACTCTTATTAAATTAATATTGATCAGCATAAAAAAGCCGAACTGTTGGAGTATTCCTTTAAATTCTAAAATTGGCTTCCGCCTTGTGACCTTGCATTTGCAATTTAGAGACCCTGAGTGGTTAACACTAAAATGGGTATTACTATAATATGTTTGTTTTAGCATTTTCTTAGATTATATCCTTTGCTTTCATTTAGATATCCTCTGCACACAGAGCAGCTTTCTCAAAGAACTATGTTTTCACATGTGCAGGTATACATGCCTGAACCTCAATTATTATGGGTTTATTTTCTGGCCATGCAACCTTTAACCAATAAGATAATTATTAGTCAACTGTATTATTATAATAATGTGTATTCCCTTCACATTTTGAGTTTCATGGCTCTCAAAATGCAGCATCATCATGTCCTAAATCTGCTTCAATGGTCTACTGTTTCCTCCGAGAATTAATCCTGTTTGTCCGAATACACAGGAAGTAACAGCAACTGTTTATTTCTGCTTACATAGCTGGATGTGGTGAGGATGACTTGTATTTACAGTTTGCTATTAATGTAAGCAGATGTTTCTGAGCAACTGCAGTGGTGGTCTGTATGACGGTATTATCCATGTGTCTTGGGTCCATTCACACCTGGATTTTATGATTTGTGCTTCATCTGGATAAAATCATATTACCCTGGATGGGTGTTATTGTCACATATACTGTAAATGAGCCATAAAGGGATTACGTCAACTAATGAACAGAGAGGAGAGGATCAGCAGAAGAAAACATCTGTGTGGACAGACGAGACTTTAACCTTCCTCAAATATAGGCTATATTTCCATTGTTTGGTAGATTTCTGGTGCTACTGTCGTCTCATTGTGCCCTCTTCTTCTGCAATGGTTTATTAGCAGAATTAGCGACACCCAGCTGTTTATCTCCATGCACCCCAACTCCTAATGTTCGCATAACAGTAGCGGATGGAAGCATGACTTTTCTTTCGCAAACTTTCTGAAAATCCGTTTAAAATTTGCTGTACATTTGGATGGAAAGGTGGCTTACGAGAGAACAACAACCAGACAAACCAATTAACCACATGATTGAGTCATGTAGTAGCACTCAGAAACATCCTTCCTCCTTCAGATGTTGACCGAAGACAAACTGTTGAAGATAGACGGGAAAAAAACTAGGCTGCTGGGAAATTATTAAATACTATCAAAAGGAAACAGACCTGAAACCTTCACCTCTCTAAAAACATTCACCTTTTACCTTTTATAAGTTGTTTTCTCCTCTAAGCAACCATGACATCAGCTAGACACTGAACTCGGCCCGTGCCTGTTCATACTGGGAGGCAATCCATGTAATTAAAGAACGGTGGACTCACTTTGGCCTCACGTTATTTTCACTGGCGGTGTAACCACACAGACTGTACTCGGGTCACACCACAGCACCACATCAGGGGAGGTTTCAGACAAACCATCAAAAACAATGCGTTTGACTCATCGTTCCAGAGGAGGCGTTTGTGAAGTGGGAGACTGGAGTGTGACTGCGACTAAAGTGGCTTTTGTTTGTAGTCTGCAAAGCCATCTCAAGTGCACGAGGTCTGTTCAGGACCTTGATATTTTGAGAGTTGTTCAGGTAGAGTGGAGTGATGCCTCCTTTGATGCCCATTCATTCTGCGTGTACCTGCAGCTGTCAAAATAATGTGTCAAGTGTCAAGCAGCTAGTACCGTTGGGACATGCACAAGCAGAGTATCTAGAAAATTACAGCGCTGAGGTACAGGAAAAGAAAATAGTTTATCTTTTTGATTTCAAAGGACCCCCTGATGATTTAATATATGTAAATATTCTGAATAATGTAAGTGCAACATCATGTAAGCAAGCTGCAGAGAAAGACAATTAATATTAATGAAGAAATTGTTGAAAAAAATAAAAGTTTGACAAGGCATTTTACTGATGCACATTAAAATGAAACACTCACAGATTAAAATATAAGTGCATGATATCATTAATCACTTTAGCATTCGCCAGAGTGGTGGAGCTAGCGGTGTAAAAGGGCCCATTTCTGTGGTGTTGACCCTCATGTTAAGCCACAGACACTTGAGCACCTCATTAGAAGTGAATGGGCCTCGAGGTGGGAGGCCGGGCGGCTATTGAGAGGCTTAGCAGGACTCCACAGGGCTTCCTAACTGCCACTAGAGGGGAGAGGAGAGAGAGTGAGAGATTGACAGCAAAGCTCTCTCTCTCTCTCTCTAAAGGATGAGAGAGAGATGGAGAGCTCTCCTCTCTTCCCAGGCAGGCCAAGCTGCAGCTCACTCATGGCGGTGTCTGGGGTGTCTGTGTCGGTCCCTCGTCTGGTCCTTAGAGCACTTATAGTATGAGGATAGTCTTGCATAGCACTGCAGAGATCAATAGTTAGAAGGCTCAACTGATGAGGAAGCTGCAGAAAAGACAATATCCAACAACAGAACTATACAAAGTAGTGATGCTGCATTTTGTGGTCATAATTCAAACCAGGCGTGGAGTGGAGTTTGTGTACTGCTATAATGACAAAATGTTCAAATGGAAACATACAACCTAATGGAATTAGCCCATCAGATAAGGTAGAATTGATTGTTGATTCAGTTGTATCCATATTTTCTTTCCTACTTAACCACACTCTAGCTTGTATATATCATTCAGTACATAATGCGATTTTGTTTGTATAATTTGAATTTTCCGAGCATTGTAGCTGAAAATGTGTCTCATCCAAAAGGGGAAAGAAAACAAACAAACCCAAAAGTACAGTTTCCACAGGGTTGTGCGGGAATCTTGCTTCAAACTCAGAAATGATCATCTCTGCTTTTGGCTTCACAAAAGGTCTCATTATCCGAGTTTTTATGACAAAAAATTCTTCAGGCCTGTCATTTGAGCGAGAAATGTGGTTAAAGAAGATTACGGATAAACGGATACGATGATGAAAGAAAGAACGGCCCATTGTAAAAAAGGATGTGGGAATTCATTTCAGTGGCATCACCAGGCAGTGACTTTAATCGCAACTGGTCACACCAGCGGACCGCTAGAAATGCAGAAGAACAAACGGTAACTAAAAATTTAGTAAAACTTTACTGTTCTACGAGTTTATTCAGTATTCTGGCCTGTGTTTATCTACAGTCTATTAAGTACAGTACAGTGTTTCTGTTAGCAAAAGCTACATGATAGAGTCTACATGTGCAGGCTTTCAGTATCAAAAAATTCCATTTTCATCATTGCTAATTGTTTAAGCAAACAGCTGAAGTCCCTATTGGAGAAAGGCTGTCTATTGTGGAGACATTGATTGTGTGGGTACTGCAACAAAATCAGCATTTCTACGCTGGTGATAAAAACGCCAGGGGAAAAAATCAATTTGGCCGTTGTAGTCACTTGACGCAGGCTGAGGGGCCTCACACAAACTGCGGATATCAAAGGCAGCTGGCTCGTCTTCAAAAGGCAGGATAGAGGGAAACAACAACAGTATTCATTCCATTTAATCCTCAATTATTTATTTAAAAATATACGTATATATAGCTTCATTTTTGTTGTTAAAACAAATTTGGCTTTAGTCTGCTACATCATAATACTTATGGTGTCCTGAAGCAAAATAAGCCCAATCTTAAAGTCAGACTGAAATAAGATGTGAAGGAGTGTTATTCTTTATTTATTTATTTATTTATATAAAACAAAAACACGTTTTTTCTTGCTTTTTTGCCCCGAAGTATTCTTTTGTTTTAGACGTTTTTTGGAATGATGAAATCTATATTCAAGAACTACTGCAAACTTAATTAATGCGGCATAGTATCACATGATGACATATTGTCAAGTCAATTTTATTGATGTAGCCCAGAATAAATAATTACAAATTTGCCTCAAAGGGCTTTACAATCTGTGCAACATACAGCCTGACACCTGCCGCCCTTAGACCCTCAATTCAGGCAAGGAAAAACCCTTGAGCAGTGATATAGCAGACAGGGTGCCGTGGTCTGACCCACTCTGAACTCCTTACTATCACAAGTTTTTATTGCACATAGATTATTGTGGGCAAGAGTGTCAGATAAACAAATAAGATGTACTTGCACTTGGAATGTAAATGTGGGGTGCCAAAGCCTCAACCTGAGGCAACATTAATATCAGCCCACGATCTACACCGTGTGCCTATCTCAAACATTCATCTTCCATGCATGCAGACATATCAAAGACGGAGTGTATTGTGGCTGCAAATCATCCCATAAAAGACTGTTACAGGTCGAGATTAAGAAACATGATCCCTTTTTTTACAACTGAAACACAGCTGCCTTTGTAATAGAGCTGCAGAAGCCAACGAGAGAAGAAAAATACATAAACACAGTCTATTTGTTTTTAGGGATTCCCATAAACCTGTATTTTACATTTGCACTGGATTGTTGATCTTTAGCACAAAATAGAAATGTCATACTCTCTCTCATTTCCCCTCCCTCCCTCATACTTCCCTCCAGCCTCCATCTCACAGTTTGCCCCACCCCTCAACTGTGTTTCCCACTTTTTCACCGTTGCACCCTTCCACACTTACACCGACTCCCTTAACTCCCTAATTCCCTCACGGCCTCTCTCTTTTCTTTCTCTGTCTACTTCTTCTACACTCCTTCTCCTCTCTCTCTCTCTCTGTACCCTCTTCAAGTCTCTCCATCTCTTTCTGTCTCACTCTCTTTCTCTCTAAGACACACACACACACACAAACACACACAAAGCTCTCATTCTTTCAGTTTGTGGCTTTTCTTTCAAAACTGAAAGCTTGCGAAGGAAAAAACTTACACCCCCACCCCTTCTCGGTGCAGCTGGGAAACTTCACCCCTACCATCTCATCTCTCTCTCTCTCTCTCTCTCTCACTCTCACACACACACGCACACACAAACACGGTATAAGGTCAGGAGGTCACAGGCCACGCCCTGACAGCCCACAAGGGGTGGAGAGAAGAAGAGGAGGCGGGAAGGAAATCAGAGATTCTTCGTCCTTCCTCACAAATTTACAGACAAGTAAACATGACTGAGGCAATTTTTCCTCAGTTCTCTGTCTGCCTCCTTCGTGCCTTGTTTCCTATATCACTTTCCCTCCTCTCTCCATGTATATTTGCCCCCGTCTGTCGAGGAAAAGTCAGAGGAAAAAGTTTTTCTCCCCCCCCACAAGCACATTTTCCTTCTTTGCAGTATGAATCTGCGAGTGAATCTGTGACAGCATATACTGTACGTCTGTCCATCCTGTCAGAAACAGTCGCAGCTAAAGAACAGACTGATCCTCTCTCACAGATTTGAGATGAGAAAGATGTGAACAGGAGGTGCGAAGTGACCAATTTTCAAAATAAGTGTATGTTGTTTTTGCTGGCAGGGTGGCAAATAAGGAAAAAAAAAAAGAAAAAAAGAAAAAAGAAACATGTGCAGAACAACAAACCAACTGCATATCTAACTGCCCAAAGAGAAATCGCAGATGTTCTTCTCTCCCTCCAAACAAACCACTTCTTTTCTTCTTTTTGAAGCACGAATTCCCGTCATACACACACACACACACACTCCCCTCCCTTTCTCCCTCTCACTTCATGTATCTCTCCCTTGTCCCACCCCTCCCTCTTCTTCTTCTTCCCACTCTTCCCGCCCCTCCTCCTCCCCTCTTTTTCTTGCTCATGTTTTCTTTTTTTCTCTTTTTTTGCTATCATGGAATTGCCGCTTTCCACATGTGACTCACTTTTTCACCAGCCAAAGCCAGACAGGAAAAAAAGTCAAACGCTTGTGTCTTCTCTCTGCCTCTCTGACTCACTGTGTCCCTCTCAGTAGGTGAAGCAGCATTCCTTCGGGGGGCTCTTATAACCTCCATAGGTCTCCCTCTGTCAGCGAGGTTGTTCCCTATTGAGACATGTGTCAGCCGGCGACCCAGTTCCCGATTCAAGCAAAAATTGGAGGCTAATTATTCATTCCCTCTGTTTGAGTTTTGCTTCTGAGAGCTCTTCCTAAGACAAACCCTGAAGGAATAAAGAGAAGGAGTAGGCCTTGATTGGCAACTGCACACCCCCACCTTTTATTTGCCAAGGAACCGAGCGTGCTCACAGACATGCGCCACCCTAACATCACAGAGAGCAACCCCAAAAACAAGGGAGGAGAGAGAAAATAAAGCACAACAAAGCCTGAAAAGAGGAGGAGTAGCATGGAGGAGGGGGAGGATAGAGAGAGGGCTGGAAGAGGCGAGCGTCAGAGGAAAGAATGAATGCCAAGTAAAACTTGTTGACACAGAAAAGGGGCTTGGGAGTCATTTTAGATCAGGGCTGGATTTTTTTTTTTCTTTTATTAAAATCAGATTATGGGAAGAAGCTCTTCCAACATTTCTCTGTTAAAAGGTATCATCAAGGCTCAGCTGATTCAATAAAAGGTTAAAAACTGAATTGTGCTTCTTTGATTTTTCACTTTTTATGTCACTTTCATCAGTAGAGGGACACATTTCAGTGCAACACACAGTACAATCATATTATTGCATCTATGAATATTTGCTTTGCACTCCATAAAAAATGTTAGTAGCAGGTTGCTGTTCTTAAGGATGCATATTTCTCTTTAAGATGACCCCATGAAAAATACCTTTCCACATTCACAGAGGCGTCTCTCACTTTCATTGACTCTCTTTTATTCACTTCCTGCCTGCTTTATTTTACCCTAATTGACCCGTGTGGCCCTCGTCTAGTTAATCTTTAACGCCTTTCATCCAGTTCCTATTCACCGATTTATGACTACAAGTCATAACCGTAAAAGGCTTCCTAACGAAACCTGTGTGAAAAGAAACTACCACTTTCACCCACATTATCAGGTCAGGAACACACTTTCCTGTCTGCTCACTGTATCAGAAACACCTTCACTCATTGTATCATTATGATGATATCGGTAACAATGGCTGGGTAGGAGGGGTGGAGACAGAAGAAGAATGAGCAGGGCAAGAATAACAGAAAGAGAAGTAAAGGGGAGAGACGAGGAGGAAGAGGGATTATAAAACACACCATTCCCAGATATTAAAATATTATAATGGACCAGAGAATGCGTCAGCCCTGGTACAACCTCAAAGGTTAGATTTCACAGCATACAGTGTATTCAGCTGCATCATCATAATGATCAGTTGGTTACAGCTCACAGTAGACGAGTGCATGAAGAGCCGACACTTTAGGATCGCCAGTTTGAATCCTGGCTGCGATAATCAGGGAGGTGAAATGGACACCGGTCTCCATTCACTTAACAACTGCTGCTGAGATGCACTTCAGCAAAACACTTATTCCGTCAGTGATTCAAGGAGGGCCGTAAGTAGAAGATTGTGGTAGTACTGCAACATGACATGATAGTGCTATTAGGTGGACTGGTCTAAATATCTGTCGCTGTGTGAGGAGGTTGCTATAAATTGCACACCTGCTCTGAAAATCCACCCTAGGAAAAATATGATAAAAATAAAAAATAAACAAACACTAAAGGAATAGTTTGACATTTTGGAATATACACTCATTCGCTGTCTTGGTAAGAGTTAGATGGGAAAATCGATACCTCTCTCATATCTGTCTGTTAAATATGAAGCAGAACGACTAGCTTAGCTTAGCATAAAGACTAGAAACAGGGGGAAACAGCTAGCCTGGCTCTGTCAAAAAGACAAACAAAATCTGCCTGATCTGATTGACATATCTGAGTTTAAAAAATTCTGATATAAAACAATGAAAAACAATATATTGGCCAACAGTTTTACATAATCACATAACATTAACAAACAATCTTGATATGGATCCCTTAGATGTTTTTTTTTATGAATTGTGATCGCGGGGCATTTTTGCAGTTACACTGGTTCTAAATAACCCCAGAGCTAGTTTGAAATTTCTGTTATGCAATTTCTTGTTACTTTTCAGCCAACATATACAGAAATACTGACATATCTGCAATAAGCTAATGTCGGCTTGTATCTAGCTCTAATTATATCTCATTTGTTTAATCCGCACGAAAAAAAAAAAAAATGTGAAAAAACTTGTTACAGCGGGTTGTGCCGGACAATTTCTTGGCAGGGTGCAGTGACTTCCTGGAGTTTTGTCAACACCATGAGGAGACAACCAGCGGAGACAAGAAATAGTTCAGCACTTAACCCCCTGTAAAACCCCAACTTGTTATGTTTACATTTAAGTAAGTGCATTTCCCAAATATGTCAAATTATTCCTTTAATGAGAGCCATGTCAAGCACACATAATTAGAACAAATCAAACACAAACACTTTTCCTCAATAAGATACACAAAATGTTCCTCATGTCAGGAATATATATTCCGCTCCTGCGCACAGTGGAAACAGTGAAACTTTAAGCTACATGCTCATATGCAAGTGTAAAATGCATGTAAAATTACGCTTTTGATCCCCTTTTGATAATAAAGACTCAGGTAGATCCCTAAAATAAACAGGAAATTATGTGCGCCACATTAAAAACCAACCAGCAGATCCATAACAGTAATAACCTCAATCTAACCTGTATTTCTGAAGCAAGTGGCAAGTGGTGAAGAGGGTTTGTCTCCACAGGCCAGATTATGAGTTCACAGCCAGACGTGGACAGATGGAGGCAGAGGTTAGCCCTCCCTCCTGCGCTCTGCTACACACACACACACATTTGGCAACCATTTTTTCACAGGACAATTACCTTGCGACCTCTGCCAGCCCACACTCACACGCACACACACACTCTTGGCCAATTACGGACACACACAAGGAGTGATAACAGTCACAGTCGAGCCATACACACACATAGAAACCTGTCATGGTGTGTACATACACACTCCACATCCCCTCCAGCTCCACAAAATATGGCAACCAGCTCTGTTTATGAAGGGCACAGCACCCAGCTGCAGCTTTCTAACACAGAAGACAGACAGACTGAGACCCTCTCCTACATATTTGGCAGAGATTTTTTTTTTAAACCCAGTGCCTGAAGTCATGTCCAATTCACACCCTCTCTCTGTTCTGTTAATTCCATTATCTCTGATTATTTTCTCATAAGCATTGCTGCTCTAATCCACTTGTTGGTCACATATCTTTGTTGCACCAGCCAACCATTGAGCTGATAATGGATGTGCACGACCCAGGTTTTTAATTCAGTCCTATCTCACTTGCTCTCATTTTGACTGGTAACTGTGATGGCAGCAGAAATCAACTGAATGATGCTGAAAGTCATTTTAAAGCAAAATAATGACAAAAGGGGCTTCACAGGTGAATGGCTCCTGTCTGTACAGCAAATGTAAAATGATACATTCAAAGGTATGGTGTTTAATTATCCCTACACTGCCTTGCATCCCCTTGCTATTTAGTTAGCTGTTTTTTAAGATCATTTTTGAATTAAGGATGCACATAATTTCTCTGAGACAGTGTGGTTAAGACTCCCGTCTCTGGAACAACATTCACCCCCAGCTAGGATTGATTCCAGTCAGAATCTTTTTCTGCTGGATTTCCCCTACTTTGTATTCCTCTCAGCTTTACTACAGTTTCAAGAAAGAAAAGGAAAACTCAGGGTGGTGGAAGGCTGACTCTTGGTAAAAAAAAAACTAAAAAAAAACCATAGATATTTCATCTATGGGTGAGGGCAACATATATATCTTAAATATCTTGAAAAATACACTACATTTAATGTGACATGGGTCTGATTGGGATGCACAAGATAAATATTTCAGCAACCTGAGATGAAATTATTCTGATTATCCAGCATAGATAAATATGCTAACACCTGCTACGCAGTGTTAAGTGAATGGCCCTCTAACTCTTCCTCCTGCTCCTGCGTTCACCTTGACCACATGCTGCTTTGGTGGCACACAGGAGCACCGCCTATGGTGTTATCAAAGTCATCAGCCCCGAGTTTTCCACTGAAACTCCTAACTAGATAACACTCCACCCACACACTCCTCAGCACATCCATAATCAATCCTATTATAGTACTCTTGTCTCATTGTCAATTGAGCATATTTGTGGGCTCACAAACCAAACTGACATTTCCATTTTAGTGATCTCGCTGATGCTTTTATTCAGAGTCATTTGTGATGAGTGCAACAGCGGAATAATTTGAAATTCATAAGTCTCCAACCCACTGTAGGGGCTGTAGGGTTCAGTGCCCGCACTGCACATATAATACCACTTATTAAGTTGTTATTTGTGATAAAGGGCATCTGCAAATTTAATGAATGCTTTGTTTGAGATTTTTTACATTTTTGTACTATCGGAATGGAAAACAATAAAACACGCATATCAAATAAGCATTTAACAGAAAAAAATGTACTTCTATGACAAAATGTAACTCACTGAATAAACTCTATTGAGCATCTAACTATTACAACAACAACAATCCTGAAAGAAGGACTGGATGAAGCAAATAGGTAAGGTAAGAGGTTTATTCAAACAGGACCGTTTTGTAAGTAAGTAGATAAATAGAGACCGAGATGTGACTCAGATATAGGTTTTGAAGTTGGAGAAGAGGTAATGCTCATGCTCATCTAACTCAGGTGGGAAAGTCATTCCTCCACAGGGGAGAAAGGAGACACCAAGGCCACTGCAGGGAGAGGGATAAATAATTGGACAATTGTACCAGAACAGAGAGCATGGACAGGAGTCTAGGTCATGACCTGAAAATATGAGTTTTGTTTTCAGCGTGTACAGCCATGCGCACGGTGTCGGAGCAACGTGACAGGAGAAATTTAGGGACACTGGGGACAATTCTGGCTGCGGCTTCATTGGTGAGGTACAGGGAGTGAAGAGAAGTCTCTATGATCCAGACTTGAGAGGAGTTTAAAGTGGGCAGTAATGCGGTTGTGGATAGCCTGATTTAAGAGATGTGGTGGGTTCGGATCATGTCTGTGACGTGGGGCTCACACAGCAGTTTGTTATCCAAGTCGCTGCAGTATAGTCAGTATTGACAGGGAGGTCTTGCACGGGTTTTGCCGATGAAAAACAGCAGCACAGTCTTGTCAAGGTTGAGCTTAAGGTGGTGGACAAGCATCTGACTGGAGATGTCAGGGAGGCGAAAAGAGATGAACACGGCTCAGCTGAGATGAAACTTTATCAGTCCCCAAGTGTCATATTCCCAGCTGTCAGAGGAAGGAAAGTAAAGGCAGAGTGTTGCTGGTCTCAGAGCAGCAGGAAAAGCTATGTGATGTGAAGTGAGAGCCAAAGACTAGAAAGAGAAGAGCTGGGGGGGAGGCCCCAGAGTGAGCCCTGGGGAACTCCAGTGGAGGTGATGAGCGCTAAAAACAGAGCTTCTCTCTGCAGTCTATCAAGTTCTCATCAATGATTTGGAAATAAACAGATGAAGCATAACAGAAAAAAAGGAGGAAGACTTTTTTTCCTACAACTAATTCTAATTATTGATTCATATTGATTTTTTAAAAGTAATCACCTTATCATATGGAGCTTAGTTTTAGAAAATCAACCAAGGAGTTAAATTAAGGGTTATTCCAGTGCACCTCCCATGCGACAGATTACACTTGCATGTCAAATAGAGATAAAAGACGAAGACGAATATTCACTGGATACCGCAAAGTAAGTCATGAGAAAATCAAGGCAGTTAATCCTGGAATTTGCTGTAATATTATTTAATAATTAATATTATGTGCAAGTCATTCTAGGTGTAAAGATAAATTTTAATCAATAGAAACTCCATTTATAAGGCCAGCATAGCTCTTCAGTTTTTACAGATTTTCATCCTGACTCTATGTGCCCTTGCATCATAAAGTTTCGTCTACTTTGTAGTTTTACTGATAGTTACTTGAGGGAGTCAAGTCAGTGCCAGTGTCATGTTACATCACAGACTGTTTACACTTTACTCAGATACCTTTGGCTGTCCTGACAGGGTCTCTCTTGAGAATGAGACCCTGTGTCTCAATGAGATTACCTGTATAAATAAGGTTAAATTAAAAAAAATGTAAAAACCTAATTGCAATATTTATGTATTTATCCAATTTCCTTTAGTTTTTTATGTAAAAAAAAATAAAAAATGAAAACCCTCATTTTAACCCACAGAAATCCCACATGACGGCTTCACGCATCCCAGATGGTACACTGTATACCAGCACATCCTACTAGGCTTTTTTGGTACTTTCCAAGTATTATCAGATAACACTGAGGCTACAGGATTTGTTAGAGTTCCTTATTTCTGGCTCTATGATCTGGTAGCACAAATGTTACCACTGTGCCATCAAATTTCCACTTGGTACAATAGATAAACTACAAATTATGAACAAACCTAAATGTTGGCCATATGTGTACACCCCACTATTTTGTTTCAAAAGCGATGAATTGTACTGTACTGTACTTTGAAGGCTAAGTGGGCTATCATTTGGTCTTACTGTGCCTGTCTTTGGTCGGTGTGATGTGGCTGCTGACTGCATGTCTGTATGCAGCCAGCTGTGACTAAAGCTCGCTTATACCGGACACGACTCAGACACACATTTAGTCATTCATGTCTTGGATCAGAAACACCTTCATTTTAACCAACGCTGCCGTCTACAGCAGCTCTTTACAGGTTCACGCTCCATCGCCCTCACACACACACACACGCCAAACTGACCTAAAGAATCTGTTTACACTTTTGGTTTCATGTTTAAATGCCATTTAAAGCCTACCAACTGGCCCTTTAAACCATCTTTAATTGGTCATGTTCCAGCATGTCATGTCATGGCTTACTGGGACATTTCCGTAGAGCAGAGCCATCATTAATGTCATTGGTTACACCTGCGATTTTCCTGCGAGGGCAAGTCAATATATCTGCCGTGAAAAAGGCCTTCACACCTACTTCAACAAGCCGATAAATAATTAACAGTACCTCTTCTTACATAATAGTCATCATAGAAACGTGATAAAGGACACTTTGAGTAAAATGTTGTGGTTTCAGTACAGCTGATACTGTCAATAATTACATTAATACATGATTCTACTGAACAAAGCCGTGTCCTGTAATTTTACTTGGGAATACTGCAGTTTTGATGCTTTTCATAATAAATTCTTTGTACTATAATTGGGGTGTTATAGATCTAGATCATCATAGCTGTTATTCAAATATTCAAATAATTGATCCCATCTTTCAACTTATGCAACGATCCCACTTTTACAGATGCTTACTTATTTATCCGTGTGATGAATCATCTTATAATCACCACAAACACAGAGAAAGAGAAGTGTGTGTGTGTGTGTGTATGCATGCTGTGATGACACTGCACCACACACCCTTTGTGTGTTTCTCTATGTGTATGAAAATCTGCTGGACGGTATACGACGCTTCTGTTAGATAATCACAAGGTCCAGATCGTATGCTCAGTCACACATTAACCATTGTGTGTGTGTGTGTGTGTGTGTGTCTGCACAATGACAGCCTGCATACATGCTAGTGTGCGCGTGTGTGTGTGCATTTGTATTTATGACTCATGTCCAAAATATGTCACTTTCTCTCTGGCTGCGCTGGCAACATGCTGACGACTCAGTCGATTCAACACATTAATCCTGTTTCCTCGCAAACTGTACCCAACCCACACACACGCACAGGCCAATGCAATTTGATTTTAAGAAAGCCAGCCTCTATGTGTTGAGTGTGATGTTTAAACATTGAACCAAAGACAATATCAGAGAGTGCTGGAGAACAGTGAGAGAGGAGCAGAGAGGTAACACTAGATCATAGCTGCTCACACTGCTGGCACTATCTCAAAGGCATGATTTATTTAGACTTAACCGCTAGTGAAAAGATTCATCACCTTCATACAATATCAAGTCATCCACTGTTTGCATTGCTATTGAACAGTTCTACACTCAAGTCACACTGTAGGATTCATGGCTTCCGTGATAGTCACCATAATAATAATATTTTTGTATTAGATTTGGTTCTGTTTATTTCTTCTATTTGTGATCCTCACAAACAAACAGCAGCAACAAATTAACTCAGGGGAGTCAGCCAAATCTGCCCCGTCACCTTAGATCAGATGGGCCACTTGATGCCACTGCAAAGTGGGTAGTTAGCAGGACAGCCAGAGCAGGAGACATCTTTGCCTCTGTAAGAATGAGCTCGTAGTAGCAGCCAGCAGCAGCCAAGCTATAGCAAATATAAATAGGTGAAACACTTATCTTCCTGTCCTGTCTAACTGTGCAAACATATTACTCTGTTTGCCTGAATAATAACCACCTGAATATATTTCTGCATCTCATGTTGTTTTTATTTTCTAGCAGCACTGATAGCTAGAGTAGTGTCTACCAAGCTGCCTAACTATATGGCCTTAATGTGTAACCTAGTTGCAGCTAATTTAAATAATATCTGAAAATTTGAATAACACTTTCCACACGCAACACTCTGATGGGAAAGCTGTTAAAGGCGGTTGCCCAACGCTTTAGTCGACAGGCTCTGTAAGTGCCCTATAAGGTTACAGTATTAGTCCATCCTGAATGGCTTTTGCGTAACCCAGAGAAAAACATCTGCCAGTTCGCTTCATCTTCATTCTAGAAAAAATACAGCAAGGGCAACTGACTTCTCAGTTACAGAGCAAGATAAACTCCTGACAACTTAAAGCTTCAAGTATGAGTAAAATGTAAACTCTTATGTTACTTATGCTACAATTTCAAATTTCTAATTTTAATTTCTAAATATTGACCCAATACAGCTTCTATTCGGGTCCTGAATCGACCTCTGGCACACCTCTCTGCACCCTCCTCTGCCAGCTGAACTGCATTAACCCCTAATCCCACCTGTTGCAGGCTCTGTGTGTAAATGTGAGACTCCTCTCAGTTTCACAGGTCACAACACTGTTTATATTGTTTATATCTGTCTAATAGCTGCCGGTGGGCATGCTGAAAAATAATGAAGGTAGTGTAAATATAATGAGGTTGTATTTTTCTACATTAATTTACTTAAAAAACAAAAACAACAGTTTAATGAGGTGACTTTTCCAAGCTGGTGTATTTGTTTAGCCCAACTCCCCATCCTGGTCACGGTCTAACCCCACTGTGTATTTTGCCCCTTTTAATGTCTGTTATCAGAAAGAGCAATTAAAGTGGTTCTTTTTTTAACCGTAAAATGGTATAGTCGGTCTTTTTTCTTATTTCCTTTTTTCTTATTGTTGTGTATGTAAGGCAACATCCTCTTCTTGACCATTACACGGCAAACACACCTTCTGAAAATTCGCCCATTCACTGCTCTGCTGGCAGACAACACTCTGCAGCCAAACAGCCAGCTAATTTAAAACATGTCGATCCACACTGCTTTAATATTTTCTATACAAGTCAAAACATAATTAACGTGCTGATTATTCAGACTAAATGTGCCTGACAAGCCGACAGCTTCAGTCGAATGAGCGTAAATCAGCATTTCTGAATGGATGAGTGTCTCCAATGTAAGAATAAAAACATGCCTATTTCTTATGTGGATCTGGCATATATTAGCAATAACGGTAGTTATTTGTTATGACTTGCTTCTTGTATATCAAACCCACATCAAAGCTTCTGATTTGATCAGCAGGCAACAATGAAAAGCAACTAATGC
>NTHP01000241.1:842415-861060 GCA_003416845.1 Oplegnathus fasciatus
TTCTCAATATGAGAATGCTTTTCATTGTTATGTCATTATAGTAAATTGAATATTTTTCTGGTTTTCTACTGTTGGTTTGACAAAAGAAGATATTTGATGACATGACCTTAAACTCAAGGAGACTGTGATAGGCATTTTTCACAGATTTCTGATGTCTCATAAACTCCATCTATTAATCGAATAGATTAATCTACTAATTACTCGATTCTGAAAATAATAATTAGTTGCAGCCCTAAATGGGACACATAAGAAATCCCAGCAGCAGCAGTGACAAAGACAAAATGTCAAAATGTGCTTGGACCTCAAGTCACAGCAGTCACATTTGATTGTTTCTTCTTTTCTTTTTTTTCCTTTTAAACTTTATTCCTCCAACAAATGCTCAAACTGACATTGATTGACTGATTGTTTTTCTGTGTCATTTTATTAAATTGAGACTTGAAGACAAATATCTAATTAACACTCATTAGCAGAGTACATCTCCATGGTCTGCATAGACATATGAACAAATAGCAGCAAAATCCTTACACCAGTGACACAACTTCAATCCTAAGTAATCAATAGCTGTAAAATACTAAATAGGCCAAGATTACTATTAACTTTATTAGGTCTCAATGTGTTACTCAAAGGGAGTTATAATTGAGGGTTTAGGAGGCCATTAATAGCTTGCAGCTTGGTGAGGTAACGCTAAAATTTCACACTGCTATGTACTTGTTATGACTTCAGGTAATATTATTTTTGCCCTGGATGCCGAATCCCTGCCACTACAAACTCACCACACTGATTGCCATCATCATATGTATATATTACAAGGAAATTACCATCAGAATATATACAGAATTCAGAAACTAGAGAATTTGCTATTAGATGATTGGAGACACAGTCTGGATGTTTTGGGGGAAGCGATAAAATAAGTGATCTTAGCGCCTGTTAGTGATGCAAACAAAACTCAATTGAAATGTTCAGTGTATCTTTCTCTATCACACACGCTTGTGCAGTCTGAGTAAAGGGCTCCCCCAACAGCAGTAAGAACATCTGTCAAATATCTACTGCAGTGCCTGAAAGGCCTTTTCACATCAAGTGAGCTTTAATAGGTAACTGAAGACTGAAATCGCTTCAACCTCTCCATCCAATATTCCTGCGTTTTTTCCTCCTGACTGTTGTTCTGCTAAACCAAACCCAATATAATCCCTCTCCTGTTTCCTCCTCTCCCTGTCTTCCCGAGGCTTAGTCGATATGTTAGACTTCTACACACGTGCGCAGTGAGATAATGAAAATGTTTCTATAAATAGGGACAATAGTGCTGACAGTAGCACTCTCTCAAGTGAGATATCTCAGTGTAATTTTAACTAACACTCACACCCGCACGCACACACACACACACACACACACACACACACACACACACACAGTAAATACTGGCCAGAAAAATCTCCCCTATTGCTGTGTGCTTCATCATAGTGATAGTCCTGAAGCAGCATATAAACACTTGCAAAGCAAACACATTTCAGGTATGTGCTATATGAGGCTCAAATACAGGACTACTCCACACACAACAGATCAATGTGCCCTACACATCTTAAACAAACAGCACACAGCTTGAATCTGCAGCAGACTAAACAGCTTGAATCCACATCAGACTGAATCCTGCTCTACGTTAGACAATACAGCTCATGTATAACATACAGGCATTATGCTACACCACAGAACATCTAGTTGTAACACATATTTCACTACTACTCAGTCAGTTTTACATAAAATCTGCTACTGTAAAACCGCAAGATGACTGTAGTCCATGTAATCATTCTTCAGGCTATATAATCCAACGCAACATAATAAAAAGCAACCATAAAAGTATACAGTGTGTACAAGCCTCTAACCTGAACTTCCAGAGCAACAACGGAAGCTGAGGTGAAGACCGATGGGATGGAAAAATAATTGAGATGGATAGAACAGAGAAGCGAGCCTCATCCTTCGTCTCTTTCATTCTCTTTCTCACCTTCCAGCTCGTGATGAATGACATCGGAAAGGTTGGGCTCTTCACCCCACCAGAAGATCCACAGCTCCTTGGCATCAGGCTTGATCTTGCGCCTCCACACGCACAGCAGGTTGGCCTGCACGCAGCGCATGAAGCTGCGCAGGACCGGGTCGTCCTGGGCCGGAGCCGAGATCACCGGCCCGTACTCCCCGCCGCTGCGGAAGCCGTAGCAACGCCATTTAATGCCCGTCAACTCCGCCTGGGAGGGGAGGAGAGAGAATAATGATTACAGCAACAGTCCATTAAACAACCTTAAAATTACTAATACAGCGTTATTATTATGTGGAGTAATTTCACTCTGTCTTCAGTCCAAACAGGGTTAAATTTAATGCAAATGCTGGAACAATTAGTTGATTCATTGATAAGTCAACAGACCGAAAATTAATCTGCAATCAAATTTGATAATTCATTAATTGTTTAAGTCATTTTTCAAGCAAAAACATCAAATATTCTTTCATTCCATCTTCTCCAATGTGAGTATTTGCTTCTTTTCTCTGTTTTATATCACTGTAAACTAAATATCTTTGGGTTTTGTACTGATGGCCTTTTTCCTCATAATTTCATAGACCAAACAATTACTTGATTAATCGAGAAAATAATCGGCAGATGAATCAATACCGAAAATAAATGTCATATGTAATTGTATATTGATTCATTATTGTTATTTTCATTGTTACTGTTGTTGCAATTTAAGCATTTGAAATTGTATTTATTGTAGTTTCTGATGTAGCATATACTAAACCTTCACGGTAATTTTTTTTTACATTTATCTCCCCAAAACAACCATTACGCCTAAATCCATTATGTGATAGCAGCTTTAATAGTGTTGTGTTAACTGTGAAGTACTGTACTTCAATGCACATAGATTTCTTTCACATGAAAGAGACCTTCAGACAATGCTGATTCGATCAATACCTGCACAGACGCTGTCCAATTATGTTATATTTTCACCGACTTCCTGTTCACACAGCTATGATCCTTTTGTAAATGTTTAAGTACATTTAACGTCCCCACCCCCCCACCATGGTGTAGTTATAACCTTATTTAACCGATACCTTCACTCGCTGCTGTTGATGCTGTAAAGATACAATAAAGTGTGTGTAACCATTGCGGAGAGAAGAGGCGGAGAGTGACAGCGAGACATAAAAGATGGCCTTGAGTGAAATACAGGGAATGAAGTACTACAGCAGAGACAGCATTGAAATATAGAGGGAGCTGCAAAGAGCGAGAGAGACATGAGAAGAGGAAGTAGCGTTGGGGTCAATGGTTGGAGCCTGGCCCAGCAACTGACATCTTCTCCATTTAATCTAATGGGATGATAGGTGTTTATGTTGCCTATTGCAGACTTGGGCGCGGAGGCTCTCTGCCATGATACATTTAGTGATGAGCCAGTAAAAGAGGCCAACTCCTACTTCCACCAGAGCCAAAGAGACAGTAAACGTGCACGTTAGTTTAAATCTTTTAAGTGAATATACATATGCAAACAAGCTAAAAACATAAAACACATCAGCAACCCTGTGATGCTCATGTGTGCTTTGGAAACTTGTTTTATGTTTGTTTGTGTCCTCGTGTTTGTATTTGTGCATGAATGGGTCGAGTGCACAAAAGGCATTGTTGAACAGGACAGAGATTTGGCAGGCATAGGGGGGTGAGGGGGGAGGATCTCTCAGTGCGTCCCGCTGCCTTCCTCTCCTGTGTTCACCCAGCTGTGAGGATCATGTTTGGCACACTGGCTCAGGCACCGAGACATCCAAGACCAGCTGAGGGAAGAAAAAAATACTGACCCATTTTAACACAGAGTCAGGTAGAAAGGAGCAGCTCAAAGGAAATTAAAGCCTGCAGTGTCTTTGAGTGGATGAAGAAAAGGAGGCTCCACAGCTTTGATGACTGTGGGGAGAAGGGCCAAGGAAGCTTGTGTGTGTTTTCAGCGTGGGTAGGGTAGCGGGACTGCATCCAAATCAGCACTAAAATCTATCCAAAACCATGCTTTTGAAGAAGTCTGTGTATGTACTTAAAGACAAATATATACACATTATCTTCTACACACAGATTTGTTCATGTCACACACTGCAGCACCTTATAAGTGAGTGTACACCGAGGTATGCACGTGACCCCCAGGATCATCCTGACTGCAGAATGCACCCATAATTACAAGTATGTCCCTCCTGTAATGACAGCGTGTGTAATGGGAGATATAAACATTGGCGCTGTGATAAGCCAAGCCCTAAAATTAGCC
Organism: Oplegnathus fasciatus; assembly: GCA_003416845.1. Lineage (NCBI taxonomy): Eukaryota > Metazoa > Chordata > Actinopteri > Centrarchiformes > Oplegnathidae > Oplegnathus > Oplegnathus fasciatus. Next base: position 846,687 of record NTHP01000241.1, read on the forward strand.
ATGACAAGGTCAAGGATGCCGTTTCTCCCAAAGCAAAGAGGAAGACATCTGCTTGCACTGCCTCGTCACTCCCAGTCAATGTCAAAAGTTCCTCCACTGTTTGACACAGCTGTCTGCTGCTACTGAATCAGGAGCGGAGAGAAGGAGAAGTACAATGTCAGGAAATGTATTCACAACAAAGACAGACTAGTTGTTTGTCCTTAATGAGGCAACACATGCTCTCTGGTGAAATGGTCGTTAAAGATCCCCTCCAGACATGTTTTAAGACACAGAAAATATTTGACTATTCGAATATTCATTCATTGGGTAGGTATTCGGTTTTCAATTTTGGGATTCTGATATTCGTTTTTTTTGTGGTTTTTTTTAAGGTGTGTTGATTGACTCACGGCGTCAACTCATGCTTTGAGTAACATGTGTTACTGGCCGAGCCTTCCCCTTTAAGGAAGGTAGTCTTGGTGAAGTATGCACGTGACTGGCAGGTTTGTTATGGGAAGTGAGAATCTCCTGTGTGTGTAGAGAAAGTACCTGTATGCAGACATGGTGAAGCGCATGCTGCCATGGGTTGTTAAGTTACAGTAGTCAGCAGAAAGTGTCCAGATAAGCTCAGGTTATAAACTGTAGTCGCTGAGATATTTCAGTCTTGACCAAAGTCATGGAAATGGAAATTAACATGGAAATTAACATCTACTCTTTCTCCCTCATTGAGAAACCCAAAATCTATTAATACAAATATTTTTTGTTTAAAAGTGTTAAACTACCGGACTATAATGTCTCCTACTTCAATGAAAAGTCCATTCTCATTGTGTGTGTGTGTGTATGTGTGCACTGGAGGCTTCAAGTTTCCGCATCACACTTCTGTTGCATACCATGGTCGGCTTTAAACTAGTTGTGATGATGTTAAAGTGAGATTTAAGGTGAGCACAGAGAAACTTCCCCCCATCCAGCAGATGTATGTGAAATCAGTCTTCTAGTGTCAAACATCATTCTGCACAGTGAAGGTCAAACATTCAAGCGCAGTAACAATAACCAAAACAATTTTTGAGTGGAGGGGGCCCTTAAGGCTAAATCTGTTCCCTTTTTAGTGCAGAAATATGGCTTAAGGTATAATATTTCTCCGAAGTTGAATTTTCTGGTGAAATATTGCACTAAATGGCCAGAGGCTGCACTATGTTTTCCCCGAGCCCAAAACACAGGTGCTGTGTATTTGTTGGCCGTGTGTAAAAAACACTAACCCAACACCCTGCTGAACTCCTGTGGAGGATTAGCTGTGGCACAGTTGCAGGAAGAGGAACAGGGCTACAGTCACATGCTCCCAGGCAGATCCAAACACACGCCAGCACGCAAAAACACTAACACACACACATCACACACAGCAGCTGTGATGATGTGCAGACCAGAAGTGCTCAAAAACACTGACATGCATCAGGAGGCAGACATATTTTCCGGCTGATGTCCAGTTATTTTTCAGTGATGACAGTGCAGATCTGCATGTATCTTTAATGGCTGTTTCTGTCCTCTGAGTGCACATGGATCCACATGTATGTGTGTGTGCAGGCTTGTGCGTAGGTGAGGGCTACACTCTTACTCACTTCACCTTCACTAAATCAGGCCTCTGAAGTCGCAACAATACCAGTACTGACAAAAAGCCAATTCTTATATTTGTATGAATAAATTATCACTTGTAACACATGAGAAAAAAGCAGAGAAAACCTGTCAAGCGTGTCGAGTTATTATCTCTACAACTTCTGTGACAAATCCATGCTGTGAGTAGAATCCTGTCACGCAAATAAAAACAACCTTTAATCATTTTAGCTGTAGTTCTATCATTGTAAGTCATAAAAGAACTGGGGGTGAAAGTTGCTGAAGTACAGACTTTAAGATTATGTAGATAGAATAGATTTAGTGTGCAAGTGTTCACCAATCAGAGGGTAAATCATACCATGCATTGGCCGTATAAGTAGTATTTTAGGTGGTGAATGAAGCAAAATTGTAAAAACATGTCATATGTATCCAAAGCAGCTAATTCCTCGCCATCATTCAGAGTATGAAAGAGCAAATCAACGATTATTCTAGGCAGCAGTCTCCGTCTCTTTTAAAAACTACCACGGGGGTAAAAAGGCGAAGAGGTCAGGGAAAAAGACGGTGGATTTAGCTTCACTGTCAATAAAGCCAGCACTCCTCCAAGCCCCTTGTTCTGTAGGTGAGCTGGTTCAATTTCTGATTGAGTGCAGGACCAAAAACAAGAGCTTTTCCTTCCCATTGCTAAGATGGACCAAAGCTTTGACCTTACTCTCACCTCTATTATCTTTCTTGTCTCCACTCTCCCTCTCATCTCTCAGCCCTCTCTCACTGTCACGGATGCCTATTGAATACACCCAGGAGTATCTCACGCTCTCCCCCTCGTCTTTTTGTCTTTTTGTCTAGTAAACAGAGAAAAGATAACAGCTAACCGTTGTGTTTCCACAATGTTTTAGTGTTAGCACAGAGGAGGAGGAAGATTGTGTTCAATTTGTAATATTCTATTAAAAGCCCCCTTTTCAGATTGTTGCAGCGAGATGGATTCTTTATTATTTTACATGCTTTTGTATTTTTCAAACGGGAACCTAAACTTAAAACCAGACAGTTAAAAATAATTTCCTGAATATAAGGTGAACTGAGCCCAGGCTTGGAAAACATAATCTGCATCCCAACCGGAGGTCAACCTCAGTGCAGCAGACATGTGCTTGTAATCAAAAGAAAATATGGAAGTCAGGACTTTAATCTTTGGCATACATTGCTCAAACAGAAAGTATTGGATAAACTCTAAACCATATGACTTAAACAGAAAAGAGGATCCCATTTCCAGAGAAGGTTTTTCACACTGCAGGCCTAAAAGACTGACACATGCATACAGTATATACGGCATATTGTTTAAAGCCCGGGAGCTTTACAATGCAGAGGAAACCTCAGCTACTTAGATAGCAGAGCGGAGAGGAAAACACACTTGACATGCACTTTGCAGGAATGCTTCTGCAGACTGAAAATATTTTGCTCCTCCTGTTCTTTCTCAAAAAAAACTTGTGGGATCTTTTCAATGGACCTCTTGAACTTCCCAACATGCACAAGTACACACAGACATACACACTTTTACACACTTCTTCACACAAGGCTGTGCAGCCAAGACAGAGAAAGGCATGTGGCGAGAGCACATTTACAACAAATTCCTTTCACTTTCATGACAAATGACTTTTAATAATAATTCAAAGCATGCATGAAGCGAACTAAAAGAGCAACCATTAAAAATGCATGTGTTTACAGAAGAAGTTAAAAAAAAACAATATTTAGTCTGCAGATGCTTGAGCTTTATTAAGGACACTTTTTTATCTGAATTGCAGCTGATGTGAACGTTTGCATCTATGTGGAGAGGTGTCTAGCGCTCTATCAAAGCTGACAGAAAGCGTCGTCTAAGAGAGATGCCACTTCTTTAGGAATCTCGCAAGAGTGCAAGAGCCTCACAGTCTGATAGTCTGACAAAGGAGGCACTTTAGGCAATTGAGAGATGGCTTGTATCAGCAGTTTTACCTACTCTGGCACAAGTGAAACACTTATTCTGTCAGAGTGGCATAGCTTTCTCATCAACGTCAGATCTGTTTAGACACTTGACAAGCTGCCAATATTTGGGGTGTGTTCAGATCGCTTGTGATGCCTGCGAGTCTTTAGATAAGGCTCGATGTCTTTATCAGACACATGCAACACTATCTATCACATCACTCTTTCATTCAAAGTCAAAGAAGAGGCAAAATTTAATTATTTCTGACACAGTCAGAGAATTGACCCAATACAACTTCTTTGAAGTTTCAGCAGAAACACTGTTTTAACTTAAAGTGCTTACGATTTTCATGAAATCAAACCCAAATTTTTATATTGATAGTATTAATGGTCTGCATGTTTTACCAATAGCCATTCAATGCGTATTTACCTCTCTAAATAGTAGTTTTCATTGTTAGTGGTGGAGTCCGCCATTTCCATGCTCGATTAAAATTGCCTACCAACGCACAGGAAACAATACATGTATGTAATCCAGCATTGTTGTTTGTAATTTTATCAGCCCCAGTGTTTACTGTTCACTCTCTCACAGTCATCACTGAGTTACTACTAATGCTAACCCAACATTTCCTACCGCTGCTAGTTCAGATTAAAAGAATTCAACTGGCGAAACACAGGGCAACTTTTATTGTGAAGTAGTCACAGGAAATGAAATGTATTTGCCACAGAGGTTAGTGCAGACCACGATCCTTCGCCAAACATGCATCTACAAAAAAAGACAACTGTAATTTTGGGCATTTTTTTAACAGCGCATCAGTTTTAAATAGCCAACCAATGCTTTTCTGTTGCGTGGAAAACTACTTGCAGCGTTGGAGGCAATCAGCCTGATGGTGGTTGCTCATGGCATGATGGAAAAGGCAAAATATTGACTTACATTTTTATTTAAACAACGTGAGTTTGTTTGGCTGCACTGTAACACATACACCCGTTGCTCTTCTGTTGTATACCTGACAGAGTAGCTTGCTGTAGTGTTTGCTGTAGTATTAAACCACCAGTAACCACGCTGTCGCCAAATCAACCAGGACTGAAATCTTAAGGATTCCAAATTTAATGACACAATTTTTCATGAGCACATCAGAGCTGGCAGGTTGAAACAGTTTAATGAGAAGTGCCAAAACAAATATGGACAAAGACAATGAAGGTCGGGTGGCTGTTGCTGCTAAGTCAGCGGTGAGAAGTCACCAGTTAGAAGAGAGAGTGGCAGAAATCAGAACAGGCAACGACTCCCCCTTCATCAATTAACCCGCTGAAATCAAATTAACCCACAAGGAGTAGCGCTCCCCTCTGGCATTTTACACCACAAATGAAGAGCGATGCACATTACTGCACTTGCGAGGCAGCGGGAGCAACACAAAAGCACCAAACAGGTGTAGAAAGAAGGCCTCTGGGGCTGCAGACACTAAACAGATGCTTTTCCTCTGCCTTCTGCCACCACCTTTACAAGTCCCTACAAAACAAGGGGCCGTCATTTGATCTGTGTTCTGCTGTAGCATCCAGCCCTGGGAGGTGAGCAAGCCAAGCGACCTAATTAGAGCAGCCAGAGTCCCCAGGGCTGAGTGACGGATAGACCTGCCAATCACGCGGCAGAAAGCCTCCATCAAGCCATGACTTCTCACCTGACACAAAGAGAGGCGGGAGACAGGAGGCAACGGCAGTGGAAGACCAATAAGGACAGCTAGACATTGTGTACAGTGGCGCTGCCGCAACTAAAAGGGCTGACAAGATTCCCAAGCCATTTGGCAAATAAAGCTGCAGCGTCAGGCCGCTTTTAAAGCGTTAAGGGACAGGCTAAAGTGGTGGCCCTGCTTAGCCTAAATTATTAACGTGCAAATAAATAAACCAGTCTCTGCTTTACTAGTGTCTCTGGTGTAATTTAATTAACCGTGACAAGCCACAGGGAGGGAGAAATGAGCGAAAGACACAGACAAAGACAGAAAAACTGAGAATCACAAAGAAGGGAAAAACAGAAGACAGAGAAAAGTAAAAACAGTTGCTAGGCAACATACAACATCTATAGGAATTCAGCAAGGTATTCAATTTTTGAGATTTCTGTCTCCAGGGTTACAGTGGAAATATAACATTTTGTGGTCCCTTATTTTACTCTAGAAAATCACAAAGGAGCGTACTGCATGTCTCTGTGTGTTGTCTGTCTCCTGAGCAGAGCTACACTTCCATTCGCTCCCTTACAGCTGGAATTCATAAGCTCAAATTTGCCTGAAGATATTATCAAGCACGTCATACATGCATCAGGAAAGTCCTGGGATTACCAGGAGCAAGACGTCGCAGTAACGGATTATTTACTGACTTTCTTTAGTCAGACAATGAGAGAATGAGAGAATTCAGCGCAGTAATTGTGCAATTAGCGCTGCATGGAGGCTTCTGAAATGCCTACAAGTAGTTAATAGTTTGATTGTTCCTGAAATTGGGCAAATGGAGCATAAGCGGTATGAAAAATATCTCATTTGGCTTGTAATTTCCTGCATTGATTTTTTCCACAGGAATGCTATTTCAGATAAAATGACAGCCCTGCATAAGTCAGCATGACTTTTCCTTGTTTCATTACTCACCAGATAAACAAAATACAAAGGAGAAAAACTGGAAAGCAGCAACAAATCTGTCTATGTGTGTGTGTGTGTGTGTGTGTGTGTGTGTGTGTGTGTGTGTGTGTGCAGGACGTAGGCAGGGCCGGGCCATTAACTTCGCCGCAGGTCACACCTGAACAGGTTTCAACCCGCAACTCACCTGGCTGCTGTCTGTAATCTGTTTGCTGCTTACTAAGTGGGAGTGGCAGCCAATCAGAGCTTCAACACTAGAAGTCCTCTGCAATTCTGCCAACACGTTCCACACACACACAGTCTTATGTAATCCCACTCAAGTCCTCCTCTCCTGTCCATTCACTCTTTACAAGAGATACAATGGTACCATGGCATGTTCATATCTTTGCTAACACCACCCTACCTAAACACTTAGCCCTGTGGCTCTGTGCTCACTCAGTCATGCCTGGTAAATACTCTATCAAACCTTTTGTGCCTCACTTTTATAATGCAAAGTCCATTCATTCTATGAAGCAAGCCAGGACTGAAATTGAGCTGTACAAATCTTCCTTAGCATCTGAAAAATCGCGGGTGTCTGCCTAATTCAAGATGAGAGAGAGAGCGCCGTTTGGCAGCGCAGGGAGAATCAATGCACCCCAAACGGCTGTGAATCAACAGTCTGCACATAATGTGTTTGTTCTCATCAAGTACCCGTCTGATTGGTTGCAGATAATCTCTCAATGGAACATGAACACATGATAATTAGAATTTGCAACAGCACAGCAGACAACGTTAATGTTTTCTCTCGCCCCTTGTTTTGCAGCTCTAAAAGACACCCTTTAACCTAAGTGTGCTCTAACTGCAATTGAATCCCAGCCAACCATGATATTGGCAAAGCTGTCTGGCTCGCAGAAAATATTTGCCCAGTTACAAGCAGGGCAGTATCTCCCTTTAAAGAAATTCTCTTCGTTGAGGTGTCTGCAGTCAGGTGAAGAGATTGCAAACAGATAACTCTCACGTGATGGCACGGAGACCAGCAGCGCCGTCGAAGTTTGATCTGTTCCTGAAATTTATCGACCAATCGGGCAACAGGCCTCTGAATTTGTGTTCAGACAAGAGGCAGCGTAGCAACACACACCCAAAATGTAATAGATTCAAGGAAAGTGGTGTTAATCCATAGGGGAAAACACCAGCGTTTGTGGGGAATGTGTCTGAGCCAGGTGGTGTGTCTCTGCTGAAGATAAAACGTATCGCCACACGAGACAGAACAACTCAATTCAGCAGTGGTGGAAAATAACTACATTTACTCAAGTACAATTCTGAGTATTTCCGTGTCATGCTACCTTTCAGATTAAGTCTTTACATATTGCACACACAGTAGAAGTCTCAACCTTTGAGCTCTAAAAGTCTTATTTTCTTAAAACAAGTGAAAATAAACCCCCCCGTTTCCCATCGAAATCAACTGGTTTTATGAATTCATTAATTTTCTAGAGTCAAGTGTAATTTTTCCTCGATCTTATTCTGAATTCTAGATAACAGGTTGAAATTTACAAAAGACTCAATAACTAATAAATATATCCTTTTAAGATGGATTTTCTTTGCAGCCTAAAACATAGAAATGAGCATCAATGAACAGGACACGTAAATTACACAATCAGCTCCACCTCGACCAGCTACAACATTAAAATGCTGCTCAAAGGTTAATGCACAGGTATCATATATAATATTGAAACACATTCTGCATAATGAGTACTTTTACTTTTAATACCAAAGTACATTTTGGTGATAATACTTTTAACGGAGGATTTTTACTTGTAGTGGAGTATCTGTACAGTGTGGTATTGTTACTTTTACTTGAGTAAAGGATCTTCATACTTCTTCCACCAAATATATTAAGCATAAAAAAACAAAAACGAAGCAACACTGTGACAATGATTTGGTTAATATCTATCAGTCCGTGTGCCAGCTAACTAGCCAACTTTCCAGCTATCACAAGCACTTGATGGCACCAGCTACTGCCCATTCCTACCGATCCTCCTTTCCCACTCAGCCTTCTGTCGCCCTGCACACATGCAGGAACACCAGTGGGCGCCGAGAATAGAACACAGCTGGCACTGCAGGGCTTACATATTTCACACTCAAGCCACCGTGCTCCAAAATACTCCTGCCTATCCCGTCCCATTTCCGGCTCCGGGACCAGCGGTGGTTCCCTCCCTCCCTCCTTCCCTCCTTCCTCCCTATCGGTCTTTGAACCGTTCTTCACCTCTGTGGCAGGGGCCTGACAAGCCTATTGCTCAGATAAGATCCATGACTACACTCGGGAGAATTTAATAGAAAAGAGATCTGTAGTGAAAACAGAGGCACGAGTGGGAGAGCCCTGTCTTCCTATTCCCAACCCATACCCCGCCCTTTTTCTGCCAGTGGCTAACCCGCCACAATGCTTGTTCACAGACCATTTTGTTTGTGGCGGCAACCTGTGTGTCTGTGCCTGACATACAGGATGCCGTGTTCACACAGGTGGGCCACTGCCGGGTTGAGTCCCATTGCGATGACAAGGGATTCCCACAGCAGCGACAGGGGCAGATTAGTGGGAGGCGCCACACACAGACTCAAGGTGAAGCCGGTGCTCGCTGTCAAAATTGCATGCGAGCAGAGCCAAAAGCACAGGTTGGGCGTAGGGGGTGGACTGTTAAGCGAGAAGCAACCAGATGGAGCTGCTCCATAGGGCACGCAACAGAAGACTGGGGGGTGATGCCTTGGAAACCTGGACTGATCCTCTCCTTGTGTAAGAGGACGTTGCCATGGCTTCAATGTCATAGATATCTCAATATAAACAACACTTTTATGGTTACAGTTCTCAACAACTGAGTGTTAAAAGTACCAGCAGCTGGCATCGAATGCCTGGTCAAATTCATAGTGATGTTTACTTCTCAGATCGTTTCATTAGATAGTTCCTGCTTTAAAGGATAAAGTCTGATGATGATCTATTTTCTTCTTATTGTCAACAAATCCCATGAAAAGACCAAAAACAACAATAAATTGATCCTGCTAACAATAATTGCATGTGTAGCTTATTCCTCTGTGCTTTAGACCTCCTTTGTTGTCCAGAAAAAAAACACATCAATGAGCCACACTGTTGACCTGTGACATGTTCCTTCATTGCAATGCACACGGCACTGTCATTTATTTTGAGTCAATCCCACATACAATGCATGTACAAATCCACAGCTGAAAATAGTCCCAAACAAATTCACTATTTCTGCCTGTTTGCAGTGCCCCGCTATTCTTTGAAATTATATAGCCTTTTTTTTAACAATGACATTTTTTTTTTAGACATTTTCACCTTTGGTCTTTTATGGGAATTGTTGACAATAACAAAAATCTAGAATATCACTAGACTTATCCTTTCAACCAAAATGCTAATTGTCGATTATCTGATTTAGATAAAATTCTCATATAGCTGCTTGTGTTTGGGCTACAGAAAGAGACAGATTTCTGAGGCTGATACTGATATCGATATTTAAGAGTTTAAAAAATCCAATAATGATATATTGGCCAATATTCATTTTTTTTACATATATCCATAACGAAAACTAGAATCCCTTAAATGTGGTTATTAAAGTATTGTGACAAAGACATTTTACAGTTGAAAAATAAACTTGTCAGGTGTATCTATTGTAAAAAAAAAAATGTCACAACAACACTGTTTCTAACTTAGAGTGTTGGCATTTCTTGTTACTTATCAACATATAATACCAACATATCTGCAATATATTCAATATATTAGCCAGAATTAGCTTACCATCGATTTACTGGTCCGTTTAGGATGTTTATTTTTCTCAAAGTAAAATATTGAAAATATTGTTTTGGTATCAACGCTCAGGTATTGCACCGGCGCTAAATTCAAACAATACCCAGCCCTGTATAAACTCCAGCTTGACCGATTCATCGGCTCAGCAGATCACGACACACGCTTCATCCAACCGCCGACTCTTTCTCATCCCTGAGCGTCCCTGCAACATCCCCCACCATTAATAACGAGGAAATGCAAACAGTCTATATTAAAAAGGCACCATTCCTGATTACCTGCTTCTTCTTACAAGGCACGGCCACTCACCTGCCATAAATCAAGACGCTGCTGTTAATGGTATTCCCTCAGCCTCGTCTCCTAGCACTTTATTTCCATGCCAGACAGCAGCATCATTATTATACATGCAAGATCTCTATTGCAATACAGTTTGGCTAATGAGCACCTCTTAGTTGATCACATTAGACCTGCACTTGAGGACACTTAATTACCAGTGTTGCACTCTCTGTCGAGGGGACAGAGGAAGTCCTTTAATTAAGGTCTCTGCATTCTACCTGTGTTTGTACAAGCCTGCGTCCTTGGGATATAGGATGTATTCGCAGCCCAAATAAAAGGCGATAAAACATGTGGCGTGTGTGTGCATGTGAGTGTGGGTGGAAGATTTCGTGTGTGCATGTGTGTTGTTGCATTTGCGATACATATGTTTGTGTGAGCATGTGGGTGTTTATTTTTTTTCCTCTCCCCGTGTTTGGTGCTTGTGTTTGTGAATGCATCTGTGTGTGTATTCGTCTGTGTGTGTATAATATGACGGGTGTTTGAAGTTTGTCTCCTGAGTCTGGATGGTTTACAGTGTTTACAATACACACACACATACACACACACACAAACACACACGCCGCACACACCGAGGCTTCCTGTGTCGTGAGGCTCTTAACTGTCTCCTCCTCACATTTCATATTCAGGCTGGGACTCTGGCTCGAGTCGGTCTCAGAAGAAACCTGCCCAGTCCACAGAAAGATGACTGTTTTCTCTCTCTCTCTCTCCCTCTCTCTCATTACGTTCCTCCCTCTTTAATTTTCTCCCTCGCTCCGTCTCACTCTTTCACTCTCAGTTTCTCTCTCGAATAGGCTGAGGCTAGCAGTCAGGAAATGCACATCAGTCATAATACTTTCCTAAAATGAAAACAGATTTAGCTGCAGTCCTTCAGTCTCTCTCTCTCTCTCTCTCTCTCTCTCTCTCCTGTAGCTGAAAACATTCCTCTGTCTCTCCTCTCCTCCTCCACCCTTTCCCTCCTCCGTCGCCACTTTAACTTAGCTCACCAGCTCGGATCTTTTCTCCCACATACGAGGGGTCTCGTTTGCTTTCCATCACAGACGGGTGATCACCAGGGCGCGAGACAGTTGTTTTGTGGGTTTGTGTGATCGCAGCAGTCTCGAGTGTGTGACACCGGCCTCGCTGGGCGCATGACAGTAATCTGCTGCACCCCCATAAAGTCCCACAGTATGGGCACTTATGCTTTCTAAGGTACTTTTTATTGATGCAGGTTGCAATAACAGCCAGTAAATCAGTGTGAGGGACGAGGTTAGTGCATGTTGGAATGCTGTTTAACAGGCTGTCAGACCAGAGCGCTCACCGGTTAGCCTCGGCCTATATGTAAGCCAACGGGACCTTGAGGAAAAGGTTAAGACATATCGCACCTTAGAGGTTGTATTCTTGCCATTCGTGGAACTCTAAAACAGCAAGTTATGCTTGCAACTAATGAATGTTATCATTAGCGTATTGGTTTGATTGATTGATCCATTTTTTAAGTCTATAAAATGGCAGAAAATTGTGAAAAATGCCCATCAAAGTTTCCTGGAACAACAATCAAAACCCCCAAAAAATATTCCATTTACAACGACAACAGGGAGAAAAGCAGGAAATCCTCATATCTGACAAGCTGGAATCAGTGAAAAATCTACAATTATTATTAGATTATCTAAATTGTTGCCGAATAATTTTCTGTGGATCGACTTATCAATTAGTCATCTACTTATTTCAGCACTAAACTGAGTAATAAGTGATAAAACACATGAAGGAAATCATAACTGAGCAATTATTTACAAACTGTAAAATACAAAAGTGCTCTTTTACTGGATCAATACTCACACCTGATGCTTCCAGCAGTAACAAAGTGCTTCATCCTCCACTCCTTAAGCTTATCCTACACACGTCTCATTTTCAACATCAGGATGCAATCTGCAGCCCTCTGTCTGTCTCCTCTGTCTCTTTGTCTCAGTCGCACCCTCTAACCAGGACACTCGGTGTGTCATTAGTGTTTTGTTCCGTCTTTGGACTCCCCTGTAGGAGCCCTGCCAGTGAGCAACCGCTGTGGCACTGGCCAGTCATAAATATTCTCAACAAGCCAGTTGATGGATGGTCTCTTTCTCCCTCAGTTTGAAAGGGATGTTCACAGGACCAGCACGATGGCCAACAAACGCCACGGCGAGTGAATGAAAGCTTTCTCCACGAGGGAATAACCTCGACTGAGCAGCTGACAGAGACGTAATCACTGTTTTCGGCTGTTGCCCGTCAGACTGAGTGAATTTAAGACGTCTGATACCGGAGCACTGGTGCATTTATTTCAGCGCCAGTGCACAGAAATTCACACAAGATGCTTTTGAATGCTTCTGAACAGCTTAAGATATTATTTTGAATCCCTTTCTCCCTGCTTGGTCCCTTTACAGCCACAAAAACTACTGAAATGCATGAGAAGGAAGAGCTGCCAGTGCTTTGCTTGACATTTTAGACATTTTCTGCAAGCTGGGTGACAGCTACAAAGTTTCTCTTCTCTATGCACCAAAACACATCAAAAATCCATACCATGTGACATATGTTTCTTTAGCTTTGGTGTGGCATGTGTAGGGTGACAGCGGCTGGCTGCTGTTGCCAGTGGACACCCTGCATGATCACCTAAAACGCCCTCAGGACCCGTGTGTTGTTGTGGTTCTCAGCAGCCTATGCCCGAGCTCAGCCTACCGCATGCCTTTCCACTTGGCTGCCTGTTGTAGTAGGACAGTTAACTCGCTGATTGCAGGATGAAAACTGTGAAAACACACTGGTCCTCCACCCTCAAAAACCAGTCAGTTCTGCAAAAATGACACTGCCTGTGGAGTGAAAAACCCCTTTTTCTGTTAATCTGAGCAAAAGTCTTGTTTCCGCTGCGTGCTTGGTACACGCTGCTGTCTGTCAAAATCTTATTAACCTTCCTCACATTCAACATTTTCCCTCATCTTCCAGTTTATAACCCAGTGAGCCATTTTTTGCAGATCCACACATTAAGCTATTATTTGCTGAAGATCAGAAAAAAACTCTCTTTTTTTTGTATTGGCTTTAGAAATATTTGACAGAGGCAGCAGTACGCCTTCTTTCCAAGTTAGTTGCTTGGCAATGCAACAGAGTTACAGCTAGATTTCCAGAGAAATGATTATTCAAAGGGGAGGAGGATAATGGCCAGAGCACACTGTGCTCTTGATGGGAAAAAATGAGTGTTTATGTATTGTTTATCTGCTAATCCAATGCCAAAAACTGCAAATACACGCCAAAATAAGTGACCTGTTTGTTTTGGTAGCATTTATTTAAGCATTATGAGACATTTTGTGGTTAATAAAGTGGAGTTATTCTTTTGATATGTTGATTTAAGCCTCTGGGCTGAGATGTCTTATTATTGTTATAACAGGCTTAGTGGTGAAATATGGGTGCTTTTACCCGCACCACTAACCCGCGTTAATGATTACCTAACAACAACATCAGCAATTGCTTCACCTTTGTACAGCAGACACACATTTACGCGTGCCTCCCACGGTCTTATGACTTGTCGATCACAACTGGCTCGCGTGTCTGCGACGAGCATGATATATAGATACTGTACCAGAGAGAAGATGTTGGAGTGGCAGTCCTCAAGGCTTGCCCCGTTAGCCACCCAATTCGCTGTTGTAGTCATAATCGTCCGCCGTTGGGGTCGTCAGCGCTGGGCATGTCGAAATCCTACATCGGTACCAAACACCGAGCAGGGCTGACAAATCGGTTCCCTTAACGAGTCTGCCAAAACAAGCAGGCGTATAACCTCAAAAGAGGTCCAGATAATAGACTCGGGATGGTCGGGCAGAGGAATGGGCGTATTCAGAAAGAAGTGCAGAATGCATCCATGAAGCCCCGGCGGATATAACGTTGTAATGTAAATCCAAGCGTGTGCGGGGATCAAAACATTGTTACAATCCGGGTCAGGCGATTCCGAATCGGATCATTGTCAAAGGCGAGAGAGCACACACGACTGTATCCATTTCAATCCACACACAGAGGAAGATCAGCCCGTTTCCATATCAGTCTTTCCGCTGATAGTTTCATCAGTAAATGAGCATAATCCATGAGGGAAACGACTCCTTTCTTCCGCGCCGAGGAACAGTCC